>CM061753.1:296839606-297227717 GCA_030979885.1 Lolium multiflorum
AAGGTCCTGCAAAAGGGTTTTGACTTCGACGTAAGCAAAGCTGAGCAGATTTTTGATCTTTTGCTTAAGGAGAGCAGCTGAAGTTACCCAAAGGCCATAGAATCCCCACGGTGCAAGAGATGAACGGAAGGCCATATTGCAAGTGGCATCATTCGTTCACCCATACCACCAGCGACTGCAAAGTGTTGCGTCAGCAGATCCAAATGGCGATAGAACAAGGCCGTCTGATTTTCAGCCAGTATGCCATGAAAGTGGACACGCAACCGTCCCTGCCGTCAACATGGTGGAGTACAGTTACCCCACGAGGCGTTAGCCGATTTCTCGTTTCCAAGATAACATGGCAGTGGCCTGTATACCACCTCGACAAGGACAAAGAAGAGAGCGCCGTGCTCGTGCAAGGACATGAGTGAGGCCGGTTCACGCGACCGGCCCCGATATGATGACAAACGGTACGTCACCGAGGAACAAGTGAGAAGCGTGCGGTACCAACGACCACTCTCCGAGCACCTTCTTAACAAATATGAGCGTCAGTATGACCAACGCCGGCGGTATGACACGGCTGATGAAAGAGATCGTCGGCCTAACGTCAACGACAGAAAGTATCGTCGGTATGATGGAGACGACGAAGGATATGAGCACCGCGCTAGGGGAAGGTCAAGGGAGCAAGAAGACATGGACCGTCACTGGGACTGCCCTTTCTTTAAACATTGCTGGGACTCAGGAATGAGCCGATTGCCTACAATCGAAAGCTGCCCAGAATGTAGACCAAAGAAGAAGGACGCAGGAGACGTGTCAGTGTTCAAACGTCTAGGGCCTTTCCCATCTCGGAACAAACAGGCTGAGTCCTCTCGAGTGGAAGATCTCGAGGAGTTGGAAGATGAAGAAGAAGAAGATAGATACCACCGGTCAAGGTGGTGCCCTGATGGACTCAGGCCATAAGCGTAGGGTGCAGCGGCTACGTAGCTTGAGGCCGAAAGGTTATACCTCGCACACTTTGAGGGAAGGCGCGGCCCGATCCGGCCGCGGTACCCAGCAAACTTTGGACGCAAGAGGGGTCGTCCCTAGAAGAAAGAGTGGGCCCCAAACCGAAGAAAGCAGATGACGTCGGCTGGCGCCAACATGGTGTTCATACTTCCGTCGGAGTTTTGTGCTCCAAGAACGGAAGAGGCATCTGTAGCACAACTTGACTAGGCCCACGGCCATTATCTTTGAGAAGCCGCGAGAAAGGAGCTACAGACATCTGAAGGCCCTGTACGGAAAGGATATATCAACGGGCAGCCTGTCAACAAGATGCTGGTTGACACGGGAGCGGCAGTCAATATAATGCCGTACTCCATGCTACGTCGCCTGGGACGCTCTAGCGCGGATCTGATCAAAACCAACGTCACATTGAGCGATTTCAACGCCAAGCATCGAAGCGCAAGGCGTTCGAGCGTGGATCTGACGAGGCCGAAAAACAATCCCCACGTCATTCTTCATCGTCGACAGCAAAAGCACCTACGCTGTCCCGCTAGGGAGGGATTGGATTCACGCTAACCTCTGCATTCCGTCCACAATGCACCAATGCTTGATACAGTGGGATGGAGATGAAGTGGAGGTCGTCCATGCAGATGACTCAGCCAAATCTCAACAGTGGCATGAATATTTGGGACGCGGTAGACCAAGAACCACTCTCTGGAGTCAGTTAGACGGCTGTATCGATGTGACAAAAACGGGGTGAGGCTGGTTCTATCCGGCCTACAGTATAGCAAGAGCAAAGTCTATGGACTTAGTGGACAAGGCCGATCCCTGTGATCGGCCCTCAAAAAATAAGAAGCAATGATCTCAACTAAAGCATGTCACGTAGATATAGTAGAACATGAACAAGATGTAAACCTTCATTGAGCAATGCAATCAAAATGGGGGCCGATTCCAGCAATCGGCCCATATTATCCTCGCCATACGTTTTCCCTGTGTTGAGCATCGATCTAGTAGGAGACGGAAAGCTAGGGTATGGGTTTACATCGGCTGATGAGCTAGAAGAGGTTGACATTGGTCCTGGGATAAGCCACGACCAACTTTTATCGTAAAAGTTAGATCCGCACTTGAGGAGCCTGATGATAGCTCTGTTGAAAGAATACCCAGATTGCTTTGCATGTGATTACACAGAGATGCCTGGTTAGACAGGAGCATAATTGAGGCTTCCCTCTCAAGAAAGATTTCGTCGTTCAGCAACGAGCACGTCGATGAAGGCCGAAATTCTTGAAGAAGTAAAGAAAGAAATCAAGAAAGTGTTGGATGCCAGGTTCATCAAGCCATACAGATAGGATGACTGGAGAGCCGATATTTTCAATTACTTGAAAGATTTGGCTCGGGGGGCACCGAAACGGAGGATACATGGACAGTGAGACATGGGGGCCGATGCATAAAAATCGGCTATAAAAAAAAATGCCGATGCACGTACAGCCGACTTTAGAGATATGATAAAGTACAGCCGATGCACGTACATCGACTTTAATAAAAGCCGATGCATAGCCATCGACTCTAGAGGAACAAGCTCGATTGAGCGTTATCAGCAGTTATCAGATTACAAAGAGAGGCTATCCTAAAGGCACGGAGGGCGTCAGCACGGACACGATCCACCTCGGCGATCTCGGCCTCATCATCCTCGTCCTTGCTCACCATTTGTTCAGGCGCGTATTTCGGCCAGATCAGTCTTCGTTCAGCTTTAGGCCTTCTACTTCCTCTCGGGAGCGGGCAATAAGAGCTTCCTTATCTTGGATAAGCTGTTTGGTTACCCTGACCCTCTCTTCAAGATTCTCCAGTTCCTTGCGCAGGGTCTCAAGTTCGGTGCTGTTGACCAAGGCAGCCTTTTTCTCATTAAGCCGTTGACACTTGTCTGCAATATCGGCTTTCAGCGGAAGCTGGGCGTGGCGAAGGTCAATTCTCTGACGAGCCAACTTCACCCTTGACTTGAAGGCTGACAGAGTCACAACGGGCCAGAGTTTCACCTGCAGTGTCACCGGGAGATGGGGCTGAATGTCTTCAAGAATGCCCTTTACTTCCTCGGGGTTTTCAATCAATGTCTCAATTGAAGAGGAGAGCAAAGCCCTGAGACGCTGGAGTTGTCCATGGGTAGTGCTGGATCCTGGCTCTTCACTGGCCCTGGAAGTATCTGGTTCGATGGACTCAGGGTCGAACGTCAGCAAGCTTGAGAGGTCATAACCCTGACAGACAAACAAGAACAGCGTCAATATGCAGCAAAAGAAAAGGGTAGAGCCAAGGGAATGGAGTGTACCTCTCCTAAGACCGGAGGGACAGCCGATGTCGTGGTGATCGGCTTTTCTGTGGGCTTGGCTAGGTTGGCCACCTTGTCAGCCACGCTCTTTGAGGTTGCTAGATCCAGGGTGGCGGATGGCATCAGTACCTCCTCGACGTCCCCACTAGAGGTGTCATCAGTCTACAAAGGGAGTACTTAGCCGATGCGAGTAACGATGGGTTGGTGTGAAATATGAGCCAGGGGGAATAATTACATTTGAAACCTCCTGGCTTGGTGAAGAAGCTTGCGGTTCTTTGCGAGCTCTCTTGACGCATCGGCTCTTTGTGCGTAGCCCTGTTTTGATTGGAGCTTGGGAGGAAGCAGGTTCAGGAGCTGACCTTTTCTTGGAAGCCAACGGCGGCAAGTCTGGCTGGCTTTGCGTGGTGATTTTCCCAGAGTTGCCCGAGCTCGAGTTCTCTCGACTGGACCGTGTCTCCTCGCTAGAGTTTTCTTCAGTAGAGGCCTGGGAAAGAAATACAAGCATGTTGCAGAAATCCGGAAGGATAGATGAAATTAACCAAGGCATGGATCAGCTTACATGCAAACTTTCTTGAGCGGGAATAGGGTTTTGGCGCTTCAAGGTCTTCCTGGCAGCCACTTTCCTTACTGCTTTTCTCGCCTTGATTGAGGCTCGGGGGGCAGCTGGCCCAGAAGATGTTGTGCTCTTAGGAGCCGATTTTGGCGGAATCGGCTGACTCTGCATCACAATCTTCTTCAAGGGTGGTGAGCTCTTGCAGAAGAGAACCACTGGAGCCGGGGGAAGGAACTTGAAGGAGGAGCCATCCTCATGTACAGGTTTTGGACCATCTTGTTGCTGCAAGAAAACAGAGCCAGGTTACAAACAATCATTATGAGCCACTGCAAGAAATTTGTGAGTAGTGGTACCTGTTCTGCAGGGATATCATATTCAGCATCAAGTTCAGCAACGGTCCTAGAGCCCTCCTGAAGGCGTGGGTCTTCCACATTGACCACCAGGTCTCAAAGCCATCGGTTGACGAGATGAAATGGAGGTTGTGAGGGATTGGAATTGCTAGAGCATCAAAGAAGGAGTAACACCTTTGGCCGGTGAGGACGTCAACTCGGCTCTACTTTCCGTCAAGTGGTGAAGGAAGAAGTGTGGAGACACCTGCCCGAGACCAAACTGTACTACGACCAGCTGGTAAGACTCATAACCAGGTTTGATGATCCTGTTAGAGGTGCTCATACCAACTGGAAGGAAGCAGGGACGGATCATAATGGAATATAAGTGCCGAGTGCTAGGGTCATCAACAAAGCTGTCTAGCCTGAAAGAGACTGGATTTTCAAAATCTCCAGATTCGGTGTAAGGAAAGAACAGATTGTCCGGCCTTGGAAGAAAATCCTGAACCATTCTGATGCTTCCTTAGGGATCGTTTGCTGCCTGGAAGGCTATATAGAGCTTGGCCGTAGCTAGTGCATCGGATTTCCTTCCCATAGCATCTGGGAAGGTGCAAGTGGCCAAAGGTGGAGAGTTTGGGATCTGGTTTTGGAAGTACAGCTGAGCCCATATATCAAACCACTGTGGTCTGCTCGTCTTTGGGAGAACTGGACACGCTTGAGAGATACGTCAATAGACGTCACCAAGTGAGTGCCTTTGGCAAGTTCATAGGCCAGGGAAAGGTAATTCTTGGTTGGGGCAAGTGAAGGGCCACAGAATATGAAGTGTTCCAACCAGAAGTTCAGGAAGGCCGTGTGTTCTTTCTCTGTCACAGGGCCTTTGGTTTTTATGTAACGTCTAAGGTAGGCACCCCAGTCGTACACTTGGAGGAGAGGGTGAAGGAACCTTTGGCAGCATAAACAGAAGGGCTTGGGATGCAATGTCTAGACCAGTGATCATGGCCACGTCTAGTAGGGTTGGTGTCATGGGCCATGGCCAAACATGAAGCAATTCAAGGCATCAGACCAAAAGTAGCCGATGGTTTTCAGAAGGTTTCTTCTCAAGGGGAGACAATGATAATGACAAAGCATCGGCTATCCCTATAGTTTCCCATGTGGCATAGTGAGTTTTGGATACTCTGTACCATGCCACCCAACCCTCAGGAGGATTAGGCCAGGCTCGTAGGCAGTCGGCCCAAGAAGTCAGATCTGAATTCTGGTTTACGAAGCGAATTCTATTGGCCTCGCATGAAATTAAATGGGCAGGACTCTCGGAAGAACGGGGACCAAGACAAAGAGAATTTGGGATGCGGCAGCAGAATGTCTGAAACCTAAAATTAATAGCGAAATAGGACATTAATTCAGGTGTTTGCTGTTAGTCCTAACACTTACTCGGATGGCGAGGAGCTGTTAAGGATTACCTTCAGACCGGCGACCGTAGCGTTGGCGTTGGAAGATTCCGCCATGGGATTCGCTGCGGAGTTGATTTGGCGCGGTTGAGATCTGAGATTCGTGTGGCCGTGAGTTGGATCTGTTCGAGCGGCGATTTGGGGATCTGAGTTTACTCTCGCACGAAGGTTGCAGGTTACCGTTTGAATAGGCAAATGATTTGGCCTTGCTCGCGTTTTATGGTAAAGGCCGATGCGATGCCATCGGCTCTTTGAGAGTTGACTGACTTTGACTATCGGCAAGACCAATTGGAAATGCTTCTTCATTAATAAAGGGAGTTTTTTACAATGAAGAGCCGATTGCTCAAGGAAGGAAGAACAAAAGAAGAGCCGATTGCTCAATAACTACTACTAGTCATATACTAGTAGTTCCTATTCTAAGGGTCGTCGCTGGCCTCGTCGTCACCGTCGTAGCTGCCGCTGCCACGCTTCCGGCGAGCTCCTCGTCGCTGCTGCCGTAGCCCTCGGCCGGGCTTCTTCCTCCTCATCATCATCATCATCGTCGTCCTCCGACCAAGCGGAAGCACTTTGCCGGCGGGTACTCGTCGGAGGAGGAGTCATCCTCCTCCTCCTTCCTCCGTAGGAGGTCTGGCCCAGGAGTAGAGGTCGTCTTCGCTCTCTCCCTCCAATTCCCCGTCGACGAGGAACCAGAGGTCCGCCTCCCCGTCGGTCAAGGACAAGTCGTCGTCTGACCCGACAGGGACCAGGGGTGCGTCGTTCACCCTGACGGTGAAGTCCCACTCCTCGTCGTCCCAATGCTCGGGAGCTTCCTTCTCGTACTGCGCCATTAGGTCGTGCTCTGGTATCGGCTCGCTGGAGGAGGAAGACTGGAAGGACAGACCCGATGAGGCAGAGGAGGAGGAGGAAGACATCGCTACAGAGGAAGGGGGTTTTTTGCCGATGGATAGTACGGAGCAAGGGGATAAAGTGTTAATTGTTGAAATAAAGGGGATATAGTGGAGATTTAATGCCACAGCAGTTCGAGGAAGTGGTGCCAAAAAACTGTCAAAATTGCAGAGAAGCTGAGAAGGCAAGGCATCATGATGAAAGGATACTGTGACGGTTCTGCTCTGCCACGACATGACCCTACGAAGAAAAACAGAGTGGTTTTGGAATTATCATTGCCAAAACCAGGGGGCATGTGTTATCACCAGATTTTAACCAAGTCAGGAGGTGGGCCGTGATTGAGATGGGCTTGGAGAATATACACGGGAAATATTCATGAATCGGCCTCGTGCAAGAGTTTGGGCTAGATTGCCCGTGTATCTGTAAATTATAGTAGGTTACGTGTCGGTTAGAATTAAAAGATAGAGTTTAGCTCGTGCACGGTTGGGATTATTCCTACGTTAGAAAGTCTACGGACTATAAATATGTATCTAGGGTTATTGAGAAAGGAGGACGATCACGTTCACAACAAACCAATCTAGGCGCATCGCCACCCCTTGTTTCGAGGGTTTCTTCCGGGTATCTTGCGATCTAGGCAGTATCTTGTTTATTCGTTGTTCATGTGTTGCTCGTACTGAAGCCTTTTTGATGGCGAGCAACACCATTATCATAGATATGTTAGGGTTTGCAGCGATATTTACTTGATGTATTCGCTTAGCTTTGCTATCCCTAGATATCTAGCTGTCCTTACACCTATCTTTGGTGTAAGGACAGCACCTTGCTTAGTCTTTATTCAGTAGATTCGATCTGTTACGGTTGTTCCTTGTTCTTCAAGGATTAGTTTAATATCCATATGGTTAGGCCTTGCAAACGGGTTGAAAGATCCAGTAGGGCGTGAGGTACGGTTTGCTGATCCTAGAAGGGATGTTCCGGGGATCAACTTCATGTTGGTTTTTAGGCCTTTTCTAGGGTTGATTTTCCGTCATCTTTCGTACCTGCCAGGCTCAATTACGTGCAAGATGTTCCGGTTATGTGGTGAAAACCCTAAATCGTCGTAGATCGTTTTAGCTTAGTATTGATCAAGCAGGACCACCATGTTATCGTAGATCCAATACGAATCATGGGTGGATCGGCTCCATGAGCCGATTCACAGGATAACCTGAGAACCTTAGTATTTAATGTTTACGTGTATACCATGCAGGAAACTAGTCGGGCAACCATCACCTTCGACCATGTATAGGTCGTGGCACGCCCTGCACCAGCTTGGACGTGTGCCGAAGCATTGCGGGCCGTCGCCCCGAGGGACCAGGGCCCACCAGCAGTCCTGGGAGCCTCCCGGCTCTACGTGCTGCTCCCGCTGTCGGCGGTGGTGGTCGCGCGTGATGACCGGCGACGGCGGCGCGAGCTGCTCCACCTGCTCCCGCGTCCAGACGTCGTGAAAATTCATCGTTCGGTGGACGCGGCAAAGTTTTTAGCGCGCACGCCTTTTTTCCGCGTCCGCTGGAGCTTCGCATGTGTGCGCGCCAAACTAGCAGTTTTTTTTGGCGCGCGATTTTTGCAGCATCTGTTGGAGATGCTCTAACAAGGAGTTGGCTAGTTTGGTCTTTGGTGTGCGGATATAACAACCCAAAAACTGTTGGCTGGCCATGTACAGTTCCGTCGATGGATGTCTGTATTAACTCTCCACGTCAGCTAGAGCAGGCCAGGGGACACCACGTACTGGAGATTTTTTTCCGTCTGTCTATAACCACCCAGCCGCTTGGTAATCATGCTAAATCAGCTCAAAGTCTATCTTTGTAGTCTGCCGTGTGTTGGTACAATCTGACTGCATAGGAAAGTAAGTATACTAAATCTTCCCAAATCTGACAAGAATTAGCTTGGACGTGCGGAAAATTTATAACAAGATCTGGGTACTGTTTAAATTATTCGCAAAAAAGGGTACTGTTTAAATTGGGGGAGGTCAGCTTCAAAAAAAGAAAAATTGGGGGAGGTGAGAAGAATAACTCAATCCAAGGTCAAAAGAAACTATTGGGATATGCAATAATAGAAAAAAACGGTTAAGATGAGGTGTGCGACTACAAGGCGATCGACCTAGGTCGTGACGGCCGCCGCCGGGCTGTGTTTCTCCGGTGCCTGCTAGGCAACGTCTCTGTACCACCGTTCAGGGTTTCTTTCCTCCCCCGGTTCTCATCCGGCGGTGAGTTCTTGAGGTCTCCGTCTCTGATCTGGCCAGTTTTTAGAGTTTTCGTGGAGAAGTTTTGGTCTGTTTCGTTGAGTCTGATCTGCATGCAATTCTGATCTGGACGAGGTTCAGGGTAGTTCAGCGTTGTGAAGGAATTTTTTTCTGATATATTTGTCCGGATCGGCGGGTAAGCTCCGATCTGGTAGCGAGTTTTGTGAGCAGTTTTGTTCAGACCGTGTGGAATTCCTAACGCTTGGAGCCTTGGACGCTAGTCTACAGCCTCACCGGAGAGGAAGGCTGGGTATTTCCTCGCGGGTGACGGTCACCAACAATGAATATTTTGAGTCTGAACTGTCGGGGTTGTGGGCAATCCGAGACTGTACAGGAGATCCGCAGTTTGGTTCAGATGCATCTCCCATCAGTAGTGTTGAAATAAAAATACCAGTGAAGAAAGCACAAGACTTGAGGTGGAGACTCTGTTTTGTTCATGCGTGTTAACGTAACGTATGATGGTAAGATCTTGTAGTTATTTAGCTAGTTGTAGATAATCATATGAGCTGTCATATAGTTATCAGATCGATGTAATTCAGCATGTATCGGTTCTGTTTTTTTTTTTCGAAATGGGGGAAATATCACCCCAGCTTCTGCATCCAAAGGATGCACACAACTTTTTTATTAGATTATTCACAACACCTTACAAGAGCAATACAAAAGATCAAACTCGAAGCCACCTCGCTGAACTTACAGAGGGATGAAGGGGTGACAATTCACCAACTCATATCATCCAAAAACTAAATGCCTTCCCAGGCCGCCCAATAGCAGATGAGAAGCACATCCAGTCGCAGACTCTCAGCATACGCCAACGCAAACACCATAGAAGTTGCTACCGCCGTCTTCCTCGACTCCATCTTCAAGAGAGATCATCGCATGTCCATCACACTGCATCCGGTGCCAGGCCTGCCATCGATGCCGCCACGGCGCCAGACGACTTCACCATCCTGTGCATGTCCATCACACTGCATCCGTCCCGAGAGACACCGCTTCACCATGCCGCGGCGACTCGACGACGCCGACACAACAAAAGCACACCGCTCCACCTCATCATCACCACCATCCGTTGTCTGCTCCGAAAACGATACCCCCAACAGGGAGAATGGCGTTGCGCGCCACTATCGTACGATCCGGGAGACCCGGGTCTAGGGTTTCCCCTGGAGCAGCCCAGGCGAAGAACGCAGATTGCAGAGACAATGCCTTCAACAAGGTAACGACGAAGCGCCGCCATCATCCGCCATGACCGAAGTCCGGGCCGGCTTTCACCGGTAGCTGCGCCTCGCCATCGGGAGCTAGGCGACGGATCGCAAGATCCACCACGGCTAGCCACACAACTAGCCGATCTCCTCCGGCGAGAGAGAAGACCACAACCGCGGTGCCACGGTCATCGGCACCTGACGCCCGCCACCTGCCACCAGGTCGGCGCCATCACCACCATCGCCATCCAGGGCTGCCGCCCTTGGTGCCGTGATCCCAGCTCTTGAGGAGGAGCAGCACGAGCTCCACCCCCATATCCACCCGCCTGGCCATGCCAAGGCGAGGAAGGAGGAGAGGACCGCGCCAGGTCCGGGGCCACGCCGCCGCCCCCATCACCGCCCTCCCGGCGAGGCCACGGCGAGGAACGACGGAGAGGGCTGCGCCGCTATGGCCAGGGCCGCGCCGCCGCCCCCAACACCGCCCGCGCCGCCATCAACCAGAATCGGGACCATCCCCCCGGCACGGAGGCGTGCCTCCTACCACTGCACCAGGGGACCACGCGAGGATCCTGCCGCCCCCATCACCGGCCGCGCCAGGCTTCGCCGGCGGCGGCCTCAGGGGACGACGAGGAGGAGAGGGGAGGGGGAAGGAAAGGCGGCGGCGGCTAGGGTTCGCCCGAGTTGTCCTTGGAGGAGGACGACCCGTGCATACCTTGTTTGTGGCGTTGCATGTATCGATTCTGTTGTGCCCACCGTATGTCGGTTGAGGCTAATATAAAATCGAGCGCCTGGTGAGTTTGATCACCACGGCCAAAACCAATTCCTCTCTCTCTTTCTAAAACTTACATGGTATCAGAGCTAGATTGACAAATTTCGTCTGCTTCCTCTTCCTCGATCTTGCTGCGCTCTGCCGCCGATCTCGTCCGTAGTCACCGTGCGCCTCACGCACGAGAACCACCTCGATCATGTGGAAAGCCCAGATTCCCGCCTTCCTCCGCACGCACCAGCTGTTGGGCATCGTTGACGGGAACGAGCCTGCGCCTGCCAAGATTGTGGTCACCCAGAGTGGCACTGGTACTGCTCGCGTCTCCACTCAGGAGGCCAGCGCTGCCTACACCACTTGGTACACCAAGGATCAGGCGATTCTCGGTGGCATCCTCGCCACCGTATCCGAGGACATCCTGCCGCACATCATGGCGGCCACCTCGTCGGAGGAAGCCTGGGGGTAGCTCGAACGCATGTTCGCATCCCTCTCTCGTGCTCGGCTCAACCAGATCAGAGCTCAACTGGCGACGGCCAAGAGGCCCGGCATGTCTGGCACCAGCTACTTCAAGCTCAAGAAAACTCTGGCCGACACCTTGGCCTCCATCGGTCATCCTCTACATGCCGACGAAGTCGTGGCGTACATCCTGTCCGGGCTCGGCTCGGAATATGAGTCGCTCGTCGCCGCACTCAATGTCAAGCCCGATCTCACCTTGGACGACGTCTACGCCTATATGCTTGGCTACGAAAATCGCCAGGAGATGTACAACCCTGACCTGCAGATCTGATCCAACTCTTCATCAGCAAACTTTGTCGGGTCCGGTCGTCAGCAGAACCAGCAGCCGCGAGGTGGCCAAGGCAACGGCTACCAAGGCAGCGACAACCAAGGTGGCGGGCACAACGGTGGTGGCTGGCAGCGTCGTGGGAACCAAGGCGGCGGCGGGAGTCAAGGCGGTGGCAATGAGGGAGGCGGCCGCCGCAATGGTGGTGGCAGCAACGGTCGCCGCGCCTACCAGGGTGGCGGCAACAGCGGCGGATCACGTCGCACCTGTCAACTCTGTGGCAAACAGGGCCATGGTGCCCTCAAGTGCTACAAGAGGTTCGAGAGCTCCTTCCATGGCGAAGAGCAGGGGCGGAGCTGCGGCCGGTGCTACCGGCGCTGTAGCACCGGTCCAGCTGATTAGCCAAAGGTAATACCTACAGTTTCTGTTATGAAATGCGAAGCCTATGGAGGCAGCACCACCACCCAATTCACAACACTGCCTACAACCATTCATGTCTAGTTCCACTAAACTGAGTTAGCACCTCCCTTACTCGGGTTCTGGCTCCGCCACTGGCGAAGAGGAGCACCCATCGGCAAATATCGCCGGCACCAACTCCGGGTACCAAGTGGACCCGAACTGGTACTCGGATACCGGAGCGACGGATCACATCACCAGCGACCTAGACCGTCTCTCCATCCGTGAGCGCTACAACGGCAACGACAATGTTCAAGTTGGCAACGGAGCAGGTTTGCATATCGCCCATGTTGGTCACAGTTCTGTTTCTACTTCCGCTAATAGATCACTTGCACTACGCCATGTACTCCACGTCCCTCACATCACAAAAAAAATCTAGTTTCCATTCATAGATTTGTTGTTGACAATGATGTGTTTGTGGAATTTCACCCCTATTTTTTGTCATCAAGGATCAAGCAACGCGGAAAGTTTTACTTCGAGGACCATGTAGAGGCGGCCTCTACCCCATGCCACCATCCACCCTTCATCATGTCCGTGCCGCCATGCTTGCATCCGTCAATAAAAAGCAATGGCATCATTGTCTTGGTCATCCATCTTCACAAGTGATTTAGTCCGTCATTAGCTTGAATAAACTCCCCGTTCATGGGATCCATGATGCATCAGTTTGTAATGCATGTCAAATGGCCAAGAGTCATCAATTCCCTTATGGCCCGTCTAGTTTTGTTGCACAATTTCCTTTGGAACTCATTTACTCCGATGTGTGGGGGCCAGCAACCGTTTCGGTTGGTGGTTTTAAGTACTATGTTTCCTTTATTGATGCTTTTAGTAAGTTTACATGGGCCTATCTCTTGCATGCTAAATCTGAAGTTGAGCAAGTCTTTATTCGTTTTCAAACCCATGTTGAACGCCTTCTAAACCGCAAAATTCTTTGTGTTCAATCGGATTGGGGTGGGGAGTACCAACGCCTTCACAAATATTTCCAAACACATGGCATTGCTCATCATGTTTCTTGCCCGTACACACACCAACAAAATGGTGCCGCTGAACGCAAGAATATGCACATAGTCGAAACCGGTCTTGCTCTTCTTGCACACTCATGTATGCCCGTTCGCTTTTGGGATGAGGCCTTTTTGACCGCGACCTTCCTCATTAATCGCCTTCCCACATGTGTCATTGACAATGCCTCTCCAATGGAACGACTCTTTAATGCAAAACCGTACTTCACCATGCTCAAATCCTTTGGGTGTGCGTGTTGGCCTCATCTCCGCCCCCAATCCCCCCATAATAATCACAAACTTGCCTTTCGATCTAAAGAATGTGTCTTTGTCGGTTACAGTTTGTAATGTCCCAGGTTTAGAGACGATCGAGGGGTAGATTTTAGAAAGGGATGTGCATTGCATTGTAAATTCCGGGGAAATTTCGCGCTTTTAAAACAAAACTGCATCAAAGGGGGACAGGTTTCTCTCTCGACATCCTACAGGGGTTAGGGTTTCGAGAGTGCGATGAACTTGTTCTTACTTAATTAGATTAGGGTTTTGAGAAGAGAGAAGAGAAGATGCATCACAATCTTAAGTTGCATGATTGAATTCAAAATTAAGTTGTATGATTGAATTCAAACCAAATTTGAATTTGAATTTCAAATTCAAACATCAAATGGTTATCACATAATTCAAACTTGAGATGATTTATTAAACAATTATCATTAATCAAGAATATAAATAATAAAACACTTAGACAAAGCTCATTAAGGAAAACTTGAGCTTTATTGATAATCACACATAATACAATGTCAATTACAATATCCAGAATAGAAATATGATATTTTACAACACATTACACAAATTGGGAAAAATAGAAAATGAAAATAAAAGAAAAGTACAAGTATGATTCTTTCCTAAATACTACAATGTGAATATCATCTGATCTTGGACTTGATGATCTTCATGTTCATCCTGATCAACTTCTTGATCCCTGCACACAAGCAAAACAAGAAGAGCATTAAGCCAAGTGGCAATGCCACTTGGCAGATTAGCAAAAATAATGAATCTGGAATGGATATGAACAAGTCTGCCGAACTGGTCCACCAAGTCCCAAGCCCAAGTGCACAAGTAAGCACACATACACTCACAGGGATGTGCATGCTCACACACACACACAGACCAGTGAGGAGTCACCAAATTGGTGCCAGGCCAAGCTGTCGACCAGAGGAGCCAACCAAGGTTCATATAAAACCTTTTCACAGCCAGAAACCCTAGCAGCTCATCGGCAGAATCTCCAAAGGGTAAGAACACCAAGAACAGCAAGAACAGGAAGAACAACCAGAGCTGTTCAACCTGTCCAAAATCACCACAGAATCAAATCAAGCTTCACAAGCTCACCAGGAGGAGCAGGACAAGCACCAGTTCATCACTGGAGCAAATCAACCCAAACAGAAGCTATCCTCTACACCAACAACCAATTACTAGGAGTTGGAGAGAGGTATACCACAAATCATGAGCAAGCAGGGTTTTGCTCATACACATCCATCATTTGCATAAGTCACAGAAAGCAAAGAGGGTAGATACCCTATTTGTGTCTTCATCTGGCTACTAAGCCATATGGTGCAAGCAAAGGTAGTAAAGGCCATTAGGAACTCATCCTATGGGAACAACAGCTATGAAAATTAATGCATAACTGAAGAAATCTAGCAAGAGATAAAGACACAGCTAGCCTAGCCACATACTTAGCACCTATAGCTACTGATGCCATCAGACAGATAGATACTCTGTGTCTATCCATGTTGTCAACATCAAAGTCCACTGGGAATCCATCAAGGGATTAGCCAGTGAGCATCTATTCACCACAGAAAGCCAATATAGGTGGGAGCTACCCTAACAGCAAAGATTTACTGTCAGGGCCACCTCAACCACTTTACCAAATCCCACAGATAAGCTAAGCACATATATCATTACCCAGAAGGGGTTCAAATGAAGCTAGGGTTCCCAATATCTTATTGGCATCCCTCTAGCTCTACTAAATCAACTCATATGATCATCACTGCAAGGCAGTTCACATCATTTATCTATTTAATGAATCAAAACTATATAGATAAATGAAACAGAGAGGTAAACCATGCACCAAGTCTTGCAGATGATCCAATGGATCATTGCAGTTAGACATAGGCAATGAACAAGCATGCAAGCAACAAGCAAGTGGTGATCAATTGATCACCAGAGCCTGTTAGAGCATACCAAAGCATGCTAGAATCAATCCCTAGCATCACACAGTACTTGTATGAATTAAACAGCCACAGTAAGCAAGAGATGCTTCACAGATAATCAATTAATAACCTTATGATTGTATCCAGAAGCACATCAAAGGCTTGATGAACCACTGGATCATGATAAACAAATAAAGCACATATCACTCATTCACTGCTCAATTGAGCATGCTCATGAATTTGAGCACAAGGAACAGCACACCATTACTCTGGTACTTGCAAATTTGCAAGTAATACACACAGAAATCAAGCCATGGCAGCATACATGAATACACTTGATATCTGGCAAGCTTATTAACAAGAACAGAGGCACATAGATAGAGCTAGACAAGAAATGCAAGCATAGCCAGCACTAAAACTAGAAATCCTGCACAGAGGCATGGATGGCAAGGCAGTAACACATGTTTGGCATGGTCCTGCAGCAATGGCCAAGATCATCAGATACAACAGCAGCTCATGAATAGGCAAGCAAGGCACAACAGCAGAACATGGGCACGGCAGGCCTCTCCACGAGGAGGAGAAGCCGTGGCCAGAGCTAAGGGAGGAGGAGGAAGATTAGGCACAAGAGAGAGAGAGAAAGGTGGCGTACGTAACCGGGGTCGAGCAGGCAGATACAACCATGGCGGCCACGGCGGCACACGCCGGCACGGCGGCGCCAGTGGGTTAAACCATGGCGGCGCCACAGCACCACCCACACCACGGCAGCCAAGCCACGGCGGCGCCATCACGCCAGAAGCTCTGGGAGCAGCGGGATCACGCGGATCCCGTAACCCTAGCCATGGCGAAGAGGGTCGAGGACGAGCGGGAGCAGCGTCTGCTCCAGATCGACGCGGAGGGAAAGGATCGCCGTCACGTGGCGGTTCGGTTGCGCCCCATGGCGAGAGCCATGGCGGCCGGAGTCCGCCGGAATCGACCGGCGACGGCGAGGGCGACGCAGGTCGCCAGAGAGAAAGGGGATTAGGGTTTCGTCGAGGCGGCGCGAGGTGGGGAGTGAGTGAGCGACCGCTCGGGTCGGTTGGACCCGAGCTGGTCTAACCCAACCCGCTGGGCCGCACTGACATGTGGGCCCAGGGGCAAATGTGCCATTTCATAATTCCTTAAAATGCTGAATCTTTGAAAATACATAATAAATGTATAATACCTCTAAAAATAATAATTAAAAATATGAAAACCACTCAGTATAAAAAACTGTATCATAATAAAATATGAAATAGAATTTTTGAAGACAAATAAGAATAAGTCTTAATTTGATGATTTAAATAATCATTTAAATCACACATATTATTTTCAATAATGAAAATAAGTCCATAAATGTCTTTGGATTTTAAAAACACCTTGACAATATTTCAAGGTTGTATATTACCCTAAATAGAGTATCTCCAAATCAATCTTAGTATTAACCTCTTACATGAAATAATAATATCATCGGAAGGGGGGAACAAACCCTAAAACTGGAACCATGCATAATTGCTTCTTTAACCATTGCCCTTATCGGACAATGATGCTATTTTTCAGAAACAGAGGACAAGGGTCAGTCCATACCATCCAACTGCAAAACTTTGCAGTGTTAGGCAAGTTCATCGCTTGCTCATACCATTTGAGTATCTTTATCAAATTACTTGCAAAGTACTATGATTATCACTATTGCATAAAACCAAAACCACTATTTTCATAACTATGAATATGACTATGTGGTGGGCAATGGAACCATGGATTGTGTTGATATGGTGGAGGTTCCATTGCAAGGGTTTATATCCATCTAGGATTAAACAACAAATGTCGTCCAGTGATTCTTGTGCCGTAATACCCGTGTTAACCATAAGATCCGGAGTGGGACGGAGTAGTCAAAAGTGTTTCCACCTCTCGTTCATCAACGGATGCGCTTTACCGTAGACACTTGTATCTGTCAGGGCAAGCGATTGGCTGGGGAAGCCTTAAGTCCCCACGGCATAGTCCGTAGACACTTGTCGCTCGAAGAACAAGCGGTTGGTTGGGGAAGCCTTAAGTCCCCACGGTATTGCGGTCTATGATGGGTTGCAGCTGGCGAAGGAGTTTGGTTAACGAGTCCCAAACTGTTGTCGTGGTCGGGGTCCACCCGTGAGTGGGAATAATGGGACCGGCGAGGACCCAGGGTCGGGCATGCAACAAAGGGTGGGTGTTCGAGGTAGCGGAGGAACATGATTGGCTAGACCTTATACCGGGCCTCACACCATAGGAAGTGTGGACGGGAAAGCTGCCCGGTTGGCACCAAGGTTAAGATCTCTTATGGGTAAAGCAACACACCTCTGCAGAGTGTAAAGAACCGGGACCTGTCACTCCCTGTTCCGGGATATGGAACTGCGAACGCGGCCGGAAAGGAGCTCCATGAAGTTCTAGTAAACCGGTGAAGGCTGACGGACATAGCTCTTTGAAATAAAAGCAATCTCTTGAAGAAATGTTTATCAAAATCCGGCATTGGTATTAGACTTTCTAGTCTAATATCGTAGCTACTGCATTAAACACCTCTTATCTATAATGAACTTGTTGAGTACGCTCGTACTCATCCCACTCTTAAATCCCTTGCTTAGATTGTCTGAATCGTCTGGAGGAGGACTACGACAACCCTGAAGGAGCCGAGATCATCGGCTATGAAGAACCAGACCTCTCTGGAGGTATTGAAGGCGTAGACTACCTCATAGTCTACGGAACCGGGGAGACTTCCGGAGGAGATCAAGCCTAGAAGCATCGAGTAGTAGTAGTAGCCGAGCAGCCCGAACTCTTAATACTTAGCTGCTCGAGAGAATAAATGTATAACTTAATGAGACTTCTATATTGTAAGCTAAGTTGGGTTCGCCTCGAACCCAGGAGTATCCCTCTTAGGACCCAAGAGGAGCTCCGAGACGATATGTGTATTATGCTTGTAATAATAAATGAATGAGTTATGGACCTGCTATGTTCTGTTGTACTACTGTGAGGGATGTAATATTTGCGGAATGGTACTTCGTGAATGTTATATCAACGACTAGCATACTACAACATGCAGTGGTATGTAGGGTCACCACAGTTGGTATCAGAGCAAAAGCTTTGACCTTAGGTTGGAACCTAGTAAATGGGACCGAACGTTAGGAGTCAAATAGGACTAGTAAGAATTCTCTAAAAATATGGTGTATATTCAATTGAGAATACAACAATCATATTTTTTAGTGCGATAATTCTTTATTATCTCTATTATGATGCATTATTACTAATCTTATATTCTTTCTATTTCTACAGCCAACATGGCAAGTTCACGTCCGACGAAACGTGAAAGTGATGGATTCAACACTGAGTGAATATGAAGGAGGACTTGCAGATATTCTACGTGCCATGTTACTTGAATTTGGGTGTGATCCCCAGATCCAAGTAAAGAAATACATGTACTACGATGGTACTGTATTGGTAAAGTGTAGGGTTGGGCTGCGACTTCCCGAATCTTTGGGAATGAGCGTAGTAATGCCAGCAGGTGAAGCCAGAACTATCAACACAGCCTACCATATAGCCGTTATGAGAGCCATAACCGATATTCGGGAGCATAAGACGAAAGAGCTTATGGGTTCCGAATTCACCCACATTCCTCATATGGAGTGATGAGGTCTAAGACCCCGTGTGTGGCCCGATCTCGCGGATTGACTTCGAAACCAAGAGGGGAGATGGGAAAACGCGAGGAACACGAAGAACACGACGAACACGAGGAACTCCGAGACTCACGCACGCACACCAACCCGATACACCCGATACTTACCCCCGTGGCTCGATGGACCACGCCAATAGAATCACCCGGAAGAGGCACGCGGCAGAATTCCCGGTGAGAGATTGGTGTTGGAGAAAAGGGGATTGGTGAGGGAGAGAGAGTAGCTTGTACTAGAATCTCACTCAACAATATCCAAATCAACAACAAGGATGGCCTTGATTACAGAGGGATGATACCCAAGGGAGACTAAGCTCAAAGTTAGGTTTGAGTTCAAAACAAGTCTAAAGCGTAAAGGAGGGGTTCCAGCTACTTATATAGGTACACATGGCCAGCAAGGGCGAACAGGTACGCGAATGGATAAGTTAAGGCAACTTGGTGGGGCACTTCCGTCAGATCCGGTTTGAGTCCGGTCTGACCGGGACTGGGACCGGGCTGTTCGGTCAGGGGTCCGGTCTGACCGGGCCTGGGACCGGGCTGTCCGGTCAAGGGTCCGGTGACTGGCCGCAACCGGGATTCTGCCAAGAATCCGGTCCCGGTCCGGCCGTCGTCCGGTACGAGGGAGCTGGCCCGGTTGCATCGTTGACCGGGCCCGTGGCCGTGGGCGCCGGTTGCTGGTCCGGTCTGACCCCTGGACCGCCAGCGTCCGTCTCTTCTTGAGCGCTTTGAGGACGTCGCTTCGACTCCGTGATCATCTCCATGTCCAGCTGCTTCTCTCCCTCCCTTGACCTTGGCGTCTCCTCCTCTCCGTGGTCTTGACGCGCCTTGTACCTAATGACACATAGCACGTCGGAATGAGGTAGCAATCCATCCAAAGGGGTACCAAGATCAAGGGTGGTGAGGAGCGAGTTCACCTCATCATGAAGAGCTTTGACTCGGGCTCGTGTCATCGATCCACTTGGGGGACTTGTTGGTCTTGGTGTGGAGGTGACCGAAGGCCACCCCGCATCATCTCCCCCCCCCTTGGGAAAGAGTCGTCCTCGACTCTTGTTTCTCCTCATCTTCATGATATGGCGATAAGTCCGCAACGTTGAACGTGTTGCTCACCAAGTACTTGGAGGTGGGGATGTCGATGACGTAAGCGTTGTTGTTGATGCGTTTGAGGACCTTGAAGGGGCCATCTCCTCTTGGCTTGAGCTTGGAGTTGCGCTCACGAGGGAACCGTTCCTTCCGGAGGTGGATCCAAACGAGGTCTCCTTCTTGAAATATCCTTTCCTTCTTCTTGGCGTTGAGGCGGGTAGCTTGACGAAGCACATGTTCTTGTATGGTTGCCCTTGTCTCTTCATGTAGTTTCTTCACGTCGGCGGCGCGCTTGGCGAAGTCCATGTTCGTCCGCTCATGAAGGGGAAGTGGTAGTATGTCGAGTGCCGTGAGCGGCTCAAACCCGTAGACGATCATGAAGGGACTCCTTGATGTTGTCGAGTGCTTGGCGCGGTTGTAGGCGAACTCCGCGTGTGGGATGCATTCCTCCCATGACTTCAAGTTTTCTTCACGAGGATGCGTAGGAGGGTGGAGAGGCTTCGATTGACCACTTCCGTTTGGCCGTCCGTTTGCGGGTGCGAGGATGATGAGAATAAGAGCTTCACTCCAAACTTTGCCATGAGCGTCTTCCAAAGATAACTCATGAACTTGACGTCTCGATCCGACACAATGCTTTGCGGTACTCCATGTAGGCGAACAATTTCCCTGAAAAACAATGCAATGTGTGAAGCATCGTCGCTCTTATGGCAAGGTATGAAATGAGCCATCTTAGAGAATCTATCCACTACCACGAATATAGAATCATGACCATGCTTAGTGCGAGGCAATCCTAGAACAAAATCCATGCTAATATCGGTCCATGGTGCATATGGAATAGGCAATGGGGTATAAAGACCATAGGGATTGGAGGTAGACTTAGCTTGTAAGCATGTGGTGCACCGGCGGCAAAGGCGTTCGACGTCGCGGTACATTCTTGGCCAATAGTAGTGGGTTGAGAGCATGGCATATGTCTTCTCTCGACCAAAGTGACCCATAAGACCTCCTCCATGTGACTCTTGTAAAAGCAATTTTCGAAGCGAAGACTCGGGAATGCAAATCTTGTTAGCTTTGAACAAATAGCCATCATGCAAATAGAAATCATCCACTCCTCGCTCAACGGAGCACTTCTCAAAAATTGGAGCAAAGAAAGAATCGGAAGGATAGAGTTCTTTGATCTCTTCAAGTCCCAAAACATGAAAATCCAAACGAGTTAGCAAAAGGGTGTTTTTGCGGGAAAGAGCATCCGCCACAACATTGTCCTTGCCCTTCTTGTATTTGATCACATATGGGAAGGACTCAATGAACTCGACCCATTTTGCATGTCGTTTGTTCAAGTTGTGTTGGCTTTTCAAATACTTCAAGGACTCATGGTCGGAATGAATGATAAACTCTTTTGGCCAAAGATAGTGTTGCCAAACTTCAAGAACACGAACCAAAGCGTAGAGCTCCTTGTCATATATAGGATAGTTGAGGCGTGCGCCATCCAACTTCTCACTATAGTATGCCACGGGTTTGCCCTCTTGCATAAGAACACCACCAATACCAAGCCCACTTGCATCACACTCAATCTCAAAAGTTTTGGCAAAATTTGGAAGAACAAGAAGAGGAGCTTCGGTAAGGCGTTTCTTCAACTCATCAAAAGCATTTTGTTGGGCCTTGCCCCAAACAAACGGAACATTCTTCTTGGTAAGCTCATTCAAAGGGCAAACAATGGTGCTAAAATCTTACAAAGCGGCGGTAAAACCCGGCAAGTCCATGGAAGCTTCGGACTTGACCAACATTTGTAGGGGTAGGCCAATTGTGGATGGCCTCCACCTTGGAAGAATCAACTTCAATCCCATTAGCGGAAACCACAAAGCCAAGAAAAACCAATTTGTTTTGAGCAAAGGTGCATTTGGGGAGGTTAGCATAAAGCTTTTCATGGCGCAAGATGCACAAGACCTCTCTCACATGTTGCACATGGTCCTCGAGGTTTTTGCTATAAATAAGAATATCATCGAAGTAGACAACCACGCTCTTGCCAATGAGAGGACGCAATATGTGATTCATGAGGCGCATGAAAGTAGATGGTGCATTGGAAAGACCGAAAGGCATAACGAGCCATTCATAGAGACCGAGTTTGGTCTTGAATGCCGTTTTCCATTCATCACCAATAGCCATGCGGATTTGATGGTAACCACTACGCAAATCGACTTTAGAGAAAATCGTGGCACCTTTAAGTTCATCAAGCATGTCATCTAAACGCGGAATGGGGTGGCGGTAACAGACGGTAATGGTATTGATGGGGCGACAATCCATACACATCCGTTGCGTCTCATCCGGTTTAGGCACAAGAATCACGGGAACCGCACAAGGGCTAAGGCTTTCTCGGACGTACCCTTTGGCGAGGAGATCTTGAATTTGGCGGTTGATCTCCTTGGTCTCTTCGGGGTTGGGCGGTAGGCGGCACGGTTTGGGAGCGGAGCGCCGGGTATGAGGTCGATGCGGTGTTCTATGCCGCGGAGTGGTGGTAGTCCATGAGGGAGCTCGTCGGGGAAGACGTCTTGAAATTCCTGCAAAAGAGACAACAAAGACGGAGGAATGTTGGTTAAGTCGTTAGCCGCCGACGAGGGTCCCTTGCATATGAGCACATAGTGCAATATGGTGGATGGGTTCTCTTGGAGCTCTCTCCACTCACTCTTGGTGGCTAGAAGGACACTCTTGGACTCACTCATATATGGCTTGTGGCGCTCACTATCTTTGTGGTGGGTCGCTCCCTCTCCTCTCATCTCACTATGGTGGGTGCGGAGTTGTGCCCTCGCTAAAGCCTTCGCATTATCCGCGATGATTTGGCTAGGAGTCATCGGGCGCAACTCGAACTTCTTGTCGTTGACCTTGAAGGTGTATGTGTTGGAGAGTCCATCATGTATAGCCTTCTTGTCATATTGCCAAGGGCGGCCAAGCAACATGTGGCACACCGTCATGGGTACCACGTCACACTCGATAGTGTCCTCATAAGGTCCAATCTTGAAAGTGACGGTGACGGTATGTTGTATCTTGACGTTGCCTTTGTCACTCAACCATTGGATATGGTAGGGGTGAGTATGCTTGCGGAGAGTGAGGTTGAGCTTGTCACACAACTCGGTACTTGCAAGGTTATGGCAACTTCCACCATCTATGATGACCTTGATTGACTTGCCACCAATTCCGGCACGGGTTTGGAAGATGTTACACCGTTGCTCTTCCATAGCATGAGGTTGTGTGGTTAGCACCCTTGTGACCACAAGTGAGGGACTTGGGTCATGCTCACATAAGAGAGGATCTTCTCCACATTCTTGCTCATAAGCTTCTTCACTTTCCACGGCGGCTTGCACAAAGGGCTTCATATTCATCTTCATCAAGAGTCTCTGTGTCACCATTCTCCATAGTGATCATAACCTTGGTGTTCTTGCACTCAAACGATTTGTGACCTTGGGTGCCACACTTGAAGCAAGTGACACTAGAGGGTCCCGTGGATGCCTTAGAGGAGGCGGTGGAGGAGACCGTTTGCTTCATGCGACTTTGGATAGTCGGTTTCTTGGATAGTGTAGAGGATGCGTCGGCCTTGGCACTTGTAGCTTGAGGAGTTGATGTAGTAGGAGGAGTCGATGTAGCGAACTTGGAGGTGAAGTAGGTCTTGGCCTTGGAGTACTTGATATCCTCAATCACTTGGCGCTCGGCCTTCGATGCTTGGTGCACTAACTCAACCATGTTGGAGTAGGGTTGGAACTCGACGATCCTCTTGATGGGGTATGTGAGGCCATTGAAGAAGCGAGCAATGGTTTGCTCTTCGGACTCTTGGATGTTTGCTCGCATCATAGTGAGTTCCATCTCCTTGTAGAACTCCTCAACGGTCTTGGTGCCTTGCTTCAACTTTTGGAGCTTGTTGAAGAGGTCGGTCATGTAGTGTGCGGGGACAAAGCGAGCATGCATCTCCTTCTTCATATCTTCCCAAGTGTCAATAGGAGGTTCACCCTTTTCTTCTCGAAGAGTGAGGACTTGCTCCCACCAAGTGTTGGCGTAGTCTTCAAACTCGAGTGATGCCATAGCCACTTTCTTGGCACCGGAGTAGTTGTGGATGCGGAAGATCTTGTCCACCTTGAGTGCCCATGAGAGGTAAGCCTCGGCGTCGTCTTCACCTTTGAACTTGGGCATGTTGAACTTGAGCTTGCCATACATGTTCTCTTCATCCTCCAAGTTTCTTCTACGAGGAGGGGCGCCGTCATCTCTTGCGGCTAGAGGTGGAATAGGAGGTCTTCTACGGCCAACCATAGCATTGGGTTGGCGGTGTAGTTGAACACTTGCTTCACTTGGTTCACGGTGAGGATGTGGTTGAAGATCTTGTCGCGGTTGAGGGCGATGCTCAATGTTGGGTCTCTCATCTTGATCATGGTGAGGCTCTCCTCGTCCACGTTGGTCATGGCGAGGGTGGCGACGAAGATCTCGCCGAGGTGGATCTTGAGGATCTTGTTCTTGGGGATGGCCATCACGCCCATGTTGGGCATGGCGATCCGCTTGGTGACGATCTTGGTGAAGGACTTGGTCTTGTGGAGGACGCTCATGTGGACGAGCATGGCGATGTATTTCTCCACGCCTAGAGTTGGAGCGGGAGTCTTCATGACGAGCATGTGAGCGATGATGTCGATGATGGTCTTCATGCCTTGAAGAAGAGCTTGGGGACGAAATGCCACCATGAGATTGATAGTCTTGAGACGAGCTTGATGAAGAGGAAGTAGAGCGGTGTCGACGATGACGACCCAAGTTGGTGATGGCGCGCTCGAGGCTATCCATGCGCCGCTCCATGTTGGCATCATTGGCCGCCATTTGGCCATTCAAGTTGTCCGTAGCTTCACGAAGAAGGGCCAAGTCTTGGTTCACGGTGGCGAAGTTGTGAGCCACCTCATCGTATTGCTCATCGATGCGCGTCTCGAAGAGGGAGAGTTGGTCCTTGAACTCTTGTCGTTGCGTCCATAGGTTGTGTTGAGTAGCCAACCTCTCGGTGTTGCGGAGGATCTCTTCATCCCTATTGGTATCTCCGTTCCTATCCATGATGCAAAGACAAGAACTATGTTGTGTATGTTAGTGGAAGGAGACTACCTCGTACCCTTACCAAGGTAAGATAGTATTGAGGCAATCCACCAAACCGAAAGCAAGATCAAGTGTATCGGGAACACACGCAAAACCACACGCAAAAGCTAGCAAATATGGTGTTAGGCGAGTGTTGTGGAAAGCCAAAAGACAAATCCAAGATCGAGTATGTTGTTAAAAGTGGGTGAGGACCAAAAATCCAAATGTCAATGTGAAGATCACTATAAACACGGAAAAGTTGTGGAACACACACACGAGATAAGCGGGGTTAGTGCAACCAAAAGTGAGCGGAAAAGTGTATGTATAAGTGCTCGGTGTCACACTAACACAAGGAGAGCCAAAGCTTTGGTTGCAAAGGAAGAGACAACAAGATTCACACGCGTCCTCTCTTATCTCTCTTTGCTTACAAGCTTTTTCTCTCTTGTATATGTTGGCACTTGCACTCGTTTGTATCTTTGGTGGCACTTGGACACTTTTGTGTATGTATGGGCGTATGGATGTATGGATGTATGGATGTATGGTGCTACTCGCACTCTTTTTGTGTTTTTGGGCTTTTTCACGCACTATGTTAGCGTTAGCTCGCTTTTGCTATCTTGCCACACGAGTGCTTGCTTGGGTGCCTTACTCAACGCGACACACACACTCACAATGCGGGGCCACGTGCAATGTCTCGCAACACTAGACAAGCAATGCTCGATGGGATAGATCGCAAAAGGAAGAGGGGTTACAAGGTGAAAGCTGCAAGTTATACCTGCGATGGTGGTGGTGGTGGTGGTGGAGATCGCCGGAAGTCGAGGTCGAAGGAGGGCGCGAAGATGCGCCCGGTCTGGGGTCCGGTTGGACCGGCTCCTGGACCGGACTATCCGCAGCCGCCGGTCGACGGGTTCGTGCTGGCTCGTCAGTTCGTGGTCCGTTGACCGGTTCAAAATGGGTTTCACGATTTGGAGCTTTCTCTTTCCTGTTCTTCCCCAAACCAAAACCAAATCGACCAAAACGAAGGGAAACGATGGAATCGGAGGCTCAAAGTTGGGGAAATAGTAGATCAAGCACAACAACACCAGATCCACGGACCAAAACCACTCAAAACGCAACCAAATCACAGATCGGTCAAGAGGCAATTTAGGCCTATTTTTTGGAAAATTTTCTAGGAACGAAATCGGGTGGGTGGGAGGTCAAATCCGCGGTAACCAAGAGCTGCTGATACCATATGATGAGGTCTAAGACCCCGTGTGTGGCCCGATCTCGCGGATTGACTTCGAAACCAAGAGGGGAGATGGGAAAACGCGAGGAACACGAAGAACACGACGAACACGAGGAACTCCGAGACTCACGCACGCACACCAACCCGATACACCCGATACTTACCCCCATGGCTCGATGGACCACGCCAATAGAATCACCCGGAAGAGGCACGCGGCAGAATTCCCGGTGAGAGATTGGTGTTGGAGAAAAGGGGATTGGTGAGGGAGAGAGAGTAGCTTGTACTAGAATCTCACTCAACAATTTCCAAATCAACAACAAGGATGGCCTTGATTACAGAGGGATGATACCCAAGGGAAACTAAGCTCAAAGTTAGGTTTGAGTTCAAAACAAGTCTAAAGAGTAAAGGAGGGGTTCCAGCTACTTATATAGGTACACATGGCCAGCAAGGGCGAACAGGTACGCGAATGGATAAGTTAAGGCAACTTGGTGGGGCACTTCCGTCAGATCCGTTTGAGTCCGATCTGACCGGACTGGACCGGGCTGTTCGGTGGGGTCCGGCCTGACGCCTGGACCGGCTATCCGATCAAGGGTCCACGACTGGGCCGCCAACCGGGATTCTGCGAAGAATCCGTCCTGGTCCGTCGTCTCGGTACGAGGGAGCTGGCCCGTTTGCGACCGCTGACCGGCTCGTGGCCGGGCGCCCGTTGTCGTCCGTCGACCGGTCTCGACAGCCGCGTCCGTCTCTTCCTTGGAGCGCTTGAGGACGTCGGCTTCGACCCGTGATCATCTCCATGTCCAGCTGCTTCTCTCCCTCCCTGACCTTGGCGTCTCCTCCTCTCCGTGGTCTTGACGCGCCTTGTACCTAATGACACATAGCACGTCGGAATGAGGTAGCAATCCATCCAAAGGGGTACCAAGATCAAGGGTGGTGAGGAGCGAGTTCACCTCATCATGAAGAGCTTTGACTCGGGCTCGTGTCATCGCTCCACTTGGGGGACTTGTTGGTCTTGGTGTGGAGGTGACCGAAGGCCACCCCGCATCATGGAGGAGGAAGAGGATCCCATGCTCAACCACTTCAAATATGCAAAACGCAAACCAGAAGAAGCTGCAAAATACATGGACAATAGCCGCAACTTACTATCATTGTTCTTTCAGTTGAACCGTCATTTGACGGGAGCAATTGATACAATGCTAGAGGAGTTTACTGAAACCAAGGAGGAGACTAGGGGGAAAGAACCCATGGAGAATGAGGTGCACACACCAGTTTACTCAGCTGGTGACTACATTAGTATTGACCACCCTGAACGAGAAACTACACCTGTTACACCTGGGAACTATTTTAATAGTTCCTATAGAGGATATGAGGGTGGAGAGGAATCCGGAAACAATCAGCGTTCCGAGACTCCTATAGAAAACTCCACGGGTTGGTGTTGGGGTCTGATACTGGAACTCATAGTACTTCAGTGTATTATGACGGGGAGATGAATGAGGACGCCACGACCCAGCACCAGAGTTATCCGTGGAATGGGGAAGAAGATGGAGGGTATCCTACACAGGTTGAGTCGGATACGAATGTTGGAAACACCTATGGTGGAGCTACAGGGGAGTACACCCGATGGGTGGACTATGATGCACTGAATGGCCAGTTTGTGAACACTGATTTCTCCCTAGGATCATCATCTGATTCCGACTACCAGCCGACGGGGAGACCTTATGTTCCAGGTTTTGTCAGGAGGACGACACGTTCGACCGGATGGAAGCCTGGGATGTATCGGGAGTGAAGATCGACTAGAGACCACCAAGGGAAGCGAGACTACAATACACAAGTACCACGTGTATTGTAGTGTGTAATATTTGTAGAAATTTGTACATATACTTTAATAAGTGAGTTTGCATACTCACATCGACTTGAGTATTGTAATAAGACCACTTAAGTATGTATATACATGGTATATGTTTTATATGATTTGGATTTGCTTCTTGATTTCCATTGCGTGACTAGTTCTGTGCACAAAGTTGAGCTCAGAAAACTTGCGCATGGAGTAATTATGAGTATCATCTTGTGTTGCGAACTAGGGGTTATGTCGGGACCGGTAGGAGAGGAGACCGAAGCGCAGCGCATGGAGCGCGAGGCGAAACAGAAGGAAGAGGCTGACGAAGCAGCTAGGAATCAGTTTCCACCACCACCACCCATGACGCAGCAGAATTTCGTCCAGTACATGAAGATGGTGGAAGAGAGACAACGTGTAACGTTGAGCAGCAGAATAAATTCTTCCAGGAGCGCTGCAAAGAACCGGGTGGAGAGACCCGAGAATCAGTGAGTCACCTTATCGACTCCGAACACCAAGCCTATATCTTTCGCATACGCGCCCGAGCCAATGGACGCGGAAGACTGGCTTATGGACACCGAGCGGAAGCTCAATACCGTTGGTTGCAACGACCAGGAGAAGGTTCGTTATGCTACACACTTGTTGTGTGGACCTGCCGCATCATGGTGGGACAACATCGTAGCCGTTTATCCGGCTGGAAAAGTATTCACCTGGGAGGAGTTTGCAAGGAAGTTCAGGGAATACAATGTCCCAAAGTATTGTGGAACCGGCGTCGAGAATTTGAAAGTCTCGAGCAGAAAGACAAGGCCATCCTGACTTATGTCGGGAATTCTCAAAGCTGTCCCGTACGTCGTTGAAGAAGTCAACACCGAGGACAAAAAGAAGAAGAGGTTCTTGAGGGGGTTAAGTCCCCAGTACAAGGTACAGCTCCGAATGATGAGAGCAACTGAGTTCCAAGAGTTGGTGGATGCAGCCATCACTCTTGAAGATGATTTCAAACAACTGCAAGAAGAGAAGAGGAAGAAGGCCAAGTTTGAGCCTAAGAGGTTTGTTAGTAACAAGCCCAATACCAGCTTGAGTTTCAAGCCAAGGTACAACAACAACAACAACTACTACTACTACAATAGTAGGAGGAACCAAGCGTTTCAGACTGCCAATCCAATGGTTTGCCGAAGCTGTGGACTTCCAGGGCATTTTGCCAAGGATTGCAAGAAGCCAAGGATTATATGCTTTGGTTGTCGCCAGGAGGGGCACATGCTGAAGGACTGCCCCAAGAGAAATACTGGAGGAGGTCAGTCAGGAGGAGGAGGAAGCCGAGGAGGGAACTGGAAGAACAAGAAACCCTTCGGCAAGTTGAACTGCACCAGCCTGGAGGAGGTGGTTAACTCCGATCAGGCAGTGATAGGTACGCTCCAGATACTCACTCATCCTGGCAAAGTACTTTTTGATACTGGTGCAACTACATCATTCATTTCTCAACAATTCATCATCAAACATGGGATTAGTTGCACTAAGTTAGATACACCCATAACTATACTTTCCGCGGGGGGAACGATAGTAGTAACCCATACCAAACAAAAACAAGTCATCATGATCAATAAGTGCGCATTCGACGCAGACCTGTTCATTTTACCGATGAAGGACATTGATGTCATTCTTGGTATGAACTGGTTAGAAGCTAACGGAGCATTGATCGACTGTGTGAACAAGACTGTGTCTTTGAAAAGCCCCGATGGAAGTAGAATGATCTACCAAGGAGACAAGCATACCCAGATAGAGGTCGAGCTACAGCTGAACAACATGAAGGAGGTGAAGTTGGAGGATATACCGTAGTAAATGAATTCCAGGATGTGTTTCCTAAGGAATTACCAGGAATGCCACCAGATAGGGAGATAGAATTCACTATCGACCTAATTCCAGGAACAGCTCCGATTGCTAAAGCACCATATAAGATGGGGCCTAAGGAGTTGAAAGAACTTAAGGAACAATTGGATGACTTGGAACAGAAAGGATTCATACAAGAGAGTGTTTCACCATGGGGATCACCTGTGATCTTCGTGGATAAAAGAGATGGTGGTAGAAGGATGTGCGGAGACTACAGGAATTTGAACAATGTCACAATCAAGAACAAGTATCCACTTCCAAGAATACAAGATCTATTCGATCAAGTTAGAGGCGCGGGAGTCTTTTCCAAAATTGATCTAAGATCCGGTTATCACCAGATAAAGATCAAGAAGGAAGACGTTCCGAAAACCGCCTTTGTTTCAAGGTATGGACATCATGAATACCTTGTAGTGCCTTTTGGATTAACCAATGCCCCAGCAATTTTCATGAATCTCATGAATAAGATTTTCATGCCATATCTAGACAAGTTTGTCATCGTATTCATTGATGATATCTTGATCTATTCCAAAGACAAAGCTGAACATGCTGAACATCTGAGGTTAGTGTTGCAAACACTAAGAGAACATAAACTCTATGCCAAGTTTAGCAAGTGTGAATTTTGGCTAGATCAAGTGGAATTTCTAGGTCATGTCATTAGCAAAGATGGAATAGCTGTTAACCCGAGCAAGGTAGCAGTAGTTCTAGAATGGGAAGCACCCAAGACTGTCAAGGAAATCCAAGGATTCCTAGGAATGGCAGGATATTATCAGAGATTCATTGAAGGATTCTCCAAGATAGCAGGTGTTGTGGTCAGAAACCCACCGGCGAGCAGCGACGGGAAACACAGGAGAGCTGGAACAACTTAGGGCTGCGGCTGGCCCCGGTCCCTCCGAGCGACGGCCCGCAAAGAACTCCGGCACGCACGTCCGATGCTGGTGCAGGATGCACCGACCTATACCGGCCGGAAGGTGATGGAGATGCTCGCGCTTAGTTTCCCGCATGGCATACACGTAAACATTAAATACGCGAGCCTCGATCGGCTCCTCAGGTTGTCCCGTGAATCGGCTCATGAGCCGATCCACCCATGATTCGTACGAGGTGCACGAATATATGGTGGTCCTGCTGATCAAGATAAAGCTAAAACGATCTACGACGATTTAGGGTTTTCACCGCATAATCGGATCATCCTACTCACGATTGGGCCTCGCGCTCACGCACGGTGATCGTAAGCCGATCCTAGATAGGGCCTAAAAACCAACACGAGGTTGATCCTCGGAACATCCTGTCTAGGATTAGCGAACGACACCCTACGCGCCGCTGGATCCTCCAACCCTTTGTAAGGCCTAACTATTGCAGATATTAAACTAATCCTTGAACAAGGAGCAACCGTAACGGATCGGATCTACTAGATAATAATCAAGCGGGGTGCCGCCCCTACACCTAAGATAGGTGTAAGGGCGGCTAGATGCGTAAGGGTTGCACTACGACAAAGATATGATACGAAGAACAATGCTAACCCTAACACATCTAAGATAACTACGTTGCTCGCCATCAAAAAGGCTTCAGCACGAGCAACGCATGAACAATAAAGCTTATGCTGCCTAGATCGCAAGATGCGATCTAGGCAGCATGATGCTTACCGGTAGAAACCCTCGAGACGAAGGAGTTGGCGATGCGCGAGATTGATTTGGGGTGAACGTTGGTTGTTGTTTATTTCATAAACCCTAGATACATATTTATAGTCCAGGGGACTTTCTAATTCAGGCGTGCACCTAACCGTGCACGGGTCAAACTCTATCTTTTAATCTAAGATGCAATCTACTATATTAAGATACACGGGCAATCTAGCCCAAACCCCTCGTGCAAGGCCGCTTCAGAGATCTTCTACGGGTAATCTTCCAAGCCCATCTCCCTTACGGCCCATCTCCTGATTTGGCCAAAATCTGGTGATAACACATGCCCCCCTGGTTTTGGTAATGATAATTTCAAACCCACTCTGTTTTTCCTTCGAAGGGTCATGTCGTGGCAGATCAGAACCGTCGCAGTATTCTTCATCATGATGACTTGCCTTCTCAACTTCTCTGCACGATTTGACAATTTTGGCCCCACCTCCTCGGAAACTGCTCGAGCAATAAATCTCTATTCTATCCCCTTTATTTACAGCATCGAACAGTTCACCTCTTCATCCCCTAGCTCCAAATTAGCCGTCAGCCAAAAAACCCTCTCCCTCCATAGCCATGTCGTCCTCTTCCTCCTCTTCTGTTCCTCTCCCACCCTCCTCCTCAAGCGAGTCGATCCCAGAGCACAACCAGATGGAGGCGTACAACAAGCGCGCGCTCCCAAGCATTGGGACGAGCAGGAGTGGGACTTCGATTTCGTGCCAGAGGGCCGACCCGAGGACCTCGTCTGGTCAGATGGGGCCATGCCCCTAACTGACGGGGAGGATGACCTCCGGTTCCTGATTGACGGAGCACTGGAGGCGGAGAGCGTTGACGACGACCCTCCCTTCCGGGGTAAATTCACCTCCGTCACCAAAGAAGAAACAGAGGATGACGAAGACGAAGACATCTCCTCCGGCACGAAGAAGGAACAGGAGGACGACACCTCCGACGAACGCCGCCAAAGCGCATCCGTGGCTGGGCCCGGTCCGATGAGGACGATGATGATGACGTATGAAGAAGCCTCCGAAGGTTACGTAGCAGCACCGAGGGACTCGTCGACAGCAGCAATGACGGCAGCTACCCCAGCGACGGCGAAGACAGAACAGCCCTTAGAGTAGGGACCTACTAGCATAGGATTGGCGTAGTAATCTGTTCCCTTTTGTTGAACAATCGGCTTCTCTTTGTAAGAAATTTTATTATCAATGAAAAACTTCCTTTGATTTTGCCGATGTCCTTTATGCTGATTTAGCCGATTTTTCCTCTTCTGACTTTGTCGACTGTTAGCCTAAACAATGTTCAATGACTGATGGCAACGCATCGGTCCCTCACGATAATCTGTGAAACAGGCCAATTCAGTCATCCCTCCAAGTTAGCCAGCTCCGCTGATGACGATAGCACTTGGTACCGCCGATCGCAGCAGGCCGGCGATTTGGCCTTGAGCAGGCGTCTTTAAAAGAGCCCTGGAACTGTTGCTGAATCAGCTTGGATGCTGAAACTGATAACTCTGTAACAAAAGCACCACTCTTCAGAACAGTTGCGATATAGAGCCAGCTGATTCCAACAAAATCGGCTCCCAGAGCCAAGAACCTTTCGGGCGAGTTGCCCCCCGAGCTTCATCCAAGGCGAGAATAGTAATGAATCAGCCAAATGTGTCGCCATCGGCTTCCAAGTTATAATGCAGAGCCAGCCGATTCCAACAAAATCGGCTCTCCAGAGCAAAGATATTTCAGGGCGAGCTGCCCCCCGAGCCTCTTGATTTCCGGAAGAGCCGATGCACTGAAAAGTTTCAGAAAGATTAGCAAATCTGGTCCTTGAACTAAGAAGCCTCAAATATAATGGCTTTCCAACTCCTCCTAGTTCAATCCTTTGCGCCTTGCTGATCAGATCGGCTCATCATCTTTGGCAGACTAATGCAACTTCCGGTGAGGATGTTTTTGAATTTCTGATGCCCTCCAAGACTCTGGACGTAACAACCTCTAAAAGTGACATCGATCAAGCCGCCACCTTGGTCCATGCCAGGCAAAACGCCATAGCCGCTTGATTCGTCATCGGCTGTGCTCATGCTCCTAGGATAGGTATGCTCCCTTTGTTGGACTCACCCTTAACCTGATCTGCATGCTTACACTGGTACTGCTGAACTTGGAGACTTGCAGAAGGAGTTGGAAGTCTTGAGAAGGAATTTATCCAGTAGAGCCTCTCCTTGTAACTCAACAACTGCTCCATCGGGCTTCTGCTTATATCAGCTGTACCTCTTTTATTCTAAAGTCGATGTCTGTGCATCGGCTGTATACCCACTAAAGACGAAGGAAATTTTTTTTTATTGGCCGATTTTTTCTATCGGCCCCCAATGTTTCACTGCACACATGTCCATCTACACATGCTCATCTGATTATATAGATGCCCCCCGAGCCGAATCTGTGACTGCAGATATCGGCTTTAGAAGTAGCCAAGGCACTGTATTTGTACGTCGGTTCGTTAGGATTCGTGTTGACTCTCATCAGCCGACGTAAAACCGCTGCCCAGTAGATTGATGTTGAACACCAACAGAACATGTGGTGAGGATAATTTTGGCCGATTGCTGGAATCGGCCTCCATATTGATTGAAGCGCTCAATGAAGGTCCTGTAATGTTCCTCCACAGATCTTGGGGCCGATCCCAAGGATCGGCTTCGCCACTTTGCTCATCGGTTTGTTCTTGCTACACGGTCAGGCCGTTGGATAAGACCAGCCTAACCTCATCCTTTGTCATGTCGATGCGCTCGCCGTCGTCCACCTTGAGTGCATCATTTAATCCTGGAGCACTAAACTCCGTTGGAAGGATGAGCACCATGTTTGTGCCAGCCGACAGTTTCATCATCGGCTTGGGGCGCCACTCCATTTTTCGTGGTCGACCCTCTTCATCCAGGGTTCGCTGAATTTTCGCAGCCAGATCAGGCCGCGCCTTCCTTAGCGTGTGCATATAACCTTTCGCTTTCCTCCAAGCGTAGCCGCGTCGAACCCTACGCTTTTGGGAACGGCTGAGTTCATCGTGGCACCACTCTGCCGTGGTACCGTCTTCTTCTTCATTGTCTTCCAAATCCTCGAGATCTTCTACTCGAGGGGACTCAGCGTGCTTGCTTCGAGGCGGGAGAGGACCTAGGCGTTGGAACACGGACACGTTAGCTGCCTCCTCTCTTCTGGTTACATTCTGGGCAATTGCCGATTGTAGGTAATCGGCCTCATCTCTTGAACCCAGCAAGAAGAAGGGCAAACAGCCCTGGTCATCTTCGTCCTTGCCTCCTTGATTTTCCTTGCCACGCCGCTCGCACCCCTCATCATCGCGATCATGCCGACGATGTCTTCTAGCTTCTCTAGCCAGACGATCTTTCATCATCATCGCTGGATCATCGGCGTTGGTCATACCGACTAACATACTTATTGAGGAGGTGATCGTAGAGAGGTCACGATATCTTACGTTCCTTACTTCCTCCGTGATGTAGCGCTGCCATCGTGCCGAGCCGATCGCGTGAGCGGCCTCCTCTGTGTCCTTGCTACGAGAGCAGCTGCCCTCGTCTCCGTCCTCCTTGCCAGCGTGGTGTCCAGGTCCTACCATGTTGATGCCGAACGAGAATCCTGGGCACCCTCCAGGGTAAGTGCACTCCACCATGTTAACGGCGGGGAAGGGGTGGGTGTCGACCTTTCATGGCGTATTGGTTGAAAATCAGACGTCCTTGTTCTACCGCCATTTGGATCTGCCGACGCCACACCCTGCAGCCGCAGGTATGGGAGACCGAGGCGCCATTTGCGTATGGCTTTCCGTTCAGCTCCTGTACCGTGGGGATTTTGAGGCCTTCGGGTATCTTCAACTCGCTTCTCCTTGAGTAGGAGGTCGAAGATTTGCTCAGTTTTGGTCACGTCAAAATCAAACCCTGGGCGGACCTGGTGGCTTAACCCATTTGCAGGACACGGGGTTGCCCCCCGAGTCCATTCAACCACTGCTACCTCTTGATCTCCCGCGGAGCCTTCATCTTCATCTGCCTCAACCAGGACTACCGCATGCTTGAATTTGTCCCGGTGTGTCCGGTGGCGCTGTTCATATGCCTACAGCTTCAACCATGTGTGCCAGTGAAGGGTAGTCTTGGGAGGCCATGTCCTTGATTTGTGATGCAAGGCCCACCACTGCCAACTCGACTGCTTCCTTTTCAGTTACACGAGCCGAATAACATCGGTTCCTAAGGTTTCTGAAGCGCTGGATGTATTCTGCCACGGTTTCTCCACGCTTCGACGTATCTGTGCTAGATCGGCAATGCTGGCCTCGGAAGCTTCTGAGTGAAACTGCATGTGGAATTGTTCTTCCAACTGCTTCCAAGTCCGGATCGAGTCCGGTGGCAACGAAGTGTACCACCCAAAAGCCGATCCCGTGAGGGACTGTGCAAAGAACCTCACGCGTAGTGGATCCGACGCTGAGGCCGTTCCTAGCTGCACCAAATATCGGCTCACATGCTCGATGGAGCTGGAACCATCCGATCCACCGAATTTGAAATCAGGGAGCCGATATTTGGGTGGTAGCGGGATCAACTCGTATCGTCAGGGTACGGCTTGGAATAGCATTGCCCTCCTTTTCGGCACCATGCCGAATCGGTCTCTCGCATGGCACCGATTTGATTCGCGTGCTGGAGGATTCGAACCCAAGATTCGCCGGGGTGGCGTATTTAGCCGCCCATGCTTGCTTTTCCAGCTCTAAGCCAACTGCAGGAGCTGAGCTCTGGAGGTTCGTCGGAGTGGCATACTTAGCTAGCCACGTCTGCTTCTCAAGATCGTTGCTGACGTTCCTCCCGTTTCCAGAAGCCGCCGTTGCGGCCTGGTTTGTGAGTGCCTGGCTATCGTCTGGCACGTATGTGCACATGTATCTGTGAGGGATCTCCTTAGGCGCCTCATGCAAGAACTGGCAGTCACTAGGGTCACCACCGATCTTGTAGACGACAAATGCCGGTGAATTCGGCACTTCTGGTGCTGCCAACGCGAATGGCAGCGGTGGACGGGGAGTGGCATCTCTCCTTGGTGTGTCCCGAGAGCTGGTCCTGACGGAGAGTACTGGTGCCTCATGATCTCCGGATCACCCGAAGAGCGACACGCCCAAGGTGTTCACCAAGTTCTCGTAGTGGCGGTAGCGAATGAGCTACCATGAAGTTGATCTCCCGACGCAGTGACCTGGCGTTCTTCCATGGGGCGGATAGGTCTATTCCATCGAGCGCACCTTCAGCGAGAACCCTTTCCACCTAATGCCATGTGAACGGGTTCGTGAAAGAGCCGATGAGATCGGCCTCGAGGATAGCTTTGACCTCATCATACTTCTCTTGAGCCCGTCGGTCGATCCGTACGTGGACTGGTGCCGTCCGCCATCTCAGATGTAGATGGCGATGTGGTTGATGTCGGCTTGTCCCACCGGGCGTGCGAATGTGTTACGGTCAGAAACCCACCGGCGAGCAGCGACGGGCAACACAGAGAGCCGGGAACAACTTAGGGGCTGCCCTGGTCCTCCGAGCGACGGCCCGCAAAGAACTCGGCACGCACGTCCGATGCTGGTGCAAGGGCGTGCACCACCTATACCTGGTCCGGAAGGTGATGGAGATGCCTCGCTTAGTTTCCTGCATGGCATACACGTAAACATTAAATACGAGCCTCGATCGGCTCTCAGGTTGTCCTGTGAATCGGCTCAAGGAGCCGATCCACCCATGATTTGTACAAGGTGCACGAATATATGGTGGTCCTGCTTGATCAAGATAAAGCTAAAACGATCTACGACGATTTAGGGTTTTCACCGCATAATCGGATCATCCTACTCACGATTGGGCCTCGCGGCCACGCACGGTGATCGTAAGCCGATCCTAGATAGGGCCTAAAAACCAACACGAGGTTGATCCTCGGAACATCCTGTCTAGGACTAGCAAACGACACCCTACGCGCCGCTGGATCCTCCAACCCTTTGTAAGGCCTAACTATTGCAGATATTAAACTAATCCTTGAACAAGGAGCAACCGTAACGGATCAGATCTACTAGATAATGATCAAGCGGGGTGTCGCCCTACACCTAAGATAGGTGTAGGGCTAGATGCGTAAGGGTTGCACTACGACAGCATATGATACGAAGAACAATGCTAACCCTAACACATCTAAGATAACTACGTTGCTCGCCATCAAAAAGGCTTCAGTACGACCAACGCATGAACAACGAAATAAGCTTATGCTGCCTAGATCACAAGATGCGATCTAGGCAGCATGATGCTTACCGGTAGAAACCCTCGAGACGAAGGAGTTGGCGATGCGCCGAGATTGATTTGGGGTGAACGTTGGTTGTTGTTTATTTCATAAACCCTAGATACATATTTATAGTCCAGGGACTTTCTAATTCAGGGTGCACCTAACCGTGCACGGGTCAAACTCTATCTTTTAATCTAAGATGCAATCTACTATATTAAGATACACGGGCAATCTAGCCCAAACCCCTCGTGCAAGGCCGCTTCAGAGATCTTCTACGGGTAATCTTCCAAGCCCATCTCCCTTACGGCCCATCTCCTGATTTGGCCAAAATCTGGTGATAACAGCAGGACCAATGACGAAGCTATTAAGAAAGAACACACCATTCGTGTGGTCAGAGGAGTGTGAGAAGAGTTTTCAAACTCTGAAAGAAAAACTCACCCCGGCACCGGTATTGGGTTGCTGAAGTTGATTACACCGTGTACTGTGACGCATCCAAGCATGGATTGGGTTGCGTACTCATGCAAGATCGGAAGGTAATATCTTATGGATCAAGGCAACTCAGACCTCATGAAGTGAACTATCCAACACATGACTTAGAGTTAGCAGCAGTTGTATTTGCACTGAAAACTTGGAGACATTTTCTCTATGGAGCCAAGTGTGAGCTCTATACGGATCACAAGAGTCTCAAGTACTTCTTCACTGAAGGAACTCAACATGAGGCAGAAAAGATGGCTTGAATGATCAAGGATTATGATTTGACCATCAATTATACTCCAGGAAAGGCGAATGTGGTAGCAGATGCCTTGAGTAGGAAGAGCACTGGCGGAGTGGAACAGGAGTTATCACCGGAGTCGAGGAAGGAAATAAGTCAAGCCCAGATACAACTTTGGGAGAAAGAAGCTCATGAAGGACTATCGGCTTTACAAGTAGCCGATGAGCTAAATGTCAACCTGAAGAATGAGATAATGATGGGTCAGTTGGACGATCCATTCATCATGGAGGAGATGAGAAGGATAGATGAAGGAAGACCATCAGAATTTCACCGCGGAGAATCGGGATCATTATGGTTCCAGAAGAGAATTTGTGTTCCTGATATTGCTGAAATCAAGGAAGTAATACTCCGGGAAGCCCATCAAACACCATACTCCATTCATCCGGGAAGTACAAAGATGTACATGGATCTAAAGGAGCTATTCTGGTGGAACAACATGAAGAGAGAGATAGCACAATATGTGGCGGAATGCCATACCTGCCAAAGGGTGAAGGCTGAACACAGAGTCCGGCAGGAAAGTTACAACCTTTACCCATTCCAGAATGGAAATGGGAGGAGATAGGAATGGATTTCATCACCGGACTACCCATGACCAATAAAAAGAAGGACATGATATGGGTAATCGTGGACCGGTTGACGAAAAGTGCACACTTCTTAGCGGTAAATCAGCAGGATAAAGGAGAGAAACTCATCGATCTTTACATCAAAGAGATCGTGAGTAAACATGGAGTGCCCAAGAAGATCGTGTCGGATCGAGGATCCGTGTTCACGTCAGCATTTTGGAAGCAACTACATGAAGCTTTAGGATCTAAGTTGGATTATAGTACTGCCTATCATCCTCAGACAGGTGGACAAACCGAGAGAACTAACCAGATCCTAGAGGATATGCTTAGGGCTTGTGCCCTAGACTTCGGAGGATCATGGGAGGCACTTGCCACTAGCCGAGTTTTCATACAACAATAGCTATCAAAGCAGCATCAAGATGGCACCGTTCGAAGCTCTGTATGGAAGGAAGTGTAGATCACCCATATGTTGGTATGAAGCTGGCTCAAGCAAGGAGTTTAATCCTGATTATGTCAAGGAAAAGCAACAAATTATTGACATTATAAGAGATAGGCTCAAGATAGCCCAAAGCCGACAGAAAAGTTATGCCGATCAGAAGCGAAGGACATGGGAGCCACAAGTTGGAGACATGGTATATCTCAAGGTGAGCCCGATGAAAGGACTTCAGAGATTTGGAGTAAAGGGAAAGTTAAGCCCTAGATACATCGGACCTTTCAAGATTCTGAGTCAAAACCAAGGGTTAGCATTTGAATTGGAACTACCGGGAAGGTTATCCCAAGTTCATAACGTATTCCATGTGTCGCAACTCAGAAAGTGTTTGAAGACCCCAGATGAGCCAGTATCACATGAAGAGCTTGAGTTACAACCAGATTTGACATACATCGAGAAGCCAGCTAAGATTCTCGAGGAGAACTAGAAACAACTCAGGAATCGAGCCATAAAATACTGCAAGATACAATGGAAGCATCATCCAGAGAGGGAAGCCACCTGGGAAAAGGAGGAAGACCTGGGGAAAACATACCCCGAACTCTTCAGGTATTACAACCACAACTTCGGGACGAAGTTTTCTTTAAGGGGGAAAGGCTGTAATGTCCCGTTTAGAGACGATCGAGGGGTAGATTTTAGAAAGGGATGTGCATTGCATTGTAAATTCGGGGAAATTTCGCGCTTTTAAAACAACTCGCATCAAAGGGGGACAGGTTTCTCTCTCGACATCCTACAGGGGTTAGGGTTTCGAGAGTGCGATGAACTTGTTCTTACTTAATTAGATTAGGGTTTTGAGAAGAGAGAAGAGAAGATGCATCACAATCTTAAGTTGCATGATTGAATTCAAAATTAAGTTGTATGATTGAATTCAAACCAAATTTGAATTTGAATTTCAAATTCAAACATCAAATGGTTATCACATAATTCAAACTTGAGATGATTTATTAAAAAAATTATCATTAATCAAGAATATAAATAATAAAACACTTAGACAAAGCTCATTAAGGAAAACTTGAGCTTTATTGATAATCACACATAATACAATGTCAATTACAATATCTAGAATAGAAATATGATATTTTACAACACATTACACAAATTGGGAAAAATAGAAAATGAAAATAAAAGAAAAGTACAAGTATGATTCTGTCCTAAATACTACAATGTGAATATCATCTGATCTTGGACTTGATGATCTTCATGTTCATCCTGATCAACTTCTTGATCCCTGCACACAAGCAAAACAAGAAGAGCATTAAGCCAAGTGGCAATGCCACTTGGCAGATTAGCAAAAATAATGAATCTGGAATGGATATGAACAAGTCTGCCGAACTGATCCACCAAGTCCCAAGCCCAAGTGCACAACCAAGCTAAGCACACAGCCTGCTCACAAGGATGTGTGCATGCTCACACACACACACAGACCAGTGAGGAGTCACCAAATTGGTGCCAGGCCAAGCTGTCGACCAGAGGAGCCAACCAAGGTTCATATAAAACCTTTTCACAGCCAGAAACCCTAGCAGCTCATCGGCAGAATCTCCAAAGGGTAAGAACACCAAGAACAGCAAGAACATGAAGAACAGCCAGAGCTGTTCAAACTGTCCAAAATCCCCACAGAATCAAATCAAGCTTCACAAGCTCACCAGGAGGAGCAGGACAAGCACCAGTTCATCACTAGAGCAAACCAACCCAAACAGAAGCTATCCTCTACACCAACAACCAATTACTAGGAGCTGGAGAGAGGTATACCACAAATCATGAGCAAGCAGGGTTTTGCTCATACACATCCATAATTTGCATAAGTCACAGAAAGCAAAGTGGGTAGATACCCTACTTGTGTCATCATCTGGCTACTAAGCCATATGGTGCAAGCAAAGGTAGTAAAGGCCATTAGGAAATCATCTTATGGGAACAGCAGCTATGAAAATTAATGCATAACTGAAGAAATCCAGCAAGAGATGAAGACACAGCTAGCCTAGCCACATACTTAGCACCTATAGCTACTGATGCCATCAGACAGATAGATACTCTGTGTCTATCCATGTTTGTCAACACCAAAGTCCACTGGGAATCCATCAAGGGATTAGCCAGTGAGCATCTATTCACCACAGAAAGCCAATATAGGTGGGAGCTACCCTAACAGCAAAGATTTACTGTCAGGGCCACCTCAACCACTTTACCAAATCCCACAGATAAGCTAAGCACATATATCATTACCCAGAAGGGGTTCAAATGAAGCTAGGGTTCCCAATATCTTATTGGCATCCCTCTAGCTCTACTAAATCAACTCATATGATCATCACTGCAAGGCAGTTCACATCATTTATCTATTTAATGAATCAAAACTATATAGATAAATGAAACAGAGAGGTAAACCATGCACCAAGTCTTGCAGATGATCCAATGGATCATTGCAGTTAGACACAGGCAATGAACAAGCATGCAAGCAACAAGCAAGTGGTGATCAATTGATCACCAGAGCCTGTTAGAGCATACCAAAGCATGCTAGAATCAATCCCTAGCATCACACAGTACTTGTATGAATTAAACAGCCACAGTTAAGCAAGAGATGCTTCACAGATAATCAATTAATAACCTTATGATTGTATCCAGAAGCACATCAAAGGCTTGATGAACCACTGGATCATGTTAAACAAATAAAGCACATATCACTATTCACTGAATCATACAGTTAAGCCAACAGCAATGCTCAGTTGAGCATGCTCATGAATTTGAGCACAAGGAACAGCACACCATTACTCTGGTACTTGCAAATTTGCAAGTAATACACACAGAAATCAAGCCAGGGCAGCATACATGAATACACTTGATATCTGGCAAGCTTATTAACAAGAACAGAGGCACAGAGATAGAGCTAGACAAGAAATGCAAGCATAGCCAGCACTAAAACTAGAAATCCTTGCACAGAGGCATGGCAGGGCTGCGCACAGCAGTAACACAAGTTTGGCATGGTCCTGGCAGCAATGGCCAAGATCATCAGATACAACAGCAGCTCATGAACAGGCAAGCAAGGCACAGCAGCAGAACATGGGCACGGCAGGCCTCTCCACGAGGAGGAGAAGCTGTGGCCAGAGCTAAGGGAGGAGGAGGAAGATTAGGCACAAGAGAGAGAGAGAGAAAGGTGGCGTACGTACCCGGGGTCGAGCAGGCAGATACAACCATGGCGGCCACGGCGGCACACGCCGGGGCACGGCGGCGCCAGGCCAAGCCAGGCCATGGCGGCGCCACAGCACCACCCACACCACGGCAGCGAAGCCACGGCGGCGCCATCACGCCAGAAGCTCTGGGAACAGCGGGATCACGTGGATCCCGTAACCCTAGCCATGGCGAAGAGGGTCGAGGACGAGCGGGAGCAGCGTCTGCTCCAGATCGACGCGGAGGGAAAGGATCGCGTCACGTGGCGGTTCTTGCGCCCCATGGCGAGAGCCATGGCGGCCGGAGTCCGCCGAATCGACCGGCGACGGCGACGGCGACGCAGGTCGCCGAGAGAAAGGGGATTAGGTTTCGTCGAGGCGCGAGGTGGGGAGTGAGTGAGCGACCGCTCGGGTCGGTTGGACCCGAGCTGGTCTAACCCAACCCCGGGCCACACTGACATGTGGGCCCAGGGGCAAATGTGCCATTTCATAATTCCTTAAAATGCTGAATCTTTGAAAATACATAATAAATGTATAATACCTCTAAAAATAATAATTAAAAATATGAAAACCACTCAGTATAAAAAACTCTATCATAATAAAATATGAAATAGAATTTTTGAAGACAAATAAGAATAAGTCTTAATTTGATGATTTAAATAATCATTTAAATCACACATATTATTTTCAATAATGAAAATAAGTCCATAAATGTCTTTGGATTTTAAAAACACCTTGACAATATTTCAAGGTTGTATATTACCCTAAATAGAGTATCTCCAAATCAATCTTAGTATTAACCTCTTACATGAAATAATAATATCATCGGAAGGGGGAACAAACCCTAAAACTTGAACCATGCATAATTGCTTCTTTAACCATTGCCCTTATCGGACAATGATGCTATTTTTCAGAAACAGAGGACAAGGGTCAGTCCACACCATCCAACTGCAAAACTTTGCAGTGTTCAGGCAAGTTCATCGCTTGCTCATACCATTTGAGTATCTTTATCAAATTACTTGCAAAGTACTATGATTATCACTATTGCATAAAAACCAAAACCACTATTTTCATAACTATGAATATGACTATGTGGTGGGCAATGGAACCATGGATTGTGTTGATATGGTGGAGGTTCCATTGCAAGGGTTTATATCCATCTAGGATTAAACAACAAATGTCGTCCAGTGATTCTTGTGCCGTAATAACCGTGTTAACCATAAGATCCGGAGTGGGACGGAGTAGTCAAAAGTGTTTCCACCTCTCGTTCATCAACGGATGCGCTTTACCGTAGACACTTGTATCTGTCAGGGCAAGCGGTTGGCTGGGGAAGCCTTAAGTCCCCACGGCATAGTCCGTAGACACTTGTCGAAGAACAGGCGGGTGGGGAAGCCTTAAGTCCCCACGGTATTGCGGTCTATGATGGGTTGCAGCTACCGGCGAAGGAGTTTGGTTAACGAGTCCCAAACTGTTGTCGTGGTCGGGGTCCACCCGTGAGTGGGAATAATGGGACCGGCGAGGACCCATGGTCGGGGTATGCAACAAAGGGTGGGTGTTCGAGGTAGCTGAGGAACATGATTGGCTAGACCTTATACCGGGCCTCACACCATAGGAAGTGTGGACGGGAGAGCTGCCCGGTTGGCACCAAGGTTAAGATCTCTTATGGGTAAAGCAACACACCTCTGCAGAGTGTAAAGAACCGTGACCTGTCACTCCCTGTTCCGGGATATGGAACTGCGAACGCGGCCGGAAAGGAGCTCCATGAAGTTCTAGTAAACCGGTGAAGGCTGACGGACATAGCTCTTTGAAATAAAAGCAATCTCTTGAAGAAATGTTTATCAAAATCTGCATTGGTATTAGACTTTCTTGTCTAATATCGTAGCTAGTGCATTAAACACCTCTTATCTATAATGAACTTATTGAGTACGCTCGTACTCATCCCACTCTTAAATCCCTTGCTTAGATTGTCTGAATCGTCTGGAGGAGGACTACGACAGCCCTGAAGGAGCCGAGATCATCGGCTATGAAGAACCAGACCTCTCTGGAGGTATTGAAGGCGTAGACTACCTCATAGTCTACGGAACCGGGGAGGCTTCCGGAGGAGATCAAGCCTAGAAGCATCGAGTAGTAGTAGTAGCCGAGCAGCCCGAACTCTTAATACTTAGCTGCTCGAGAGAATAAATGTATAACTTAATGAGACTTCTATATTGTAAGCTAAGTTGGGTTCGCCTCGAAGCCAGGAGTATCCCTCTTAGGACCCAAAAGGAGCTCCGAGACGATATGTGTATTATGCTTGTAATAATAAATGAATGAGTTATGGACCTGCTATGTTCTGTTGTACTACTCTGAGGGATGTAATATTTGCGGAATGGTACTTCGTGAATGTTATATCAACGACTAGCATACTACAACATGCAGTGGTATGTAGGGTCACCACACAGTTCCCATGCTACTGGACGTGTCTACATCTCCCGCGATGTTGTTTTCGATGAGGCCGTTTTCCTTTTTCTCGCAACTTCCAAGTGAGTCTTGCCCCGGCCGATGCATCCCCACCTTCATACGTCCCACTATTAGCATCCAATCCACCACATCCTACACCTAGCGGAAGTATTAATGGATCTGCTAATTTAATGGCCGATGAGCACGCTATTTCTTTTGATCCAACTGCAGGAACGACTGAAGCTTCGTCGTCCTCGTTCCCTCCGTCGCCTTGCATGCAGCATGCAGCTGGCGGCGATCTCGAGCACGCGTCCCGGGCCTCTTCTCCTGCGCGGATGTCGGAGGCCGTCTCGCCCTCGCGCTCCTCCCGGCCTCCTGGCTCGTCTCCCGGCATTGGGCTGGACTCGATGGCTGGCTCGCCCTCCCGCTCTACTGGCCCCGCTACTGGGCCTGAGCCGACCTCGGCACCCACCGGGCCTATTCCGACGCCTGCTGTGCCTCCTGCTGCTGGTGCGGCACGCCCGCACACACGCCCGCGGTCTGGGATCGTGAAGAAGCTTCTGCGTACTGACGGGACAGTCACGTACGCCTGCGAGACCATCGCTTCAGTTCCTGTTGAGCCTTCTGGCTTTGCTGATGCTGCTCGCCATACACCGTGGAAACTGGCCATGGATGATGAAATTGCAGCACTCCACCGCAATGGTACCTGGAGTCTCGTGCCATACCAACCTAGCCTCAATGTGATTGATTGCAAGTGGGTTTTCAAGGTGAAATATACTGCCGATGGGTCCGTTGATCGCTACAAGGTACGTCTAGTCGCCAAAGGGTTCAAGCAACGAGCAGGTATTGATTACGATGATACATTTAGCCCGGTAGTTAAGCATACTAGTATTCGGGTTCTTCTGACATTGGCAGTATCTCGTCGCTGGAGCATTAGTCAGCTGGACGTTCAGAATGCCTTCTTGCATGGAGTTCTTGATGAGGAGGTTTATATGTATCCCCCCCCCGGGTATGTGGACTCTCGCTATCCCCGCCATATCTGCAAGCTTCAGAAATCACTCTACGGTTTGAAGCAGGCTCCCCGTGCGTGGTTCTCTCAGCTCAGCTCTCGCCTCCTTGCACTTGGTTTTATGGCTTCAGCTGTTGATGTGTCTCTTTTTGTGTTTCGGAAAGGGGGCCTCTGTATGTATTTCCTCATCTATGTCGACGACATCATTGTTATCAGCTCATCCACTGATCGTTTGCTGACACAGCTTCGCCAAGACTTTGCTGTCAAGGATCTTGGGGCTCTAAGCTACTTTTTGGGTATTGAGGTACATGCTGCTGATGGTGGACTTGCTTTGTGCCAGCGGAAATATATTTTTGATCTCCTGAAAAAGGCAAACATGGGGATGGCAAAGGCATGTACTACACCGATGGCCATTACAGAGAGGCTTTCCAAGAATTCAGGGACAGCTCTTTCATTGGCTGATACTACTAAGTATCGCAGCATTGTAGGTGCATTGCAGTATGTCACCTTGACTCGTCCTGACATATCATATAGTGTAAACAAGGTCTGCCAATTTCTTCACTCACCGATAGACATACACTGGACAGCTGTGAAACGGATCCTTCGTTACCTCCAAGGAACTGCGGCAGTGCCTTCTCTGATGCCGATTGGGCTGGATGCCCTGATGATAGGCGGTCCACAGGAGGGCATGCAGTGTTCCTTGGAGGCAATCTGGTGGCTTGGAATTCTCGTAAACATCCAACAGTTTCACGATCCAGTAAAGAAGCAGAGTACAAATCAGTTACGAATGCTACTGCAGAGCTTATGTGGATACATACACTCTTGGGCGAGTTGGGTCTCAAACACGCCAGCCGCCATTGTTATGGTGTGATAATATTGGCGCGGCCTATCTCTCAATCAATCCTGTGTTCCATGCCCGCACAAGACATATAGAGATCCACTTGTTCTTTCACTGTAATTTCAGTGTTAGAATATGGAATTATTTGCAGATTGATTGGCAGCAGCATGATGATTTGCAGGTGGTGTTGAGTGAGGCCAAAAGAAGCTTTCGGCAGCCATTTTTCATGGAGGTTATTATTACTGCCTGCATCCGAAATGGGAGAATTTTTAGGCAGGAGAATGTTTCTTTTACTAGATGGAAGGCCAAATTTGTACAGGATATGTTTTGGCTGCAGTACAGAATAAAGGCCAAGCATAAGGATAGTCTTCTTAGTTGGCTCAAGTCCCTACCTTAGGGGCTGTTTTAGCTTAGCCTTTTTTAGTCTTGTTTAGTTTTTGGCTTCTTTTTGTACATTATCTTTTTATTATAAAATTTAATAAATTTGTTGTGGGGCTTTTTGCCTCACAGTCTTGCTTCAAAAAAGACATATAGAAATCGACTATCACTTTGTGCGTGAACAGGTTGCCAAGAAGGCGCTCGAAATTCGACATATATCAACTCATGACCAGCTAGCTGATGTTCTTACCAAACCTCGATGGTTCAGCAGTTTGAATGTCGAGAGGGGATGTTAACGTAACAAGTACTTAGCCGTACGTATGATGGTAATATCTTGTAGTTAGTTAGCTAGCTGTAGATAATCATATGAGCTATCGTATAGTTATCAGATCGATGTAATCCCGCATGTATCGGTTCTGTTGTGCCCACTGTATGTCGGTTGAGGCTAATATAAATATCGAGCGCCCGGTGAGATTGATCACCACGGCCAAAACCAATTCCTCTCTCTCTTTCTAAAACTTACAATGCGTACTGTGTCAAGAGTGAGGGTCTTAGCGGTGGATTGGTCCTTTTCTGGAATAGTGATTCAGAGGTGACTCTAAAATCCCATAGTCGAACACACATTGATGTGTTTATCCAGAATGATGTTATAGGAGGGACGTGGAGGTTCACAGGATTCTATGGTGATCCTGTTCGGTGTAGAAGGAAAATAAGTTGGGAACTCCTTGAATATCTCCGAAGGGAATATGATCTTTCATGGCTATGTGCCGGGGATTTCAATGAGATTTTGAATGCTTCTGAAAAGATAGGCGGTGGTGATCGAGAGGAATGGAAGATGGATGGCTTTCGTGATGCTGTGGAATATTGCAGGTTCACGGATTTGGGTTTTTCTGGACTCCCATATACGTGGAACAACAAACAACAAGGTGCTCGTAATATTAAAGTGGGATTGGACCGAGGACTTGGGGATGGTGTGTTTATGGACCAATTTGATAGCACTTCCGTTCGACATATTCAAACGACGGAATCTGATCATAGTGGGCTACTAATAACAGTGAAGAAGTCGGAATGGTTGCATGCCGATTCTGGTCCTCTTCCCTTCCGCCTTCGAGAATATGTGGACAAAACATGAAAGATATGGTTCAGTGGTGTAGACGGGATGGAAATCTGGGGCTCAAAATCTGAGCGATTTTCATGAGACGCTAGATCAAATGCATAACATTACAGGATTGGAACCGGAATGATTTCGGTTCAGTCAAGAAGCAGCTGAAAAGTTTGAGAGAAAAGCTAGAGAATGTCAGGGCGGGATCGCTGCATTATGGGCCTACCAGAGAAGAATGTGAGCTTATGAAGAAGATCTCTGATCTACTAGCAAGGGAAGAAGTAATGATGAAGCAACGTTCCAGAATCCAGTGGCTAGGACAAACAAAATAATGTCACTTAGAAACAGCGATGGGAACTTTGTGTCCTCTACTCCTCTCAGGCGGAACTAGAAGATCTGGCTATTAATTTCTGTTCTCAGTTATTTACGGCACAGGAACAAACCTCACCAGAGTTAATCACACAGTTTGTGCAGCCAAAGGTTACAACGGCGATGAATGAGAAACTTGATGCGCCCTTTACGGATTTGGAAATTGAAAATGCTCTTTTTATGATACACCCTAACAAATCACCAGGCCCCGATGGATTTACGGCAGGATTTTATATTCGGCACTGGGACATGATTAAGCATGACGTGTGTGCTGCTATCCGCCACTTTCTTGAGGGTTGATACGTCCATTTTGCATCACTATTTTATATCATAATTTGTTGTTATTCATTGATATATTTCATATTTGGAGATAATACTTATGTTATTTCATCCATTTTGCATGTTTCATGATTATTGGAGGATCGCACACCGGAGTCAGGATTCTGCTGAAAGCGCCGTCAGAATGCAATATTTCGGAAGATCAACAATTGACGAAATTTATATGAAAAATCCTATTTTCCATAAGATGACGAGTCGGGAGGAGCCGAGGAGGGCCACCATGGGCCTCCTCATAGGCCGGCGCGGCCCTGCCCTCGGCCGCTTGTGGGGAGGGGGCCCACAGCCCCTCTCGCCTCCTCTCCTTCGCGTACATCTTCGTCCCGAAAACCTAAGCCCTGTGGGGTCGCGAGAGTCACACCACCGCGGGGCGGAGAACACCGAGAGAAAAGAGCTTCCGGCGCTGAAATCTGCCGGGGAAATTCCTCCCAGAGAGGGGGAAATCAACGCCATCGTCACCGTCATCGAGCTGGACATCATCTCCATCACCATCGCCATCATCTCCATCATCATCACCGCGTCTCCACCGCACATCGTCACCGCTGTAGCAATTTGGGTTGGATCTTGATTGTTTGATAGGGGAAACTCTCCCGGTATTGATTTCTACTTGTTATTGATGCTATTGAGTGAAACCATTGAACCAAGGTTTATGTTCAGATTGTTATTCATCATCATATCACCTCTGATCATGTTCCATATGATGTCTCGTGAGTAGTTCGTTTAGTTCTTGAGGACATGGGTGAAGTCTAAATGTTAGTAGTGAATTATGGTTGAGTAATATTCAATGTTATGATATTTAAGTTGTGGTGTTATTCTTCTAGTGGTGTCATGTGAATGTCGACTACATGATACTTCACCTTTATGGGCCTAGGGGAATACATCTTGTATTCGTTTGCCAATTGCGGGGTTGCTGGAGTGACAGAAACCTAAGCCCCCGTTGGTATATCGATGCAGGAGGGATAGCAGGATCTCAGAGTTTAAGGTTGTGGTTAGATTTATCTTAATTACTTTCTTGTAGTTGCGGATGCTTGCAAGGGGTATAATCACAAGTATGTATTAGTCCTAGGAAGGGCGGTGCATTAGCATAGGTTCACCCACACAACACTTATCAAAACAATGAAGATTAATTAGCTATATGAAGCGAAAGCACTAGACTAAAATCCCGTGTGTCCTCAAGAACGTTTGGTCATTATAAGTAAACAAACTAGCTTGTCCTTTGTGCTAAAAAGGATTGGGCCACTCGCTGCAATTGTTACTCTCGCACTTTACTTACTCGTACTTTATTCATCTGCTACATCAAAACCCCCTGAACACTTGTCTGTGAGCATTTACAGTGAATCCTTCATCGAAATTGTTTGTCAACACCTTCTGCTCCTCGTTGGGATCGACATTCTTACTTATCGAAAATACTACGATACACCCCCTATAATTGTGGGTCATCAAAACTATTTTCTGGCGCCGTTTCCGGGAGTGAAGCGCTATTGGTAAGTGGAATTGGTAAGGGAAACTTTTACTGTTTGTGCTGATTTTATTTCTGCCTGCTGCTATAATTCATTATGGAGAGATCTTCTCTTGAATTTTTATTTGGAAAATCTACTACTACTGAAAGGTAGTGGATGAGGCGCCAGGTGAGGAAGAAATTCCATACAAAATACCTATGAAAATTATTGAACGTGTTGTGGATAACCGTTATACAGGGGATGGAACTGTCCATCCTGAGATCATTTACTGTTCTTACATGAATTATGCGATTTATTCAAGTGTGTATTGCTATGGATGAAGTGAGGAAGAAACTATTCTCTATATCGCTGTCTGGTAAAGCGGCGCATTGGTATAAATTACTGGATGATGGGGATTCTCTTGAATGGAATGATATTGTGCCCCGATTTTATTCTAAGTTCTATCCTCCAAGTGAAATTCACAATGACCGGAACCGCATATATAACTTTTGTCCTCATGATGGAGAGAGTATTGCCCAAGCGTGTGTGAGATTGAAGTCTTTAATGCTCAAATGCCCCATTCATGAGCTTCGGTAATATTATTATTGATAATTTCTATGCAAGACTTTCTTTTCAAGACAAGACCTTGCTGGATACTTCTTGTTCTGGATCATTTACACGCAACAAAGAAGAGTTTAAAAGGAACCTTCTTAATCGGATCCAGGAGAATACTGAAGGATGGGAGAACGACAAAGATAGAGAATCAGGTATAAATTATGATTATAAATGCATTGAAACTTTTATGGATACTGATAAATTTCGTAATATGAGTGCTACTTATGGTCTTGATTCTCAAGTTGTTGCAAATCTTTATAAAGCTTTTGCCTCTCATTATGAATTGCCTAAGAAGAATTTTGATAAGTATCATGAACCGTATAAAGATAAAATTGATTCATCTATAAATAAATGTGTTGTAGTTGAAACTGTTGATCATGTTATTCCTGAAGCTTATATTGAAAAAACTCCTTTCCCTGCTAAAATGAAGGAGTACTCTGTTATAAATAGTGCGGTTCATAAAAGTGAAAAGAAACCTATAGAACCTGAAGAGCAAATAAAAGTTGAACCTGCTATTGCAATTGTTAAAGATCTTGTGACTGAAAATGTGGAAGATGGTCATATTATTTTCTGTGAAGATGCTTCTAATATTGTTTCACATCCTAATAAGTCTAGGAAAGCTAGTGTTCCTATGCTATTTGTTAGAATTGGTGATCATTGTTATTATGGTTTATGCGATATTGGTGCAAGTATTAGTGCTATTCCTTATGAGCTTTACACGGAGATTATGCACGAAATTGGTTCTTGTGAACTTGAAGATATTGATGTGGTTATTCGGCTGGCTAATAGAGAAACTATCTCTCCAATTGGTATTGTTCGAGATGTGGAAGTTCTATGCGGTAAGATTAAATATCCTGCTGACTTTTTGGTACTTGGTTCTGCTAGTAAGTATTGTCCTATCATTTTTGGTAGACCTTTTCTAAATACTTGTGGAGCTGTTATAGATTGCAAGAAAGAGAAAATTTTGACTAAATTTGCTGGTGAATCTTATGAGTTTAATTTCTCTAAATTTTCCAAAACTCCTTATAAAGTTGATTCGCCTAATAATGATTTCAGAGTTGAACAGTGTGCATCTATTGCTCTTGCTCCTAATAATCCTTTGAAGCAACATTTGGAGAATAGTGAGAGTGAAGTTTTTAGGGAAGAAAGAAATGAGCTTGATGAAATCTTCCTTCATCAACCTATTCTTAAGCATGATTTACCGGTAGAAGATCTGGGTACAACACCACCACCAAAGGAAGATCCTGATTTTGATTTAAAACCATTGCCTGATAATCTTAAATATGCTCATATTGATGATAAGAAAATATATCCTGTTATTATTAGTTCTAAGCTTTCAGAGTTTGAAGAAGAAAGGTTATTGAAAATATTGAAGAAACACCGAGGAGCTATTGGCTACACTCTTGATGATTTGAAGGGGATTTCTCCTTCTATTTGCCAACATGCCATTAATATGGAAGATGATGCAAAGCATGTTGTTGAACATCAGCGCCGTCTAATTCCTAAGATGAAGGATGTGGTAAGAAATTAAAGACTTCTTGAAGCTGGTATTATATATCCTATTGCTGATAGTAGATGGGTTAGTCCTGCATTGTGTTCCTAAGAAAGGAGGAATGACTGTTGTACCTAACGATAATGATGAGCTCATACCTCAAAGAGTAGTTGTAGGGTATAGAATGTGCATTGATTATCGAAAAGTTAATAAAGTTAATAAGAAAGATCATTACCCTTTACCTTTTATTGATCAAATGTTAGAAAGGTTATCTAAGAATACTCATTTTTGCTTTCTTGATGGTTATTCTTGGTTTTCACAAATTACTGTTAAAACTAAGGATCAAGAGAAAACCACTTTCACTTGTCCCTATGGAACTTATGCTTATAGACGCATGCCTTTTGGTTTATGTAATGCTCCTGCTACTTTTCAAAGATGCATGTCTGCTATTTTTCATGGTTTTTGCGAGAGTATTTTAGAGGTATTCATGGACGATTTTTCCGTCTATGGGAATTTTTTTGATAATTGCTTGTGGAACCTTGATAAAGTTTTGCAGAGATGTGAAGAAACTAACCTTGTTCTTAGTTGGGAGAAATGCCACTTTATGGTTAATGAAGGAATTGTATTGGGACATAAAATTTCTGAGAGGTATTGAAGTTGATAGAGCTAAAGTTGAAGCAATTGAGAAGATGCCCTATCCCAGGGATGTTAAAGGTATTCGTAGTGTTCTTGGTCATGCTGGGTTTTATAGGAGATTTATTAAAGACTTCTCCAAGATTTCAAAACCTCTTACTAATCTTCTTCAAAAAGATGTACCTTTTGTTTTTGATGATGATTGTAAGGAAGCTTTGAAACTCTAAAGAAAGCCTTAACAACTGCTCCTATAGTCGAACCTCCTGATTGGAATTTACCATTTGAAATTATGTGTGATGCTAGTGATTTTGCTGTAGGCGCTCTTCTTGGACAGCGGGTAGATAAAAAATTGAATGTTATTCATTATTCTAGTAAAACTCTTGATGCTGCTCAAAGAAATTATGCTACTACTGAAAAGGAATTGTTAGCTGTAGTCTTTGCTTGTGATAAGTTTAGATCATATATTGTTGATTCAAAAGTTACAATTCATACTGATCATGCTGCAATCAGATACCTTATGCAAAAGAAAGATGCTAAGCCAAGGCTTATTAGATGGGTACTTCTGTTGCAAGAATTTAATTTGCATATTGTAGATAGGAAAGGTGCTGATAATCCTGTTGCTGATAATTTGTGTAGATTGGAAAATATTGCTTATGATCCTGTTCCTGTTAATGATAGCTTTCCAAATGAACAATTGGCTGTAATAAAGGTGAGCTCGCGAGATAGCCTTTGGTATGCTGATTATGCTAACTTTATTGTTTCCAAGTACTTGCCTCCAACCTTTTCAGCTCAGCAAAGGAGGAAATACTTTTATGACTTGAGGCACTATTTTTGGGATGACCCACACTTATATAAAGAAGGAGTGGATGGTATTCTGCGAAGATGTGTTCCCGAATACGAACAACAAGAGATATTGAGTAAATGTCATGGTAGTGCTTATGGAGGACATCACGCCGGAGATAGAACGCGCAAAAGGTTCTACAATCGGGTTTTTATTGGCCAACTCTCTTCATGTCAACACCCGGATTTTTAAGTCCGATGCCTATGCCATACATCGCAATCCCAGGAATATTGTTGTTGTGAGACATAACAGTTGAATATCATAAGTCATCATTCATTACATACCATAGTCGTCTTACAAATTCAGATCACATGATCCATATTACACAAATAGTTGATCTATTGATCAACGGACACAAAGTTCATAGTTCATAGCGGAAGCGTAAGTAGAAAGGACTCTCTAGTCCACAGGCCAACGTCTGACGTCAGAAGATTCCCTAGTTGTCGTAGGCGTCCTGCTGGTCGTCCTCTTCATACTGCTGTTCTGCTTCATAGTCTGGCCATTTGAATAGCCAGGGACACAGCCGTGAGTACTTTAAAGTACTCGCAAACTAATACTAATGTAAGTGCTAACAATTCTAGTAAGGGGTGCTAAGCTCTAGTTTATTTTGCATAAAGCCAATTTTAGTTCACAAACCTTTTAGTAAACAACTCTTCATGTACTAACTAACTCAAGTGGGAACATTAGTGTCATTCCCACAACTCTATTGTGATTCAAAGTCAATGTCACCTTTCAAGTTCAATTCACAAGTCACCATTCATATTTTTAGAAAAGTTCTGATGACGGAACAGTATGGCCTTCCCAACTGTCCATGACCGCGGACGCGGCTATTCGAATAGGTTTAACTCTGCAGAGGTTGTACACTTGTGCCACAACAATTGCAATAGTTCGTCAGGGGTAACTGGCCCTGATTTATCGTACGCAGTACGCGAACTACCAATCCTAACCTTTCATTTACATACCCTAGTATAGGCACCTCTCCCCATGAGTTTGGCCTCCCGGTGAAAGCAAACCGCCAACCCGGGAACTGCACAGAGCTTGGCCGTACAATTCACCTCAATTCACGTCATTTCACTTTCAACGGAGGCAGCCTCGGCATAACCCCTGTGACGCTTGTTCAGAGGGAACCCATACTAAGACACATAAATTTCCAGCTAAGCCTTACCCAAATTCAGGTATTGTGGGGGTACTTGTAAAATTGGAATGGTATCGCATCCGAACCCAACCATCAGTTTTTGTAAATTTCACCAAGTCATTCACAGATCATATTCACCTTCAAAATCTTTCAATAGAATGACTCATCATTCCAAGGTTTTCAAAGTCATTTCATTTCACAAGTTCCCAACTAGAGTAGTCACTTTTAATTTAGCACTAGCATCTAAGTATGAGGGGTGCTAAGTATTTTGTTTTGCTTCTAGGCTAACTTTGATACTCTTGTACTAATCCAATACTAACCAAGTGAATCATGAATCCAAAAAGTACTTTGATAAAACAAAAGTAAATAAAGATTGTAAAGTAAAACTGGGAAATAGGATCATAAGCATAAAGTAAATGGGGTAATGCCTTGCTCATGGTGAGCTTTGCACTTTGCAAGAGTATTATCTTGCCTTGGTTGGGGAAATGGTCAAAGTGGTCTTCTTCTCCTTGGAAATAGACCTCCTCCTCCTCTTGATACTCCTTGGTACTAGCGTCTAAAATACGAATACGGGGTATACAATCATCATACCAAACTTACATACTAAACTAAGCACACACAAGATTTACACAACTTAATCCAGCATCACACACTACTATTAAGTGGGTGGATGTGTTCCTTTCTTATTTTAAGAAAAATAATTACCTCTCATACTAACTTAGGTGTTACTTTTAATTACTTAGATAAATAATTTCCTCTCATTATCTTATTAAGATTTAATTTCTCTCATGAATAATATGTGACCTAAGTTGACCAAAGTCAACCTCTTCACACTTATCATTTAAGAAAAATGATTTAAATGAGGTGAGCACCTCATACCATTTAATCCTAACATGTTAAAGATTTAATATCATCAACAATTCATATGAGACTTAAATGACCAGAGTCTCTACCTCATTTTGAGTTGTTGGTGACAAGATTTAAATGAGAGAAAAACTCCCATGAGATTTATTCATAGTTTTGGACAATATCTTTGACTAGAAATAGCCATAAAGTCCTTTAATTAAACTAGGCCATGATCATCCAAAGTAAGCATGGCATATTTTTTCATAAAGAATTAGTACAAGTGTAATGTGATTTATAGGAGTTGGAATCAACTCAAAAGCATTTTTGGTTGATTTTTAAGAATTATTCTAAGCCAGAAAAGTCCCTGTCTTGTTTATTTTGCTACTTTAATTCTACAATAGATATGGGTTTCAATCCAGTGGCATTGTATAGAGAAAACTCTAAGCTTTCCAAAGATATAAAGTTTGTAAAATTTGGCCAAGTAGATTTGTAGAAAATTAAATTTGAAGTTGGCACCAGTTTGTAATATTTATCTACTCTGAAAATTTTGAATTCAAACTTTGGGCTGGCGGGAAGACTAGTGGGCTGCGCAGCGAGGGAAAGAGGTGGGCTGGCCCAGCATCTCAGCGGGCTGCCTGACAGTGGCCCCCGCTTGTCAGCGGGTGCTCACAGGCGAGTCGGTACGCCGCGCTGAGGCCGTAGGATTAAGACGTGGATCGACGGCTGGCGGCCATCCTCATCATCGACGAGGCTCGCCGGAGAAGGAACCCTACCGGCGGCCTGCATAGGGGGTCGGGGAGCTACCTGGTGGCGGGAGATCGTCGGCGAGGTGGGCGGAGGTCGTGGAAGATGGTGGTGAAGCTCCTGGCACCAACAGCGGCTCCAATGGGGGCTCCAGTCGCCGGCGAGGTAGCAGGGGTGCTGGCGGAGCTCCGGCAAGCGATTCGAGGGCTACGGCCTAAATTGGTGGGCGGCGTTGCTCGAGGGGAGGTAGTGAGATGAGGGAGGAAGGTGGGCGTGCTCAATTTGATCGGAGGGCGTCTCTATTTATAGGGCGAGGGGGTGCTGCGGGGTGCCGTGGAGGGTCGACGACGAGCTCGTCGTTCCAGGGCGACGAAGAGGCAAGGCATGGGCGTGGATTGTTGGCGACGTCAAGGCGATGCTGAAGCGCGTCGTGGTGCGGCCAGAGGAGGAAAGGTCGCGTCGTCATCGTCCTCGAGTCATGGCAGTACGGCGGCGGAAAGTCGTGGATGATGGCGTCGTCTACAGCGGGTCCGTGGCCAAGCGGCGGTGTCTGGGAGGTAGAGGGCATCGTGGCGAAGCGACTTGTGCCTGGGGAGAGCGAGGGGAGGCGTGAGGCGACGGGGCATGGCGATGCTCTGGCGCGTCCAGGGGACGTCACCATGCGCACCGTGGCGCGCGTGGGCGTTCTCTGGGCGTGTCTGGGCGCGCTGGTCCTGGCCAATGTCGACGTCCTCTCGAGTCAGCAGGTGAATGGTCGTGATCAGTAGAGTGAGGGCAAGGTATGTGACATGCTGAGGTGACTTGGATGGGAGAGGAGAGGGGGTGAGCATGGTGAGTGACAAGAGGGCCGGCATGGTTTGATTTTGGTCAAGATGGTCCAATGCAAGGGCAGGCAAGTGGAGGGTGAGGTAGAGGAGAGGTGCAGGGAGGCTCCAGAGCAGCAGAGAGGGGCAGAGGTGGACTTGGTCCAACCAAATTTGCAGCATGGGCTTCATATTAGATTCTGCCCACAAGGTGCTTGTGAAAATGGCCGCAAGAGAAAAGTTTTCAAAATTTGGAAATTCCTTTGGTGGATCTCATTCATATAATCATAGAGATGGAATGGTGGTGGTGGTGGTCAATTTGGTGTTGTTTTGCAAGTTTTCAAATTTGGGGTTAATCTTCTCTTTATTTCAAAGTCTCCTCTTGTCTCTTCTATTCTGGTCAACCTAGACAGAGTCAACCCTAATGGTCAACATCAAACTTGTTCATCTTGATGAGGTCTTGGATGACATGGCAAGAGTTGGTCAATGTTGGTTTAGGAAAAGTCAAAACCAGGGGTGTAAAGTGGGTAACATTTTATAAATGGGTCACATGACCATTATCACATGTAAGTTGCATTTGCAAATTTCTTTGATTTGAATTGGGTTTCTTTGATGCATTTGTGTTTGTTATTCATATATAAGTGTTTTACAAGCAATGGCACAAGCCAAAGTGGCCTTGGTTGAAGATTTGCAAAATTGGCTAATGTGTATGTGAGTGAAAATGGGATTTTCTCCCTATTTGATTTCTCTCCTTTTGATTTGATTTTTCTTGACTCAAATGTGATTCTTATTTGTTTAGAAACATTTCCAAACTATTGAAACCACTCCAAAGGGTCTAGTTCAAAGATTTGCAAAATTGGCCTTAACACATAAGAGGTGATGTGTCAAATTTCATTATTCTTGTAAATTGTTCCTCTTGCTTTACTTGGTCATGGGTTAGGGTCAGTTTAGTGTTATATTAGGTTTAGAGATGGTTTCACACCATTTGGTCAAGGTATAAAGGCATAGGACAAGAATTGGTGAAATTGGCTATGTGTCACATATGCCTCTATGCATATGTTGCATTTGATTTTTAATTTGACTAGGCTTGACCCAATTGATGTTGTTGAGTGTTGAAATGGTATATAGGAGTGATCCAACCATTCACCACACTTCTTAGGGTCAAGATCCCCAATTTCACAAATTTGCTATTTACTCTCATATGCCTCTATGGCATTGTTACTTTCTTTTTATTTTCTTTGGTTTCAACTTGGAATTGGTTTGAGAGGTACTAGATAAGGTTTATGAAGGTTTTCCAATCCTCTAAATAAAGTGGAAAGGCCTAAGGTCAAGTTTTACAAAAATAGCCATAGGCATATATGCCTCTTTCTTATTTCAATTATTTTTATTTTATTTTAACTTGGATAGTCAAAAGGGTGTGAGGTTTAGGGTTTAAGATTATTTCAAAAACTAATTTAAACAAGCAATCATGGAAATAGCACAAGAATTAAACAAGATCTCTATGGATCAACTTAATTTAATAAAAGTTTTTGTTGGTTCCAAAATTTGGAACTAGGGAAATTCATTTGTTTTGTTTTGAATTTTTGGGATGTTACAAACCCTTCCCCCTTAAACAAATCCCGAGATTTTAAGAAAAGTTAGGTTCCTAAGAGAGATTGAGCATTTTGATTAACAGGAAGACATATTGGCATTGGGGTGCTTCCTGAGCTTCAGTGGCATTCATGTGGTAGAGGCGGCCGTTGTTGTTGTTCTGGTTCCTTCTTCCGGCAAAGCGCTGTTGCTGAGCAGGTGCAGCGGTATTGGCGGCAATCTTGGCAAGCTTCTTGGGGCACTCATTGGAGTAGTGACCCACAACTCCACATTCATAGCAGTTGACGATGGACTTGTCTTTGGGGTTGACGGGAACAGCGTTACTCCCAGTCACGGGGGCAGTATTGGGGTGGTTGTTGTTGCCATTGGGATGGTTGTTGTTGTTGTTGTCGTTGTTGTTGTTGTTGGTGTTGTTGTTGCGGTTGTTGTTGGTGTTGCGGTTGTTGTTGTTGTTGTTGTTGTTGTTGCTTGGGCGGTAAGTCTGAGCTGGGGGCTTGTTGTATCCTGAGGCAAATCCTCCAGTTGAGTTGTTGCGGTACTTCTGGGCGTTGTTGGGTCCATTCTGGTTCATCATCCTTCTCTTGCGGTTCTCGTTGGCCTGGTGCAGCTTTCCTTCCATCTGGATGGCTGAGTCCACCAGGGCTTCGAGGTCAGCGAACGGAATGTTCACTAAAACAGTTTGCATTTCATCATGCAGTCCGTTCAGAAATCTCTCCTTCCTTTTCTCGTTGGTGTCGGTCTCATCCGGGGCGTACCTTGACAGAGTAAGAAACCCGCGGTATTCCACCACGGACATCCTTCCTTGTTTGAGTTCCCGGAACTCGTCTCTCATTTTCTTGATCAGTCCTTGGGGCACATGGTATTTGCTGAACTTCAGATTGAAGTCTTCCCATGTCATCATCTGTCCTGCATTCATGGCACGGGTGCTGGTCCACCAAGCTCTTGCTGATCCTGCTAAGTAGTGCGTGGCGAACAACACTTTCTCTGCGGCTTCAACTCCCGCAACTTCGAGGTTGTTCTCCATCGTCTGGAGCCAGTCATCAGCATCGAGGGGTTCTTCAGTCTTGTTGAAAATAGGTGGGTTGGTGTTCTGAAAGTTCTTTAGCTTTGATCCTGGGTGATCATGATGGCCTTGATTGTTGTTCTGAGCGATCTGCTGTAGTGCGGCGATGTTGGCTTGGCGTTCAGCTCGTTCAGCTTCCCTATCTTCCAGCATGGTTTGCAACATCTGCATCATGGCCTCTTGACTTGCCTTGCGAGTTGGAGGGGCCATCTGAATATCGAGGTAGATGATAAGATAAGAGGGAAATTTCTATGGTTTGTTTTGTTGAATTTTAAAAAGTTCACAATTTGAAATTTTGAGTAGTGTTGCGGGGGTAAAACCCAACAACACTTTTTCATTCATACCAAGCATCACACATTAGAAATCTAACACACCGTTGGTTTGAAGAACCATTCATTCGCTCTACGATACAAGGGGAATCCTGATATAACTCACACCTACGAAAGTGCTTAAATGATACTACTCTTCAGGGGGGTTCTTCGGCTTCACGGGTAATGTGCTTGGCGAAAGGCGAGGGCGTTGTCCAACTCCTTGCGGGTCTTGTACAACATGTAGTCCAGGTGTGCTACATAGTGGTTCATCTCCGGGTGCGGGGGCATGGTTATTGGTCTTCCCATGGGATCATGTCTTGGGTAGTAAGTGAAGCGGGTATTCCTGAGCTTGTTCATATTCTGTCCACACAGACGGGCAATTCCTTCTTGCATGGCTCTGACTAGTCCTTCTTTCCAGGTGTTTCCCGTTACAGAAAACCATATGGTTTCCCATATTGGGGCTCCACGATTTCTTCGTAGATCTGCAGAAACTTCCCACCGAGGTGGTCCTCCCAACTGATTTTTGAGGGGTGTTCCGAAGAACTCGGGATACGGGCGTCCTAGATATTCCACTAGTTGCTTCAAATCCTTTTCGAACATCAGTTCTCCTCCTTGACCAAGCTGAGCACTCCCATTTGTATTCCATCTATGAACAAAGAGGAGGAGTAAATTAGAGAAATATTCCAGTGTGCAAAGTTTTATGTAGGTAATGGCAAGGAAAAGTAGGGCATGAATTTCTCATGTTTGAAAAAGATCTCAAGGCTAAGGGTGAGAATAAGTTTTTCGCAAATATTCACCTCTTTGGTTTTTGAAACTAAGTTTTGCAGACGTCCATTCTAACTAGGTTCTCCTAAGGTCAAACAATGGCTCTGATACAAACTTGTCAACACCCGGATTTTTATGTCCAGATGCCTGTTATGCCATACATCGCAATCCCGGAATATTGTTGTTGCGAGACATAACAGTTGAATATCATAAGTCATCATTCATTACATACCATAGTCGTCTTACAAATTCAGATCACATGATCCATATTACACAAATTGTTGGTCTATTGATCAACGGACACAAAGTTCATAGTTCATAGCGGAAGCGTAAGTAGAAAGGACTCTCTAGTCCACAGGCCAACGTCTGACGTCAGAAGATTCCCTAGTTGTCGTAGGCGTCCTGCTGGTCGTCCTCTTCATACCGCACTTCTTCATAGTCTGCCATTTGAATAGCCAGGACACACCGTGAGTACTTTAAAGTACTCGCAAACTAATACTAATGTAAGTGCTAACAATTCTAGTAAGGGGGTGCTAAGCTCTAGTTTATTTTGCATAACACTAGTAGGAAAACCCTTATAGGCGATCCTTATTTCTGTGGCGCACCAAAAAAAATGCGCCACAGAAATTTGTTTTGTGGCGCACGGACACGGTGCGCCACGTAAATAGCTTAATTTTGTGGCGCACCAACAATCCATGCGCCACAGAAATAAGGTGGGGTCAGCCCCAATCATTGGTTTCACTATTTCGTGGCGCACAGAACACGTGCGCCACGAAATAAGACATTCGATGGCGCAAATTCCTCGTGCGCCACGAATTAAGACTTTCTGTGGCGCACGAGGATGGTGCGCCACAGAAAACACATTTCGTGGCGCACATGAGATCCATGCGCCACAGAAGTTCTTTTTGGCTCCCCACGCAACTCCACCCCCGTGGATCGCCTTTTTTACCTCTATAAAAAATAAAAGAAATAGATAGAAATTTCAAAAAATAAAATCCTTCGAGATTCCCATGTATTATATCATCTAGCACCACTAAAATTTAACAAACATGAATTTTGACTTTTTTTGCAAAATTGCGTGGGAAAATCATCAAACTGGATTTCTGGTTGCATACGAACTCGAAAAAAAAGCATAATATATCAAAATGATCCCACGAAAAATCTACAAATTTCCGCTTGGACAATTTTTAGAATCTCCAAATTCGAAAAGAGTAAAAAGTTACGGCCAGTTAAAGTTTTTTTGCTGCAAAATACAAAAAAAAGAAAAAAAATTCTGTGGCGCACCTAGTGCCCATGCGCCACAGAATTAACGTCCAAAAAAATTCTGTGGCGCACCTAGTGCCCATCCTGCCGCCCTCCACCACTTCTCCTCCACTTCTCCTCCACTCCTCCTCCACTTCTCCTCACTTCTCCTCTTATGCAAACTTCTCCTCCACTTCTCCTCCTCCTCCTCCTCCTCCTCCTCCTCCTCCACCACCACCACCACCACCACCACCACCACCACCACCTCCTCCGGCCGGCCTCCTCCTCCTCCTCCTCCTCCACCACCACCACCACCACCTCCTCCGGGGCCGGCCTCCTACTCCGGTGACCACCTCCTCCGGGGCCGGCCTCCTACTCCGGTGACCTCCTCCTACTCCGGCCGGCCTCCTCCTACTCCGGCGACGACGACCTTCTCCTCCTCCCCCTCCTACTACTCCGGTGACCTACTCCGGCGGCCACCTCCTCCTCTTCCTCCATCACCTCTTCTTCCTCCACCACCACCTCCTCCACCACCACCTCCATCACCACCACCACCACCTCCATCACCACCACCACCACCACCACCACCACCACCACCTCCCCTCCTCCGTCCTCCTCCTTCACCCACCCACCCACCTCCGGCTACCTTCCAGCGAAATTAAAAAAAAATTAAAAAATTTCGGCGGCCCCAGATCTAGATCTAGATCTAGATCTGGCCTCCATTTTTTTTTGAATTTTAAAAAAAATCTGTGGCGCACCACCGCCGGTGTAAGTTTGTGGCGCACCACCGCCGTGCGCCACAGAAATAAGACTTTCTGTGCGCATGCCGGTGCGCCACGAAACCTTATTTTTGTGGCGAGAATTCTGTGGCGCACCGCCCATGCGCCACAGAATCGATTTTTGGTGCGCCACTGATGAGCCTTTTCCTACTAGTGTAAAGCCAATTTTAGTTCACAAACCTTTTAGTAAACAACTCTTCATGTACTAACTAACTCAAGTGGGAACATTAGTGTCATTCCCACAACTCTTGTGATTCAAAGTCAATGTCACCTTTCAAGTTCAATTCACAAGTCACCATTCATATTTTTAGAAAAGTTCTGATGACGGAACAGTATGGCCTTCCCAACTGTCCATGACCGCGGATGCGGCTATTCGAATAGGTTTAACTCTGCAGAGGTTGTACACTTGTGCCACAACAATTGCAATAGTTCGTCAGGGGTAACTGGCCCTGATTTATCGTACGCAGTACGCGAACTACCAATCCTAACCTTTCATTTACATACCCTAGTATAGGCACCTCTCCCCATGAGTTTGGCCTCCCGGTGAAAGCAAACCGCCAACCCGGAACCGCATGGCTTGGCCGTACAATTCCTCAATTCACGTCATTTCACTTTCAACGGAGGCAGCCTCGGCATAACCCCTATGCCGCTTGTTCGAGGGAACCCATACTAAGACACATAAATTTCCAGCTAAGCCTTACCCAAATTCAGGTATTGTGGGGTACTTGTAAAATTGGAATGGTATCGCATCCGAACCCAACCATCAGTTTTTGTTTTTTTCACCAAGTCATTCACAAGTCATATTCACCTTCAAAATCTTTCAATAGAATGACTCATCATTCCAAGGTTTTCAAAGTCATTTCATTTCACAAGTTCCCAACTAGAGTAGTCACTTTTAATTTAGCACTAGCATCTAAGTATGAGGGGTGCTAAGTATTTTGTTTTGCTTCTAGGCTAACTTTGATACTCTTGTACTAATCCAATACTAACCAAGTGAATCATGAATCCAAAAAGTACTTTGATAAAACAAAAGTAAATAAAGATTGTAAAGTAAAACTGGGAAATAGGATCATAAGAATAAAGTAAATGGGGTAATGCCTTTCTCATGGTGAGCTTTGCACTTTGCAAGAGTATTATCTTGCCTTGGTTGGGGAAATGGTCAAAGTGGTCTTCTTCTCCTTGGAAATAGACCTCCTCCTCCTCTTGATACTCCTTGGTACTAGCATCTAAAATACGAATACGGGGTATACAATCATCATACCAAACTTACATACTAAACTAAGCACACACAAGATTTACACAACTTAATCCAGCATCACACACTACTATTAAGTGGGTGGATGTGTTCCTTTCTTATTTTAAGAAAAATAATTTCCTCTCATACTAACTTAGGTGTTACTTTTAATTACTTAGAGAAATAATTTCCTCTCATTATCTTATTAAGATTTAATTTCTCTCATGAATAATATGTGACCTAAGTTGACCAAAGTCAACCTCTTCACACTTATCATTTAAGAAAAATGATTTAAATGAGGTGAGCACCTCATATCATTTAATCCTAACATGTTAAAGATTTAATATCATCAACAATTCATATGAGACTTAAATGACCAGAGTCTCTACCTCATTTTGAGTTGTTGGTGACAAGATTTAAATGAGAGAAAAACTCCCATGAGATTTATTATAGTTTTGGACAATATCTTTGACTAGAAATAGCCATAAAGTCCTTTAATTAAACTAGGCCATGATCATCCAAAGTAAGCATGGCATATTTTTGCATAAAAAATTATTACAAGTGTAATGTGATTTATAGGAGTTGGAATCAACTCAAAAGCATTTTTGGTTGATTTTTAAGAATTATTCTAAGGCAGAAAAGTCCCTGTTTGTTTATTTTGCTACTTTAATTCTACAATAGATATGGATTTCAATCCAGTGGCATTGTATAGAGAAAACTCTAAGCTTTCCAAAGATATAAAGTTTGTAAAATTTGGCCAAGTAGATTTGTAGAAAATTAAATTTGAAGTTGGCACCAGTTTGTAATATTTATCTACTCTGAAAATTTTGAATTCAAACTTTGGGCTGGCGGGAAGACTAGTGGGCTGCGCAGCGAGGGAAAGAGGTGGGCCGGCCCAGCATCTCAGCGGGCTGCCTGACAGTGGCCCCCGCTTGTCAGCGGGTGCTCACAGGCGAATCGGTACGCCGCGCTGAGGCCGTAGGATTAAGACGTGGATCGACGGCTGGCGGCCATCCTCATCATCGACGAGGCTCGCCGGAGAAGGAACCCTACCGGCGGCCTGCATAGGGGGTCGGGGAGCTACCTGGTGGCGGGAGAGCGTCGGCGAGGTGGGCGGAGGTCGTGGAAGATGGTGGTGAAGCTCCTGGCACCAACAGCGGCTCCAATGGGGGCTCCAGTCGCCGGCGAGGTAGCAGGGGTGCTGGCGGAGCTCCGGCAAGCGATTCGAGGGCTACGGCCTAAATTGGTGGGCGGCGTTGCTCGAGGGGAGGTAGTGAGATGAGGGAGGAAGGTGGGCGTGCTCAATTTGATCGGAGGGCGTCTCTATTTATAGGGCGAGGGGGTGCTGCGGGGTGCCGTGGAGGGTCGACGACGAGCTCGTCGTTCCAGGGCGACGAAGAGGCAAGGCATGGGCGTGGATTGTTGGCGACGTCAAGGCGATGCTGAAGCGCGTCGTGGTGCGGCCAGAGGAGGAAAGGTCGCGTCGTCATCGTCCTCGAGTCATGGCAGTACGGCGGCGGAAAGTCGTGGATGATGGCGTCGTCTACAGCGGGTCCGTGGCCAAGCGGCGGTGTCTGGGAGGTAGAGGGCATCGTGGCGAAGCGACTTGTGCCTGGGGAGAGCGAGGGGAGGCGTGAGGCGACGGGGCATGGCGATGCTCTGGCGCGTCCAGGGACGTCACCATGCGCACCGTGGCGCGCGTGGGCGTTCTCTGGGCGTGTCTGGGCGCGCTGGTCCTGGCCAATGTCGACGTCCTCTCGAGTCAGCAGGTGAATGGTCGTGATCAGTAGAGTGAGGGCAAGGTATGTGACATGCTGAGGCGACTTGGATGGGAGAGGAGAGGGGGTGAGCATGGTGAGTGACAAGAGGGCCGGCATGGTTTGATTTTGGTCAAGATGGTCCAATGCAAGGGCAGGCAAGTGGAGGGTGAGGTAGAGGAGAGGTGCAGGGAGGCTCCAGAGCAGCAGAGAGGGGCAGAGGTGGACTTGGTCCAACCAAATTTGCAGCATGGGCTTCATATTAGATTCTGCCCACAAGGTGCTTGTGAAAATGGCCGCAAGAGAAAAGTTTTCAAAATTTGGAAATTCCTTTGGTGGATCTCATTCATATAATCATAGAGATGGAATGGTGGTGGTGGTGGTCAATTTGGTGTTGTTTTGCAAGTTTTCAAATTTGGGGTTAATCTTCTCTTTATTTCAAAGTCTCCTCTTGTCTCTTCTATTCTGGTCAACCTAGACAGAGTCAACCCTAATGGTCAACATCAAACTTGTTCACCTTGATGAGGTCTTGGATGACATGGCAAGAGTTGGTCAATGTTGGTTTAGGAAAAGTCAAAACCAGGGGTGTAAAGTGGGTAACATTTTATAAATGGGTCACATGACCATTATCACATGTAAGTTGCATTTGCAAATTTCTTTGATTTGAATTGGGTTTCTTTGATGCATTTGTGTTTGTTATTCATATATAAGTGTTTTACAAGCAATGGCACAAGCCAAAGTGGCCTTGGTTGAAGATTTGCAAAATTGGCTAATGTGTATGTGAGTGAAAATGGGATTTTCTCCCTATTTGATTTCTCTCCTTTTGATTTGATTTTTCTTGACTCAAATGTGATTCTTATTAGTTTAGAAACATTTTCAAACTATTGAAACCACTCCAAAGGGTCTAGTTCAAAGATTTGCAAAATTGGCGTTAACACATAAGAGGTGATGTGTCAAATTTCATTATTCTTGTAAATTGTTCCTCTTGCTTTACTTGGGCATGGGTTAGGGTCAATTTAGTGTTAGATTAGGTTTAGAGATGGTTTCACACCATTTGGTCACGGTATAAAGGCATAGGACAAGAATTGGTGAAATTGGCCATGTGTCACATATGCCTCTATGCATATGTTGCATTTGATTTTTAATTTGACTAGGCTTGACCCAATTGATGTTGTTGAGTGTTGAAATGGTATATAGGAGTGATCCAACCATTCACCACACTTCTTAGGGTCAAGATCCCCAATTTCACAAATTTGCTATTTACTCTCATATGCCTCTATGGCATTGTTACTTTCTTTTTATTTTCTTTGGTTTCAACTTGGAATTGGTTTGAGAGGTACTAGATAAGGTTTATGAAGGTTTTCCAATCCTCTAAATAAAGTGGAAAGGCCTAAGGTCAAGTTTTACAAAAATAGCCATAGGCATATATGCCTCTTTCTTATTTCAATTATTTTTATTTTATTTTAACTTGGATAGTCAAAAGGGTGTGAGGTTTAGGGTTTAAGATTATTTCAAAAACTAATTTAAACAAGCAATCATGGCAATAGCACAAGAATTAAGCAAGATCTCTATGGATCAACTTAATTTAATAAAAGTTTTTGTTGGTTCCAAAATTTGGAACTAGGGAAATTCATTTGTTTTGTTTTGAATTTTTGGGATGTTACACTTCAAAGATGCAAGGAAGTTTATTTTATCTTGTGATGAATGCCAAAGGGTTGGTAATATCTCCAGACGCAATGAAATGCCTATGAATTATACTCTTGTTATTGAACCATTCGATTGTTGGGGATTTGACTTCATGGGACCTTTCCCCTCTTCAGAAGGTAACACTCATATACTTGTTGCTGTTGATTATGTTACTAAATGGGTGGAAGCCATACCTACAAAAAGTGCTGATGGTGAAACCTCTTTAAGAATGCTTTTAGATATTATTTTTCCTAGATTTGGAGTTCCTAGATATCTTATGATTGATGGAGGTTCTCATTTTATTCATGGTGGTTTTAGAAAAACTCTTGCTAAATATGGTATTAATCATAGAATTGCTTCCGCTTATCATCCTCAAACTAGCGGGCAAGTAGAATTATCAAATAGAGAGATTAAATCTATCTTGGAAAAACTGTTAATAAAACTAGAAAGAACTGGGCTAGTAAATTGAAGGAAGCACTTTGGGCTTATAGAACTGCTTATAAAGATCCCATGGGAATGTCACCGTATAAAATGGTCTATGGAAAAGCTTGTCATTTACCTTTAGAACTAGAGCACAAAGCTTATTGGGCTGTAAGAGAACTAAATAAAGATCCTAAACTAGCCGGTAAGAAGAGATTGCTACAATTGAGTTCTCTAGATGAATGGAGAAGTGAAGCTTATGAAAATGCTAAACTCTTTAAAGAGAAAGTTAAGAAATGGCATGATAGAAGAATTATCAAAAGAGAATTTAATATTGGGGATAAAGTCCTATTGTATCGGTCTCGTCTCAGATTCTTTGCAGGGAAATTACTCTCGAAATGGGAAGGACCATATGTCATTGAGGAGGTGTATCGTTCAGGAGCAATTAAAATTAGCTCTCTCCAAGGCAATGCCACACAAGTGGTGAATGGACAAAGACTCAAACATTATATCTCAGGTGATTCTTATAATGAAGATGTTGATGTTATTCGAGTGGAAACACCGGAGGCTTTTATCAAAGGTCAAATTGACAGTCCGCCAGAGTTCGACTTTGAATAGGTAATAGTACTGGTAATAAAAAGTTCGTGTTTTACCTTCCGAACAATGTTTTTGCTGTTTTTGGAAAATATGAAAAATTACGAGATCGAAACGGAGTGGAGGAGACTCACGAGGGCGTGCCCCCATAGGCCGGCGCGGGTCCCAGCCTGGCCGCGCCGCCCTATGAGGTGGCCACCTCGTTGCCCCTCTCCGACTTTGGTTCGACCTGGTACTTTCCTTTTGTCGTAAAAATTCCTGCTATAATCCCCGGACCCCCGGAGGTCCGTATATCATTTTCTCGACGTGTTTTGTTTCGAGCTGTTCCTGCCAGGATCTGTTTTCAACCTAGAAGCACCATGGTCTCCAACAACAAGGGCAAGGGGCTTTCGGATGAAGATATTCAAGACCCCGAGTGGAAAGAGGTGGACGAGAGCGTCAAGGAAGAAGATGAAGAAGAAGTGGAGGAAGACTCGCGCGCATACCCGCGTGCTACCATCGCAAGCATCGAGGTGGTGGATAACCCTTTTAGTGCAAAGAGGAGCGCAAGAATTTGCACCGGAGGAAGGGTTCCATGTCACTACCTAGCTCCAAAGACATCTTCTCCAGGCACTTACCGCCCCTTCCGCAATCTAATTTACAATAGTCAAATTGAAAGGATTCCCAAGGCAGCATTGCCTAGCAATTGGGATATAGATCGTTCTAACACTGCAGGAAGGATGAAGCCTGAAGCTGAAGAGTGGGGAAATAACTCCAAGAGTTGGGACTCACCGTCGGACATACTTCTTAATCGCGTTGAGCAAATTCGGAGATGATCCGCAACCTCATGTACAAGATTGATGAGCTTCAGGAGCTTGTTGAGAAGCTTGTCAAGAATTCATCACCACCGCCGAAGGAGTAATTCATCATCGGTATTGGCATCCCCTTGGTTTGTTCCAAGCTTGGGGAGTGCCGCGGTATCACATCATCACTATCTTTTACTTTTACTATCAAGTAGTGTCATATCATGAGTAGGGTAGTTATCATATAAGATGGGTTGCAGGATCTCTCCTTTAGTTGGTTGTCTATGTATCCCTTGGTGTGAGTTATCGTTATGGAATATTAATGAGAAGTCTTATCATTTACATATTGCACATCTTATTTTAGTTTGCAATCTCTATTATATGATTGATCTTGTTATTAGTATTGGTATCACATTGGGAGCATTGAGTAAATCTATTTGATTTTGGCAAACTTAGCATTGGTCAATAGCAACAACACTTTGAGGTTTAGTAGAAAAGAGAAAAACATGTAGATATGTTGTTTCATTGTCTTCCTTTCTTGTTAGCTCCTTAGCTTATTATCTGAAGTTAAAATTGTTTGTGCTTACATAGAAGATGCATGATTGTTTCTATCACATGTATATTTGTTTGTTTCCCTCAACTCTTGTGCTTGCTAATTAACCTTGCTAGCCAAAGACCTGTACGAGAGGGAATGCTTCTCGTGCATCCAAACCTTAACCCAAACCTATGCCATCTGTGTCCACCATACCTACTTAGTACATGGTATTTCCTGCCATTCCAAGTAAATACTTCGTGTGCTACCTTTAAACAATTCAAAATTTACTATCTCTTATTTGGGTCAATGTTTTATAGCTCATGAGGAAGTATGTGGTGTTTTATCTTTCAATCTTGTTGGGCGACTTTCACCAATGGACTAGTGGCTTCATCCACTTATCCAATAACTTTGCAAAAAGAGCAATGGGGTTCCCAGTCCCAAATTAATTAACTTTCATAATTTTACAAATAGACACTCCTCCATGGTATGTGATTGTTGGATGGCACCCGAGGATTCGGTTAGCCATGGCTTGAGAAAGCAAAGGTGGGGAGGAGTGTCATCTAAATAAAACTAAAATAAATAGGGACTCCTTCATGGTATGAGAATGATTGGAAGGCACCCGAGGACTCGGTTAGCCGTGGTTTGTGAAAGTAAAGGTTGGGAGGAGTGCCAACCTAAAATAAAACTTTATGGGAGCCGCTCTTCGAGAGTTTGTCTGGCAAGGGGGTTAGAGTACCCGCTACCATTCGTTGACAACAACAAACACCTCTCCAAATGTTACTTTTACTCTCTTTATATGATTTCAAAACTGAAAAGCTCTAGCACATGATTTAATCCCTGCTTCCCTCTGCGAAGGGCCTGTCTTTTACTTTATGTTGAGTCAGTAAACCTATTTCCCTCCATCTTAAGCAAGCATTTGAGTTGTTGTGATCAAACCATCTATATTGTGATTTATTTCATCATGTCTTTTACTCTTCCTTGTTTAGTACAAGTTTTATCTGAATGAATATAGCTTTGAAGGTTATCAATGATTATGAGGATTATTATGATTGAGTATGCAAGTTGTGCCATATTAGCTTTAACATAATATGTTAATTGTTCTCTGACCAAGAACGAAGTTTGCCATCACCAATTATTATTTCTTATGCACCTTTATTTGTGATTACCTTCTACTTATTTCAAGTTGAATTATATGAGGAAGTTGTTTACTAGAATGTCTTGTGTGAATTGATATGATGCTTCTTGTCCGTATTTTATTTATCGACTCTTCACTCCATAAACATGTGGTCCTATTTACCGAGTTCAGTTTCGCTTGGGGACAAGCGAAGTCTAAGCTTGGGGGAGTTGATACGTCCATTTTGCATCACTATTTTATATCATAATTTGTTGTTATTCATTGATATATTTCATATTTGGAGATAATACTTATGTTATTTCATCTATTTTGCATGTTTCATGATTATTGGAGGATCGCGCACCGGAGTCAGGATTCTGCTGGAAAAAGCGCCGTCAGAATGCAATATTTCGGAAGATCAACAATTGACGAAATTTATATGAAAAATCCTATTTTTCCATAAGATGACGAGAGCCAGAAGGAGGAGCCGAGGAGGGCCACCATGGGCCCCCCTCATAGGCCGGCGCGGGACCTGCCCTGGCCGCGCCGCCTTGTGGGGAGGGGGCCCACAGCCCCTCTGGCCTCCTCTCCTTCGCGTACATCTTTGTCCCGAAAACCTAAGCCCCACGGGATAGTCGCGAAGAGTCACCCGCCTACGGGGCGGAGAACACCGAGAGAAAGAGCTCTCCAGCAGGCTGAAATCTGCCGGGGAAATTCCCTCCCGTAGGGGGAAATCGACGCCATCGTCACCGTCATCGAGCTGGACATCATCTCCATCACCATCGCCATCATCTCCATCATCATCACCGCTGTCTCCACCGCTGCACATCGTCACCGCTGTAGCAATTTGGGTTGGATCTTGATTATTTGATAGGGGAAACTCTCCCGGTATTGATTTCTACTTGTTATTGATGCTATTGAGTGAAACCATTGAACCAAGGTTTATGTTCAGATTGTTATTCATCATCATATCACCTCTGATCATGTTCCATATGATGTCTCGTGAGTAGTTCGTTTAGTTCTTGAGGACATGGGTGAAGTCTAAATGTTAGTAGTGAATTATGGTTGAGTAATATTCAATGTTATGATATTTAAGTTGTGCTGTTATTCTTCTAGTGGTGTCATGTGAACGTCGACTACATGATACTTCACCTTTATGGGCCTAGGGGACTACATCTTGTATTCGTTTGCCAATTGCGGGGTTGCCGGAGTGACAGAAACCTAAGCCCCGTTGGTATATCGATGCAGGAGGGATAGCAGATCTCGAGTTTAAGGCGTGGTTAGATTTATCTTAATTACTTTCTTGTAGTTGCAGATGCTTGCAAGGGGTATAATCACAAGTATGTATTAGTCCTAGGAAGGGCGGTGCATTAGCATAGGTTCACCCACACAACACTTATCAAAACAATGAAGATTAATTAGCTATATAAGCGAAAGCACTAGACTAAAATCCCGTGTGTCCTCAAGAACGTTTGGTCATTATAAGTAAACAAACCGGCTTGTCCTTTGTGCTAAAAAGGATTGGGCCACTCGCTGCAATTGTTACTCTTGCACTTTACTTACTCGTACTTTATTCATCTGTTACATCAAAACCCCCTGAATACTTGTCTGAGCATTTACAGTGAATCCTTCATCGAAACTGCTTGTCAACACCTTCTGCTCCTCGTTGGGATCGACATTCTTACTTATCGAAAATACTACGATACACCCCCTATACTTGTGGGTCATCAAGGGTGGAGACATGCCTGAAGTTGTAAACAACACCATCCTGGTTTTAATACCTAAGGTGAAGCAACCTCAAGATCTAACCCAATATAGGCCAATTGCTTTGTGCAATGTGCTTTATAAGATTGCTTCTGAAGTTCTTGCTTTGAGACTCAGTCTTGTGTTGGATGAGATTATTTCAAATGAGCAAAGCGCCTTCGTGCCAGGGCGCTTGATCACTGACAATTTCATAACGGCGTATGAGAGTATTCATTACTTAAGAGGAAGAAAGGGGAGACTGGATCGTGTGCCACTAAGTTAGATATGGCTAAAGCATACGACAAGGTTCAGTGGTCTTATCCGCGAGCGGTTATGGCTAAACTTGGTTTTTCTGACCATTGGATCAACCTGGTAATGAAGTGTGTTGAAACCGTCTCCTTTTCACTAAGAGTTAACGGTTGCTTTTCAGAATTATTTAAGCCTACAAGAGGACTTAGAAAGGGGGGTCCTATCTCCCCTACCTCTTTTTGTTATGAGGAGAGGGACTAAGTTCACTTCTGAAATTCAGTGGTCAAGCTTTCTTATCAAAGGGGATAAGGGTGGGCATCCATGCACCATGGGTCTCACACCTTCTTTTTGCTGACGACTGTCTAGTCTTTACCCATGCCTCGGCAATGGGGGCAACAAGGTTGAATGCCATTCTGGAAACTTACCAGAAGGGCTCTGGTCAGATGGTTAATAAGAACAAGTCTGCTATTTTATTTAGTCGCAATTGTGAAGATGATATGAAAACAATAGTACATGCAGCTTCAGGGATTTCGTCTGAAGCCAAGATAGAGAAATACCTCGGGCTCCCTACAACCCTCGGTAGATCTACGGATGAAGAGTTTGAACATATTCTCACATACAAGTTTTACTATGGTTGGAGAATTTAGGAGCCCTTCAAGCTATTTAATCTGACGGTGGAAAAAGTAGTAGTAGTGGAAATTACTGAAAAATAAGTACCGAAAAGTACTAAAAAGTACTGAAATTATTCATTTATTTTAATTTAATAGAAGGGTAGTTATGTCATTTCGTGTTCAGATGGCATCCCTCATCTCTCTGTATTCACTCTCAGCCATGGAGGCGGCCGCCGTCCTGTCCCATCCCCCGTCACCGCCCATCTTCTCCCTTCCCATCGCCACCCCCTCCCCACCGGCATACTGATTTGCCGCCCATCCACTCTCGCTCACCACCTCCATCCCCTAGCTCTTGAACACACAACCCCGGTCACCACTCCGGCATCGCCCTGGCCGGCGGCCATGCCGTGCAGCGTCGCACGGGATTTGTCGCCCAGGACGACGTACGCCACTCACACCTCACCGTCCGCGAGACATGGAGCTCTCCAACAACCTCCAGTTCACCCCCGTTGGACCACCGGGATGAGGCACAGGAGGTGGAGCTGGTTGTAGCCGCCGAGCGCGCGGCGTTGAAGTTGCGGGTGGCCAGTCCCGCCACACGACCAGACACCGTCGCGACATGTCGGAGGCAGAGCGCCTCTCAGTCGGCGTACCGGTGCAGCGCCGGGCCAAGGAAGTAGCCGGAAAGCGCAGTGTCAAAGCTGCGGGTGGCCGGGGCAGGCGGCGTTACCAGACGTCGGTGCGAGGTGTTGGAGGTAGCTAGAGCGCCTCCGAGACGGCGTCCCTGGCACAGCTGCCCAGGGGTTGTGGGATGCGTAGACCGTGAGCTTGCTGATGAGCATGTACACGACGGTGGGCCTCGCCAATGTCGCGTGGAAGCTGTTTGACGAAATGCCACAGGGGGCATTGGTAGTGTACAGGTGTTGAACATGATGGTACCAAATAGATTTATTCAATGCTCCCAAAGTGATACCAGTACTAAAATCAAGATCAATCATATAATAGAGATTGCAAACTAAAATAAGATGTGCAATATGTAAATGATAAGACTTCTCATTAATATTCCATAACGATAACTCACACCAAAGGATACATAGACAACAAACTAAAGGAGAGATACTTCCAAACTGCAACCCATCTTATATGATAACTTCCCTACTCATGATATGACACTACTTGACAATAAAAAGTAAAAGGTAGTGATGATGTGATACCGCGGCACTCCCCAAGCTTGGAACAAACCAAGGGGATGCCAATACCGATGATGAATTACTCCTTGATGGTGGTGATGAATTCCCATCATCAGACTTCCAAGGAAGAGGCTCTCCATCAACAAACGACATCTTGGTCTCGGAATCCTGAAACTAGCAGCATGGCTTATGTGTTTAAACCTGTTTTCATACTCACAGTTCTGATTCTGAACGTCATAGAGTTGAGCTTGGAGTTTGTTGGTGGTGTCGTGAAGTGAGAGGATGTCGCCCCATAGCTTTGCAGTTTCCTTCTCGTGTTCAGCAATGAGTTCAGACACAATCTTGTGGAAGATATCCACCTCACGCTCAGCCATCTTCTTGTATTTGAAGACCTCTTGTTCTAGCTTCTCCATCCTGTCTTCCAAGCTTCCTTCTCCTTTAGGACCCTGGATATCCTTGATCTGCAGTTCTCCTCAACGAGCAGCAACTCCTTGGGGTGCATCCTCAGCTCCTCCATGTACAAGTTGTCAACGTCCTTGCAGGAGCTGCCCTTCGGAGTTTTCGACGAAGACATGATGGCTCTAGATCCGAAGCAAATCCTGGCAGAAACAGCTCGAAACAAAACACGTCGAGAAAACGATATACGGACCTCCAGGGTCGGGGGGTTATATAGCAGAAATTTTCACGATAAAAGGAAAGTACCAGGTCGAACCAGAGTCGGAAAGAGGCAACGAGGAGGCCAGCTCATAGGGCGGCGCGGCCGGGCTGGGGCCCGCGCCGGCCTATGAGGGCACGCCCTCGTGCGTCTCCTCCACTCCGTTTCGATCTCGTAATTTTTCATATTTTCCAAAAACAGCAAAAACATTGTTCGGAAAGTAAATCGTGAACTTTTTATTACCAGTACTGTTACCTATTCAAAGTCGAGTTCTGCGGACTGTCAATTTGTCCTTTGATGAAAGCCTCCGGTGTTTCCACTCGAATAATATCAACATCTACATTGTAAGAATCACCTGAGATATAATGCTTGAGTCTTTGTCCATTCACCACTTGTGTAGCATTGCCTTGGAGAGAGCTAATTTTAATTGCTCCTGAATGATACACCTCCTCAACAACATATGGTCCTTCCCATTTCGAGAGCAGTTTCCCTCTGAGATGAGACCGATACAATAGGACTTTACCCCCAATATTAAATTCTCTTTGATAATCCTTCTATCATGCCATTTTTTAACTTTTTCTTTAAAGAGTTTAGCATTTTCATAAGCTTCACTTCTCCATTCATCTAGAGAACTCAATTGTAGCAACCTCTTATTACCAGCTAGTTTAGGATCTTTATTTAATTCTCTAACTGCCCAATAAGCTTTGTGCTCTAGTTCTAAAGGTAAATGACAAGCTTTCCCATAAACCATTTTATAAGGTGACATTCCCATGGGGTTTTTATAAGCAGTTCTATAAGCCCATAGTGCATCCTTCAATTTATTAGCCCAATTCTTTCTAGTTTTATTAACAGTCTTTTCCAAGATAGATTTAATCTCTCTATTTGATAATTCTACTTTCCACTAGTTTGAGGATGATAAGCGGAAGCAATTCTATGATTAATACCATATTTAGCAAGAGTTTTTCTAAAACCACCATGAATAAAATGAGAACCTCCATCAGTCATAATATATCTAGGAACTCCAAATCTAGGAAAAATAATATCTAAAAGCATTTTTAAAGAGGTCTCACCATCAACACTTTTTGTAGGTATGGCTTCCACCCATTTAGTAACATAATCAACAACAACAAGTATATGAGTGTTACCTTCTGAAGAGGGAAAAGGTCCCATGAAGTCAAATCCCCAACAATCGAATGGTTCAATAACAAGAGTATAATTTATAGGCATTTCATTGCGTCTAGAGATATTACCAACCCTTTGACATTCATCACAAGATAAGATAAACTTCCTTGCATCTTTGAAGAGAGTTGGCCAATAAAAACCTGATTGTAGAACCTTTTGCGCGGTTCTATCTCCGGCGTGATGTCCTCCATAAGCACTACCATGACATTTACTCAATATCTCCTGTTGTTCATATTCGGGAACACATCTTACCATCCACTCCTTATTTATATAAGTGTGGGTCATCCCAGAAATAATGCCTCAAGTCATAGAAGAATTTCCTCCTTTGCTGAGCTGAAAAGGTTGGAGGCAAGTACTTGGAAACAATAAAGTTAGCATAATCAGCATACCAAGGACTGCCTCGCGAGCTCACCTTTATTACAGCCAATTGTTCATTTGGAAAACTATCATTAACAGGAACAGATCATAAGCAATATTTTCCAATCTAGACAAATTATCAGCAACAGGATTATCAGCACCTTTCCTATCTACAATATGCAAATCAAATTCTTGCAAAAGTACCACCAATAAGCCTTGGCTTAGCATCTTTCTTTTGCATAAGGTATCTGATTGCAGCATGATCAGTATGAATAGTAACTTTTGAATCAACAATATAAGATCTAAACTTATCACAAGCAAAGACTACAGCTAACAATTCTTTTTCAGTAGTAGCATAATTTCTTTGAGCAGCATCAAGAGTTTTACTAGCATAATGAATAACATTCAATTTTTTATTTACTCGCTGTCCAAGAACAGCGCCTACAGCAAAATCACTAGCATCACACATAATTTCAAATGGTAAGTTCCAATCAGGAGGTTCAACTATAGGAGCAGTTGTTAAGGCTTTCTTTAGAGTTTCAAAAGTTTCCTTACAATCATCATCAAAAACAAAAGGTACATCTTTTTGAAGAAGATTAGTAAGAGGCTTTGAAATCTTGGAGAAATCTTTAATAAACCTCCTATAAAACCCAGCATGACCAAGAACACTACGAATACATTTAACATCCCTAGGGTAGGGCATCTTCTCAATTGCTTCAACTTTAGCTCTATCAACTTCAATACCTCTCTCGGAAATTTTATGTCCCAATACAATTCCTTCATTAACCATAAAGTGGCATTTCTCCAATTAAGAACAAGGTTAGTTTCTTCACATCTCTGCAAAACTTTATCGAGGTTCCGCAAGCAATTATCAAAAGAATTCCCAAAAAAAAAAAATCATCCATGAATACCTCTACAATACTCTCGCAAAAGCCATGAAAAATAGCAGACATGCATCTTTGAAAAGTAGCAGGAGCATTACATAAACCAAAAGGCATACGTCTATAAGCATAAGTTCCATAGGGACAAGTGAAAGTGGTTTTCTCTTGATCCTTAGTTTTAACAACAATTTGTGAAAACCCAGAATAACCATCAAGAAAGCAAAAGTGAGTATTTTTAGATAACCTTTCTAACATTTGATCAATAAAAGGCAAAGGGTAATGATCTTTTTTAGTAACCTTATTAACTTTACGATAATCAATGCACATTCTATACCCTAAAACTACTCTTTGAGGTATGAGCTCATCATTATCATTAGGCACAACAGTCATTCCTCCTTTCTTAGGAACACAATGCACAGGACTAACCCATCTACTATCAGGATATATAATACCAGCTTCAAGAAGTCTTAATACCTCATTTCTTACCACATCCTTCATCTTAGGAATTAGGACTGAGGTTCAACAGCTTCGCATCATCTTCCATATTAATGGCGTGTTGGCAAATAGAGGGAGAAATCCCCTTCAACTCATCAAGAGTGTAGCCAATAGCTCCTCGGTGCTTCTTCAGTATTTCCAATGGCCTTGCTTCTTCAAACTCTGAAAGCTTAGAACTAATAATAACAAGATATATTTTTATCATCAATATGAGCATATTTAAGATTACCAGGCAATGGTTTTAAATCAAAGACAGGATCTTCCTTTGGTGGCGGTGTTGTACCCAGATCTTCCACCGGTAAATCATGCTTAAGAATAGGTTGATGAAGGAAAATTTCATCAAGCTCATCTCTTTCTTCCCTAAAAACTTCACTCTCACTATTCTCCAAATGTTGCCGCAAAGGATTATTAGGAGCAAGAACAATAGATGCACACTGTTCAACTCTAAAATCATCATTAGGCAAATCAGCTTTATAAGGAGTTTTGGTAAATTTAGAGAAGTTAAACTCATAAGATTCACCAGCAAATTTAGTCAAAATTTTCTCTTTCTTGCAATCTATAATAGCTCCACAAGTATTTAGAAAAGGTCTACCAAAAATGATAGGACAATATTTACTAGCAGCAGAACCAAGTACCAAAAGTCAGCAGGATATTTAATCTTACCGCATAGAACTTCCACATCTCGAACAATACCAATTGGAGAAATAGTTTCTCTATTAGCCAGCCGAATAACCACATCAATATCTTCAAGTTCACAAGAACCAATTTCGTGCATAATCTCCGTGTAAAGCTCATAAGGAATAGCACTAATACTTGCACCAATATCACATAAACCATAATAACAATGATCTCCAATTCTAACAGATAGCATAGGAACACTAGCTTGCTTAGACTTATTAGGATGTGAAACAATATTAGAAGCATCTTCATAGAAAATAATATGACCATCCTCCACATTTTCAGTCACAAGATCTTTAACTATTGCAACAAGGTTCAACTTTTATTTGTTCTTCAGGTTCTATAGGTTTCTTTTCACTTTTATGAACCACACTATTTATAACAGAGTACTCCTTCATTTTAGCAGGGAAAGGAGTTTTTTCAATATAAGCTTTAGGAATAACATGATCAACAGTTTCAACTACAACACATTTATTAATAGATGAATCAATTTTATCTTTATACGGTTCATGATACTTATCAAAATTCTTCTTAGGCAATTCATAATGAGAGGCAAAAGCTTTATAAAGATTTGCAGCAACTTGAGAATCAAGACCATAAGTAGCACTCATATTACGAAATTTATCAGTATCCATAAAAGCTTCAATGCATTTATAATCATAATTTATACCGATTCTCTATCTTTGTCGTTCTCCCATCCTTCAGTATTCTCCTGGATCCGATTAAGAAGGTCCCTTTTAAACTCTTCTTTGTTGCGCGTGAATGATCCAGAACAAGAAGTATCCAGCAAGGTCTTGTCTTCAAAAGAAAGTCTTGCATAGAAATTATCAATAATAACATTACCAGGAAGCTCATGAATGGGGCATTTGAGCATTAAAGACTTCAATCTCCCCCACGCTTGGGCAATACTCTCTCCATCATGAGGCCAAAAATTATATATGCGGTTCCGATCTTTGTGAATTTCACTTGGAGGATAGAACTTAGAATAAAACCGGGCACAATATCATTCCATTCAAGAGAATCCCCATTATCCAATAATTTATACCAATGCGCCGCTTTACCGACAGCGATATAGAGAATAGTTTCTTCCTCACTTCATCCATAGCAATACCGCACACAATTCCACTTACCAATAGCGCTCACTCCCCCGGCGCCGAAAATAGTCTTGATGACCCACAAGTATAGGGGGTGTATCGTAGTATCTTCAATAAGTAAGAATGTCAATCCCAACGAGGAGCAGAAGGTGTTGACAAGCAGTTTCGATGAAGGATTCACTGTAAATGCTCACATACAAGTATTCAGGGGGTTTTGATGTAACATATGAATAAAGTACGAGTAAGTAAAGTGCGAGAGTAACAATTGCAGCGAGTGGCCCAATCCTTTTAGCACAAAGGACAAGCCGGTTTGTTTACTTATAATGACCAAACGTTCTCGAGGACACACGGGATTTTAGTCTAGTGCTTTCGCTACATACGGCTAATTAATCTTCATTGTTTTGATAAGTGTTGTGTGGGTGAACCTATGCTAATGTACTGCCCTTCCTAGGACTAATACATACTTGTGATTATACCCCTTGCAAGCATCCGCAACTACAAGAAAGTAATTAAGATAAATCTAACCACAGCCTTAAACTCGAGATCCTGCTATCCCTCCCGCATCGATATACCAACGGGGCTTAGGTTTCTGTCACTCCGGCAACCCCGCAATTGGCAAACGAGTACAAGATGCATTCCCTAGGCCCATAAAGGTGAAGTGTCGTGTAGTCGACGTTCACACGACACCACTAGAAGAATAACACCACAACTTAAATATCATAACATTGAATATTACTCAACCATACTTCACTACTAACATTTAGACTTCACCCATGTCCTCAAGAACTAAGCGAACTACTCACGAGACATCATATGGAACATGATCAGAGGTGATATGATGATGAATAACAATCTGAACATAAACCTTGGTTCAACGGTTTCACTCAATAGCATCAATAACAAGTAGAAATCAATACCGGGAGTTTCCCCTATCAAACAAACAAGATCAAACCCAAATTGCTACAGGGGATGTGCAGCGGTGGAGACGGCGGTGATGATGATGAAGATGATGATGATGGTGATGGAGATGATGTCCAACTTGATGGCGGTGATGATGGCGTCGATTTCCCCCGGGGAGGGAATTTCCCCGGCGGATCTCAGCCCGCCGGAGAGCTCTTTTCTCTCGGTGCCGCCCCGCAGGCGGCTGTAATCTTCGCGAACCCTCTGAGCTTAGGTTTTTGGGACGAAGGCGTACGCGAAGAAAAGGAGGCGAGAGGGCTGTGCCCCCTCATAGGGGGCGCGCAGCCAGCCTTACCGCGCCGCCCTGGGCCCACCTCGGGTCCCCTCGGCCCCTTCCGGCTCCCTTCGTCATCTGGAAAATAGGATTTTTGATATAATTTCCATCAATTGTTGATCTTCCAAAATATTGCATTCTGACGGCGCTTTTTCCAGAATCCTGGCTCCGGTGCTCGATCCTCCAATAATCATGAAACATGCAAAATAGATGAAATAACATAAGTATTATGTCCAAATATGAAATATATCAATGAATAACAGCAAATTATGATATAAAATAGTGATGCAAATTGGACGTATCACCATTTCTCAAGCTTGGGATTGTGCCGACTTACACCCGGCACAGCACCGCTGCACAACATTTTGCACTGTGCTTTTGCCACTGCACAGCATTTGCACAACATTTGCACATAAAATAGCTTCCGACACATGAATATCACATATATAGCTCATACATCACAGATATAGCACAAATATGGCACCAAATCCCAAATTTAGCACAAATATAGCACACAAGCAATACGGTACATATAGTCATCCTACATAGATCATTCTACACATATAGCATGTGTCATGTAGCTAGTACAATGTAGCAACTATGATGGTCTACCACCCGGAGGGTAGTACTCATGATCACGCAGCTCGTCGGAGTTGAAGCGAGGGAAATGCATTTCGACGGTGCTCGAGGAGGTAGAACCACGACGAGAGCCACCGGAAGTAGAACCATGCCGAGGGAGGCCAGAAGCACTAGGAGAACAACGACCGGGGTGCACCGGTGTACCATCAGCAGAGACGTTCCCGGATTCTCCCAATCCCTACATGTTTGAGGGAGTTAGCAACTTAGCCATGTAACACCAAGTTATCAACTTAGCCAAGTTAGCAACTTACCGGGGTCAACTGACGCTGACGCTTGTACATGCAATAGAACTCCTCCTTCGATGGGAACACTGGCGTCTGCCCCGGATGAGGTGGCTCTGGCTGTGTTTCCTCTCGCACTCCAGTCATCATAAACCGAGTCAAAGTCTGCAAGAAAGGAGAGAGATATGTCAGGTTCAAACAAGGGGACTTATGATGTTTTGTAACCATAGAGATTGAAACTTACCGCCATCTGGTTGCTCGACCACTGGAAGTATGTATCTTTCACAAGGTCATGCTCCTTAACCTTCTCGAGATACTCCTCATAAGCTGCTGCATAGGCCTCCTCAAGATAAGCCTACAATTTCAGAAATAATGCGTCTCATCAACACATGTCTAGCGGGTCATGTGTCGACCCAGTGTTAAGTGGTGTGTGGGGTGTAGTTCTTTAAATGTTTTGGTTCGTGTGTGGGTGTAGTTATTTAAGTGTTTTGGTTCCTGTGTGGGTGTAGTTCTTTAAGTGTTTCGGTTCGTGTGTGGGTCTAGTTCTTTAAGCGCTTTGGTATGTGTGTGGGTCTAGTTATTTAAGTGTTTTGTATCGTGTCTGGGTTTTAAGTTCTTAAGTGTATCGTTATTATGGGTCCCCCGGTGGGCATATGCCTCCGAGGGAGTTCCCCCAATACATCCAGAATCTGCCTAAGTGTAGGAACCCCATGTCCGAGAAGCCGGACACACCTAGGGGTAGCCTTGGTTATAAAACCATCTCAAATCACTTTTGTGCATGCCATGTGGACACACACAAGTTTTGGGGCCATTCACCCCCTCCGAGGCTCGATTTCTGACGAAACCCTAGTTATGTTGACCGCGCGGTTTACCCCTTTGACTACATCCCAGCGGGGGTCCCTCGGTGGGCATATGCCTCCATTTGAGCTTGGTTAGGTCATAGGTACATGTGGTAACAAGGATCATCCCATATGATCTCAAGTTTTTCTCCAGTTCACCTCCGAGGGAGTTCCCCCTATACATCCAGAATCGCCTAAGTGTAGGAACCCCATGTCCGAGACACCGGACACACCTGGGGGGGGGAGCCTTGGATATAAAACCATCTCAAATCACTTTTGTGCATGCCATGTGGACACACACAAGTTCTGGGGCCATTCACCCATCCAAGGCTCGATTTCTGACGAAACTCTAGTTTTGTTGACCGTGCGGTCTACCCCTTTGATTGCATCCCATCGGGGTCCCCCGGTGGGCATATGCCTCCATTTGAGCTAGGTTAGGTCATAGGTACATGTGGTAACAAGGACCATCCCATATGATCTCAAGTTTCTCTCCGGTTCACCTCCGAGGGAGTTCCCCCTATACATCCAGAATCTGCGTAAGTGTAGGAACCCCATGTCCGAGAAGCCGGACACACCTAGGGGGTAGCCTAGGATATAAAACCATCTCAAATCACTCTCCGATCCTCGATTTCTAGGAAAACCCTACACCAGGGTCCCAGCGGGGGATCTATACCGCCCTTATACATATATAGGTTTCCCGCAAAGGGGTTCGCCAAAATAGCAGTGAGAAAAAATAAACAAATAAAAATGATTGGGATTAACAATTATATGGGTAATAATTATCTTTAAAAAAATGTAAAAATAAAAAGGTGCATAAGTTGTTGTGCCGACGGCCGTGGTTGTGCCGTGGGTAGCCGTCGGCACAACAGGAGAGGGGGCCCAGCAGTCAGTTATTGTGCCGACGGCCGTGGTTGCGCCGTGGGCTACCGTCGGCATAGCATGGACGGCGCCGTGACAGCCTAACGGCTGGGCCCGCCTGTCAGTTCGTGTGCCGACGTTTACGGCTGTGCTGCCGGTGCCCTTCGGGCTCCACCTAGTTGTGCCGACGCCATTGGCCGAGGGTGACCGTCGGTCTGCCGTATTGTGCCGACGGCCGTGCTGTGCCGACGGTGAGCTCCATCGCCGGTAGAGAGGTCCAGTTGTGCCGACGGCACAATCCATGTTGGCCAAGCAAGGCTGGAGGCTACTAACAAATCCCGATTCTCTCTGTGCTCGAGTACTACGTGGGAAATATTTTCATGATACAAATTTCATGTCAGCAAGGAAGAAGAGAAACTCTTCTCATGTTTGGAATGCTATCCTACATGGGAGAGAAGCTCTAAAGGTGGGTCTGATTAAAAGACCAGGGGATGGTTCTTCTATTCATGTGTGGGATGATCCGTGGATTCCAGGAAATTACAATCGAAAACCATTAGTAAGAAATCCAGAACCCGAGGTTTTAATGGTTAATGAACTTATTGAGAATCACTCGGCTTGGAACATTGAGAAACTAGAGGAGAATTTTGTACCTGTAGATGTTGAAGCTATTCGAGTTATACCCATTGGCAGGTTTAATGATGATTTCTGGGCATGGACACTAGAGAAAAGTGGATGTTTTACTGTCCGTTCATGCTACAAAGCAATGGCTTCATCTCGCCAACAAATTGCGCATGTGTCGTGCTCTGACAATGACTCAAAGCAGTGGTGGAAGATTTTATGGAAGTTAGAAGTGCCACCCAAAGTTCGGTCCTTCTGGTGGCGGGTGATCAATGGGTATATTCCTTGCAGGCAGGAGCTTAACCGAAGACATATAGAAGAACTTGCTTTATGCAAGACTTGTGGTGCGGAGAAGGAGACCATATTCCATGCACTTTTTGAGTGCACTTGGGCACGTATTTTTTGGCAAGAACTCAAGAAAGTGATGCAAATCAAAATACCTAAACTCCATCCTAGATCATGGGCAACAGATCTGATTGATGGTACAAAGGGAACAAGAGAGGAAGCTTGTGCGATTTTATGTGGTTGCTGGTCAGTCTGGTCAGAAAGGAACTCGGTATGGCATGGCAATGAGAGCCGATCGATCATCGGTTCAGTTCGTTGGGTCATGGAGTCAACCTTCGACCTTGCTCAGTTGGGAAAGAAGAAGGCATCAATGCCAATAAAGAAAATCCCCCAATGGCAGAGACCGGAGATGGGAGTTCTGAAAATCAATGTTGATGCTGGTTTTGATGCTGAGGCACGTCAAGGTAGAAGAGGCCTGGTAATCAAGCAAATGTCCCATGCTGAACCAAACCGGGTCCAATGCCCCCATTGGACCCGGTTCGTTTCTGCCCAGGACGACCCCACCGCCGGCGCCTGTCCTGTAGGGGCCTGGACCCGGTTTGTCATACAAACCGGACTAAAGGGTCCACCGCAGGGCGCGGCAGGCCGTGTCGCCGTGGGGAACCCTTTAGTCCCGGTTTGTATGACAAACCGGGTCCAAAGGCCCCCTCTGGCTATATAACCTTGCCCCTGCCCAAGTGTGAGCCACACTTAGCCATTTTTTCACTATCTTCACAAGAGGGTGTATTGCTTTCCTCTCTTCTTCACATGCACAAGAGGTGTTCGATGAAATTCTTAAGAGGATTTGCCACTTGAGTTTACACAAATCAAGCCACACTTAACTTGCTTTTTTCTTCTTCATCGAGGTTAACAACTTTATCCTTTTCATCTGCAATTGATAAAATGCATGTGTATATATACATCGTGATGTTCTGTAATGGTTTTGATCAGCTTAATTATATCATGCAGATGAATCGGCAATGGATGTACATTGACCGACGGTTTGACGAGTTCACTGCGGGCCTGGATAATTTTATGGCCGTGGCGGAGGCAAACAAACATGGTGGCTTCATGTATTGTCCATGTGTGGACTGCAAGAATACCGTAAATTACGCTCACTCGAGTCTCATTCACAGCCACCTTCTGCGATCCGGTTTCATGCCCAGTTACTATTGTTGGACCAAGCACGGAGAAAGAGGGGTTATGATGGAAGACAATGACGAAGAGGAAGAGGATGATGACGGTTATCCCAATTTCCCTGAATACGATGATACTGCAGAAGGCAATGAAGACAATGAAGTAGAAGATCAAGAGGCACCAGATGAGCCTGCTGATGATGATCTTGGTCGGGCCATTGCTGATGCAAGGAGAGAATGTGAAACTGAAAAGGAAAGGTTGGCCTTCGACAAGATGATAGAAGATCACAACAAATTGTTATACCCAACTTGCGAAGATGGCCATAAAAAGCTAGGCAGCACACTGGAATTGTTGCAATGGAAGGCAGAGAACGGTGTCACTGACTCAGGATTTGGAAAGTTGCTGACAATAATTAAGAGGAAGCTTCCAAGGGGTAACGAATTGCCCGCCAGTACGTACGAAGCGAAGAAGATTGTCTGCCCTCTAGGATTAGATGTGCAAAAGATACATGCATGCATTAATGACTGCATCCTCTACCGCGATGAGTACGAGAATTTGGATGCATGTCCGGTGTGCACTGCATTGCGGTATAAGATCAGACGAGATGACCCTGGTGATGTTGAGGGCGAGCGCCCCAGGAAGAGGGTTCCTGCCAAGGTTATGTGGTATGCTCCTATAATACCACGGCTGAAACGCTTGTTCAGAAATAAAGAGCATGCTAGGTTGTTGCGATGGCACAAAGAAGACCGTAAGAAAGACGTGATGTTGAGGCACCCTGCTGATGGCTCCCAATGGAGAAAAATCGATAGAGAGTTCCCAAACTTTGCACAGGATGCAAGGAACTTACGGTTTGGTCTAAGTACAGATGGCATGAATCCTTTTGGAGAGCAGAGCTGCAGCCATAGCACCTGGCCTGTGACTCTTTGTATATATAACCTTCCTCCTTGGTTGTGCATGAAGCGGAAGTTCATTATGATGCCAGTGCTCATACAAGGCCCGAAGCAACCCGGGAACGACATTGATGTGTACCTGAAGCCATTAGTCGAAGAACTTCTACAGCTGTGGTCCCTAGCAGGTGTACGTGTGTGGGACGAGCACAAGCAGGAGGAATTTGACCTAAGAGCGATGCTTTTCGTAACCATCAATGACTGGCCTGCTCTTGGTAACATTTCAGGACAGTCAAACAAGGGATACAATGCATGCACACACTGTTTACATGAGCTCGAAGGTGATTATTTGGAAAAAGGTCAGAAGGTCGTGTACCATCGTCGATTTCTTAGGCTTACCCATCCCGTAAGAAAGAAAGGCAAGCATTACAACGGTGAGGCTGATCACCGGAGGAAGCCTCCCCATCGTGATGGTGTTGATATATTTGGTATGGTCAAGGATCTAGATGTAATATTTGGAAAGGGTCCTGGCGGACGGTCTGTTCCGAATGACGATGCCGGACACGCGCCCATGTGGAAGAAGAAATCTATATTTTGGGATCTACCCTATTGGGAAGTCTTAGAGGTCCGCTCTTCAATCGATGTGATGCACGTGACGAAGAATCTTTGCGTGAACCTGCTAGGCTTTCTGGGTGTGTACGGGAAGACAAAAGATACACCAGAAGCACGGGAGGACCAGCAACGTTGGAAAGACCCCAAAAAGCTGCATGAGAGAGTTAAAGGACGTCATTTATCCAGCTACGCTCTTACAAAAGCAGAGAAGGAAATATTTTTTGAATGTCTTAGCAGTATCAAGGTCCCGTCTGGCTTCTCCTCCAATATAAAGGGAATAATAAATATGGAGAAGAAAACATTCCAGAACCTGAAGTCTCATGACTGTCACGTGATAATGACACAGTTGCTTCCGATTGCATTGAGGGGGCTTCTACCGGAAAATGTTCGACTGCCCATTGTGAAGCTATGTGCATTCCTCAATGCAATTTCTCAGAAGGTAATAAATCCAGAAATTCTACCGAGGTTGCAGAATGATGTGGTCCAATGTCTCGTTAGTTTTGAGCTGGTGTTCCCACCATCCTTCTTCAATATTATGACACATCTCCTTGTTCACCTGGTCGATGAGATTTCCATTCTCGGTCCTGTGTTTCTACACAATATGTTCCCCTTCGAGAGGTTCATGGGAGTCTTGAAGAAATATGTTCATAACCGTGCTAGGCCAGAAGGAAGCATCTCCAAGGGCTATGGAACAGAGGAGGTCATTGAATTCTGTGTTGACTTTATTCCTGACCTTAAGCCGATTGGTGTTCCTGAATCGCGGCATGAAGGGAGACTAAGTGGAAAAGGCACGCTAGGAAGGAAATCAATGATATGTAGGGACGGGATTTCTTTGACTCAAGCACACTACACAGTTCTACAAAGTTCCACCTTGGTGGCTCCGTATATCGGTGACCACAAGAACTTTCTACGCTCCCAGAACCCGGGGCAGTCGAACGATTGGATTAGACGTGAACACATGTCGACTTTCGGCGGTTGGTTGCAAAAACATCTCCTGAATAACAAACATATTGAAGATCAGTTGTACTTGCTGGCCCAGACACCATCTTCGACTGTAGTGACTTTCCAAGGGTACGAGATAAATGGGAATACATTTTACACGATCGCCCAAGATAAAAAGAGCACCAACCAAAACAGTGGTGTCCGGTTTGATGCAATAATGAATGAAGGCCCAAATGACACATATTATGGTTACATAGAGGATATATGGGAACTTGACTATGGACCTTCTTTTAAGGTCCCTTTGTTTAGGTGCAAATGGGTCAACAAAACAGGAGGCGGGGTTCAGGTAGACAAGTTGTATGGAATGACAACAGTGGATCTCAACAATCTTGGGTATAGAGACGAACCATTCGTCCTAGCCAAGGATGTGGCCCAGGTTTTCTATGTGAAGGATATGTCTACCAAACCAAGAAAAAGGAAACATAAGGAAACAAATACATCAAACGATGAGCCAAAGCGCCACATAGTTCTTTCTGGAAAAAGAAACATCGTGGGAGTGGAGGACAAGACAGACATGTCAGAAGATTATAATCAGTTTGATGAAATTCCACCCTTCAGAGTGAACATTGATCCAAGCATCAAGTTAAATGATGAAGATGCTCCATGGTTACGGCCGAAGAAGATTAATTAAATGATGAAGATGCTCCATCATCAAGTTAATTGAAGAATGTTCATGGCACAAATGAGTATCTCAACATGGCAATCAATTTCTCATTTATTTTTGTGTAATCATGTAACTGTATGTAAGATATTAAAAGTGGAGATGCGCCACGGGAGATTTCCCAACCCTTTCCCCAACACTGTTAGATGAGATGTAGTCGTTCAGGGGCTTGCAGGAAAAAATTCCAAGGCGCAGTTTCTGAAGATGCCGTAGGGCGTGTGCACCAACGACATCTTCGAGAAACTGCGCCACGGGAGATTTCCCAACCCTTTCCCTGAGATGTAGTCGTTCAGGGGCTTGCAGGAAAAATTCCAAGGCGCAGTTTCTGAAGATGCCGTAGGGCGTGTGCACCAACGACATCTTCGAGAAACTGCGCCACGGGAGATTTCCCAACCCTTTCCCCAACACTGTTAGATGAGATGTAGTCGTTTAGGGGCTTGCAGGGAAAAATTCCGAGGAGCAGCTTCCGAAGATGTCGTAGGGCGTGTGCACCAACGACATCTTCGAGAAGCTGCTCCACGGGAGATTTCCCAACCTTTCCCTTCATCCATGGGAATGAAACTCTGCTTGGCTTGTTGATCTGCTTGGCAAGGCGTATCGATGCTCCTTTTATAGGCACGGCACCTCTTCTACTTTGTCTTGTTCCTTCGACAGGGCGTCGTGCGCTACATGCTTTATCTCATCGAGCAGTGCGTCCACCCATGCGTTCTTATCCTGCCGACATCTTTAGTCCCGGTTGTACCCACCAGCCGGGACTAAAGGTTACCCACACGTCCTTATCCCACCGACAGTTTTGTTAGATGACACAAAAAAGGATCTTTAGTCCCGGTTGTACCCACCAGCCGGGACTAAAGGTTACCCACACGTCCTTATCCCACCGACAGTTTTTGGCGCCACTGCGTTCCCGCCTATTTTTCTTCCCGCGCTTTCCACTGCTTCCCGCCTCCGTCCTCCCGCCATTTTTTCACTATATATATGCTTGGCCTCCATTTACATATCACATCTAGACTCATATCTGCAAACCTCATCACCAGGTCACATGGCTTCCATCGTATCTCTAACCCTCCGGGAGGCGGAGGCGCTTTGCGCGTCGAACTACCCCTGCCCGCCGGGCTACCGCGTCCCTACCGGCTGGTTGCTGAGCGTCGGAGGGGTACCGGTCCCTCCTGTCCCTCTAGGTGTGGCGCGCGAGATGGCCATCACGAACCACTACTACTTCGAGCTCACGCCAGAGCAGCGGAGGAATCCCCAGTGGCATCCCGACTACAGCCCGACTTGGGAAAGCTTCTTCATCAATCAGCGTGAGAGGGCGCTCGCCAGTCACGAGGAGGGCGGCCCGCCTCCTTCGAACTTCAACGAGGCCGGCCGTCGGCTGTGGTGGCGCGACCGAACTCTCCAGGGCGTCATAGCACAGCGACGCGGCAAGTTTGGCGATAGGTGGCGCGGGGAAGCGGCGGGGCGTGGCACGTGGAAGCGGCGGCGACAGGTGGCGCGGGGAAGCGGCGGGCGTGGCACGTGGAGCGGCGGCGACAGTGGCGCGGAAGCGGCGGGCGTGGCACGTGGAAGCGGCGGCGACAGGTGGCGAGGGGAAGCGGCGGGGCGTGGCACGTGGAAGCGGGATCTACACGTCGCACGGCGGTGGCGGCGGGGCGAGGCACGTGGAAGCGGTGGTGGCGGTGGTGGCCAGTACACGGCGGTGGCGACGGTGGCCTGTACATGCATGGCGGTGGCGACGGTGGCCAGTACACGGCGGTGGCGACGGTGGCCGACACGGCGGTGGCGACGGTGGCCAGTACACGGCGGTGGCCACGGTGGCCTGTACATGCATGGCGGTGGCGACGGTGGCCAGTACACGGCGGTGGCGACGGTGGCCTGTACATGCATGGCGGTGGCGGTGGTGGACGCGTGTGGCAGTGCGGTGGCTTTTTTTTCATTTGAAATAAGGCGGGAATGAAACTTTTTAAAAAGTCCCGGTTTGTAATACAAACCGGGACTAAAGGCCTTTGGCGCAAACGCAGCAAAAATGGCCTTTAGTCCCGGTTTGTATTACAAACCGGGACCAAAGGGGGGTCTTTGGACCCGGTTTGTAAGACGAACCGGGACCAAAGGGTAAGCCAGTATAAAATCCAACACTTCGTCTCCGCGGAGATCAATCCGCGAGACGGCATTGACGCCGCCAGCTGCCGAACCGCCGCGGCCATCGCTGCCGCCGCGCGCTATCGCTGCCGCCCTCCGCGCTCGCGCCCGCCATCGCTGTCGCCAGCGCCGCGCCGCCGTCGCCATCCACCGATCCGTCTTCAACCGCGCGCCGCGTCGCCGCCGACCCGCGCCGACCTCTCTGCCCGCCGCTTCGCCGCGCCCTCTCGATCGCGGCCGCGCGATGCCGGCAAGCTCCCGCCGCAACCGCCCTTCTTTTTCAAGTTTTTTTTAATTTGTTAGATTATTTGTTAATTAGTTTGTTTTCAAGTGTTAAAATTACATTAGTTAGTTTTGTTAGTGTTAGTGTTAGATAAAAAATTAGTTAATTAGTTTGTTAGTGTTAGTGTTAGATAAAAAATTAGTTAGTTTGTTAGTGTTAGTGTTAGTGAAAAAGTTAGTGTTAGATAAAAAATTAGTTAGTTTGTTAGTGTTAGTGTTAGTGTTAGTGTTAGTTTGCTAGTGTTAGTGTTAGTTTGTTTGTTAGTGAAAAAATTAGTTTGTTAGTGTTAGTGTTAGATAAAAAATTAGTTAGTTTGTTAGTGTTAGTGTTAGTGAAAAAGTTAGTGTTAGTGTTAGTGAAAAAGTTAGTGTTAGTGTTAGTGAAAAAGTTAGTGTTAGTGTTAGTGAAAAATTAGTTAGTTAGTGTTAGTGTTAGTTAGTAAGTATGTAGTGCCACCGCGCCCCCGGCCCAAAATAAAGTATGTAGTGCCGGCGCCCCCCAAACGGTAGTGCCGGCGCCGACTAAGTAGTGAATTTATTTTTTAATTTATGTTAACGTTGGTACATATATATATGATTTGTTTTCGTAGCTACGATGCCGCGACAGCCGCCGCGCCGTGGTCTGACTCTTCTAGAGGAGATGGAGCAGATGGGGGAGGTCCGGGACTGGGCTCCGCCGGGGTGGCACTGGGAGGTCTTAGCTTCCGGGTCGCGCACCTTGGTGCGGAATCCGGGTCCCGTTGTCGACCCGGATATTCTTTGGTGGAGGTCTTATGGGCCACGGTCGTTTCAGAGGGAGCCGGCCCCGCCGGAGGAGGTAGCTCAGCGCATTGAAGCGGAGGACCAGCACGTTCGCCGTTACATGTACGCGTTAGACAACATGTATAGGACCGGATGGAGCGTTATGCGGGGATCTCATGTTAGCTATGCTCCCGTTGTTGTTCCGTGGCTTTGGGGGTACACCCAGCGCGGCTCAGGACCCGGTCGGCGCCCTCTAGGACCCGGTCTGCGCGGTTGAGTGGTTGTAGTAGTGATTGATATGTATTAGGGTTAAATAAACATGAACCCGATCTATGTATGCATGTAACTGCACTATCTGCTTTCAGCACTATATTATCGATCCTTAGTTAAGAACTACATATGTAACTCCATTTTCAGTTTTCTGCATTATCATTAATTTGATCATATGATGGTTCCTATGTATAGCTTGCAGGTCATTGTAGAAAGCATGGACAGAGATGAAATTCAAGAAAATTTCATGGAGGAACTCATAGCAAACGGTACTCTGGATGATCGCGACGACGACGTTATTCCAGATGATGGCGGTGACGATGTCACCGCAACTTATTTGAATGACTCCGGTGAGGGAGCGGAGAATATTGAGGAAGAAGATCCTAGTGGCGCCGGTGAGGAACAAGATCATCATAATGGCTCCCGAACTGTAGTTATCACCGAGGTATATAAATTAATTAAGCCGCTGTTGATCGACTAGATGCATTAACTAATTAAATTGTACTGACTATGAACTATTTCTTTTTTAGCCCTCCGGATCGAGCACTTCTTCTGTAAAGTCGAGGAAGCGAGGCCCGGCCAAAAAGTTGGATGACGGTGTTAGGCACGACATCACCCACATCGAAAAGGATGGTAAACCGATTGCTCCAGAGAAAGGTGCAAAGTCATTTATAGCTCAATGCGGAGTGCTTGTTAGGGACCACGTCCCGATCACCGTTCGAGAATGGCACAAGCCGAAGGGACTAGTGCTGTCTGCAGAGGAAGAAGCTCAAGGTCTTTATATCGATGATGTAGCCAAAAACAGCATTATGAACAAGCTCATGTCACATTTCAACATAGTACCCGAAGAGGGGGGTGACGCTGAAAAGGCCAAGATGGAGCAGGCCCTCCGCGAGTTTGGCAAGAAGAAGATGGCCGAACTATTCAAGAGCCACAAGAAAAGATTGCGCCGCCTTATCAAGTTAAAGAAGACTCCGGACAGTGAGAAGGTAAAAAATCACTGGGACGAATTCGTGAAGTACAGCACGGAGTCAGAAGAATTTAAGAGAAGGTCGGAAATAAATAAGGCAAATGCTGCGTTGAAGCTATATCACCAAATTCTGGGTCCAGGTGGATACAGGGCTAACCGTCCTAAGTGGCAGGCAGCTGAGGCGGAACTGACCAGTAAAGGGATCAGATTAGGGACACACGGTTGGATCGAACGGTGCAAGGAGTGGTTCTACGGGATTGGGGGAACGTTGGATCCAGAAACAGGGAAGTGCATCTATAAGAAAGCTCATCTGAAGGTTCCCATTGATGCCCTGGAAAAAGCACATAGGGACGTGGAGGCGGGGTTGTTCCAGCCCGAAAGAGAGAACGATGAGCTGACACGCGCCCTTGGGAACAAAGAACACGGCGGACGAACACGAGGCACAGAAGGCTCCGTTCCGTGGAAGTATGGCTTTCCTGCGGAAAGGAAGAGATTTCCTGATAAAAGCCATGAGAGGAGGAAGGCAAGGGAAACAGACCGCCTGGCTAACTTAGAGGAGGGTATGAGCACCATGCAAGCCCAATTAACCATGGTAACCCAAGTACTTACATCTCAGATGGCTCGGGGCAGGCTGTAGATCCTGCACTGCTCAATGCCCTCGCCCCGCTGCAATCTCAACCACACCGGAAAAGCAGCGTGGCTTCCTCTCAGCAGGTGGATAATGATGATGATGATGAACAGGTGGTCGAGCCTCCTCGCTACCCCCCCGTGGATGATCTCACTGAGAGCCGTCCTTGTGAGCTGCATGTTAAAGTTTTCAACCTATCCTTCAAGGCGGCGGTCGGCATCCTCTTACCTACAAGGTCTTACCATTGTCGTCCGGTCCAAGACGACTTTGCTGTTGTGATGGTGGATGAAGTGTTGAGAGAGTATGAGGGGTTGGTGCTTGAGCACCCTGCAGGTGAAGATGGGGAAATCAAAGAACTGGGAGAAGCCCGTAGAACCACCGTGCAATGGCGGAAGGAGAACATTGTGTTTCCAGGTGAGAAGCCAACAAGCAGGCCACCTCCGCCTCCTCCGCCACCTCAGTCTCCTCCGCGTGATGATTCTCCTCTGCGCGATGATGATTCCCCTATCCATGACCAGTCTCCTCCGCGTGAAAATACTCCGCCGCCTCCTCCTCCTCGTCAGGAGACTCCGCCGCCTCCACCTAAGCAAAAGAGGAAGCGGTCCGCGGCACCTCCTACAGCTCCGAAGAGATCATCAACTCCAATGAGGGCACAGACTCCAGAGTTGTTACCACATGAGCAGACTGAAGAGCAAAAGGCGTTTCTTGCGCCGAAGAAGATGTTTATTCCACCGCAGACAGTGAAGCACTTTGCCGAGACGAGAATGAAGAGACCTGAGCTGAGAGCTGATTATGACCGCTCTCTTGGACAGTCCTCTAGAGCGAGCAAAGAAGCAAAAAAAGTCGCCCAGCTTGGACAGCAGGACATTCAGGCCGCACCCCACTTCATCGTGGAGCCATATCATGATCCAGAGACGGCATCGATGATCGAACGGGCGGCTAGAGCTCAGGGAGCATCAGTTGAGTACGAAGATTACTATCCAACGGCTCAAGTGGTAAACAAGTATAGATACGGATCTGATCTCGTCAAACCTGGCGAGCTCGCGCGTCTAGGGACTCAGATGCGAAGGTTGCATGACTGGTACCTGAAAGCCTGTCGAAGATGTGAAAGCTACATCACGGTGTATCTTAGAGATGAGCATTACTTCCGGGGGGAAGACGAGATAAACCTTGAGTTAGAAGAACTGTTTCAGTTATTCAATCAAGACGCCCTCGACAAAGCTGTCATCAGTTGCTACTGCCTGTAAGTGATTTATTTGTGTAATTAAGTTTGTAGCTCATTCATTTGCACTAACAATTATCCTCATTATATTCTTTGTGTACGCTATACATTTAATTATGCAGAATGAAGAAGCTGGAATACAAAAGAGGCAAGCTCCTACCGCTGGGGTTCATAGACCCAAACACAGTTCATGAAGTTACGGTTCGACGGTACCCCAAGGACACAGAGGACAACATCGTAATGTTTTTAGAGAAGCAAGCAGACAAAGAGGATATATTCTTTCCCTACAACTTCAAGTGAGTGTTATATATAACATACATTATGCTTGTGCACCTTCTACTTTATTCTCGTAATCATTGAGCTATGCTTGTGCAGTTTCCACTTTATTCTCCTAATCATTGATCTTCACCTTGGAGTCGTAAACGTCATGGACTCGAAACGTAAAGAATATGCGGAATGGGCGGACATGGCTGCCATCCTCCAGAGGTAGTTTCAATCAATTTCGTATTGGCATCTTCATCTGCTCTAATTCGAAGATATCATCAACTAATCAATTACTCATTTACTCATTATTTTTTGCCGGGCAGGGCTTGGAAACGGTTCATCAATACTGTTCCGGGTGAATGGAAACCGGAGCTTACATTTAAAGATTACCCTGTAAGTAGTACTATATATATAGCTATGTCCGTGAAACTTTATATATGATATTTACTTTCAATACGATGCTTGATTATTAGTTTGATCGAACTATTTTTTCGTAAAGTGTATGAGGCAGGAACAAGGGAATAACTTATGTGGATACTACGTCTGCACCTTCATGCGTGACATGTCCTGTCCCAAGGGTGGGGATGCCCAAATACACCACACTCGTGTACGATAACAAATTTTCACAATTAATCTTAATTAGTACCATCTATTGTATTGAGTTCCATTCATATATTGATCTCCTTTTTTAAATATAGATGACACGCCTGCGGGACACTCTCATAACAGCGGATCAAATAAAAGCAATTCAAGAGGAAATCGCGGGATTCTTTATTACCGAGGTCCTTACCCCAGGTGGAGAGCACTATCGGAAGATCGTGACGGCGGAGGATATTCGTTCAGGAGATGTTGTATTGTAAATATGCATGCATTACGTGTACTGTGTTGACTATGTCGTGTACTGTTTACGATGTCTATATATATTCATGACGATTTTTTGTGGTTTCTTGAATGATATATATGCATTGCTGAAACTCTGCCACGGCAGAGAACGCACGGCAGAGAAACGCTGGTACAGCCTAAATCTGTGCCGCGGCAGAGAAATAGCAATTCTCTGCCGCGGCAGAGAAACATAGGCCCGGTTCGTACCACGAACCGGGACCAAAGCCCTTCCACCGCGAGCTCCCTGGCCGCACCACGTGTCGAGGCCTTTAGGCATCAATGCCAACTAAAGAACCCCCAATGGCAGAGACCGGAGATGGGAGTTCTAAAAATCAATGTTGATGCTGGTTTTGATGCTGAGGCACGTCAAGGTACCTCAGCCCTGGTAATCAGAGATCATGATGGTGTCTTTGTGCTCGGACAAGCTTTGTGGTACAGCGTTGCAGCGAGCGCACTAATCATGGAGGCGCTTGCAATTCGTGATGGAGTTCAGTTTGCTCTAGATCGTCATTACCACATGGTGGAGATAGAAAGTGATGCTAAAGAAGTGCTACATCGGATGGAAGATCCTGGAGGCGGCAGATCCGAGATCGCTTGCATATGCCAGGAGATAAAGGAGCTCAGTGGATTCTTAACTAGCGTTAAATTTTCGTATATTGGAAGGCAAGCTAATGAGGCAGCTCACGCTTGTGCTAAGAGAGCTAGTAGTGATAGAAGAAGGTGTCTTTGGGTGAATTATAAACCTCCCTTCTTAGAACAGATCCTTATCAAGGATTGTAATCCCTCTGTTTAAGTTATATAAAGCTCCTGATTCGCAAAAAACAACTCAATCCAAAGGTCGGGGAGAAGAAATCATAGCCGGCGCCGCAGGAGTGCATGTCTGCTTGTCCTATGCCGGAGCTTGCATCGATGAAACGGCTGCCCCGGGGCGTGGAACGGCGGCTGCGTGCTCGGCGGCAGTGACGTGTCGCAGGCTCCCATGGTTGCTCGATCTAAGATTTCCTTGGCGCGTGAGGAGAAATCTCACAGGAAAGGGCAAAGATAGTTCGCGCGGAAGACGACATCCCACCCAACCCACGATGCAAGCGAAACCCTTCGTACAACGGGAATGAGTCCGTCGGTAAGCCACGGTATTCACGGGAATAAACTGTCTTTAATTTTACAGACGGCCTCTACCGTTTACCTTTTTCTCTGTCTCCCACGTAATCAAATTTCTGATGTGGGCAGTTTTACAGGTGACTAGACACAACTGTACATGCCCTAACGTGATTCGGTGAACGAAGGTGATTAGCGAGTAGCGACCCTCCCGGATTACCAGCTTACCCACGACGAATCTATTCCTCCTTCTGTAAGACCAGCAATGTGCATCAGATCAATGGTTGTGAATAATTCAAAAAGCAACAGTTGGTAGACCGATACCAAACCAGAATTATGTGAAACTAAATGTTGATATATCTATGGGGAATTTTACTTTTTGCCCCTATTTACTTGGGGACTATACGAATTGCCCTCGTTTACATCAGTCTCTCTTTTTTGCCCCGTTTTACTTTGTCAGTCTATGATTTACCCCTGACATGCTAGGCCCACGTCTAAAGACCAAAAATACCCTCGTATCTGTGTTACCTGCGTGAGGTCAATCGACAAGAGCTGATTCCATGGGGAATTGCTGACTCGTACCGCTGGCCGCTGGCCGCCGGCCGCCTGCCTCCGCTACTCCTCTTCTTACCGATGTACTCCACGGTTCTCTTTCCGAAGGGGGCGGCGGCTGTGTGCCACCTCGACGACCTCCTCGCACTGCAGGCCTTCGCCGGGAATCTCACCGACGGCGGGAACGCGTCGTCTGGTCCGGCGTCGACTCGTGCTGCGGATGGGAGGGCGTGGGGTACGACGACGCCGGGGTCGCGTGACGGCGCTCCGTCTGCCGGACGGGGGCTCACGAGGTCCATCCTGTGAGACTCTCTCGCCGGCTTCGCTCGGCCCGACCTCTGCGTCGCCGCGCCAGCACTGCCGGTCCTCGACCTCTTCGCGCGATGACGCGTGCAACACCTCCTCGCGCGCGCAGATGGCCTCCTGGACTGCGCTCCGGGCCTCCGGCCATGCGCAGTTGGCCTCCACTAGTCCACTTGGCCCCTTCCGCCTCCGCCATGAGCATCTTGCCTGCCACGGCGTCGGCAAAGTGGGCGGCAAGGTTGAGCAGTGCTACGACACCACCCATCAAGACTGGGCGCCGTCGACGCGACCAAAGACGGGCCTTAGCCCGCCAAGCACGGCCCGTCACCGAGAAGGCCCAGCCCAACAACTCCGAGGTCACGGCACGAGACAAATAGGCGTTAGGAAAAGGAATCACGCATCGTTGATGATTGTACTGAGCGTTGCTCATCCCCTCCGTCTGTATCTCTCTTCTCTTCCTCCTGTACTGGATTCATCCAGATAACTCGATACTATGATCTAGTACCTGTGCGTGACGCGAGGATATGATCTAGTACCCTAACATGTGGTATCAGAGGTCGTTTCGATCCCGGAATTCGTCTTCCCAGTCGCGAAATCGCTGATTTCCGTCGGTAAATCCTGTCGAAGGGTGCGGATCCACCTCGGATTCGCGCAAAACACCGCTGGTGTACCCTAGATCGGTTCGACGGGAGGATAGCCAGGCGCGACGGCGAGATCCGGTCGCCCCACTCTCACGCAGCGAGTCGAGATGGCGGAGGTGTCCATGGCGGATCTCCGCAACCTGCTGGCGGCCGCGGCGGCGGCCAACAAGGCCACAGCGGAGGCGGGACAAGTCAACGCCGAGCGCATCTCCGAGATCAACTCCTCCCTGGAGAAGCTGACTCTCGCGCAGCAGGAGGGCACGAGGACGGCGTCGAAGATGGAGGTGACGCTTGAGCGGGTGATCTCCGCCAACACGGCGCTGGATCGCTCGGTAGCTGATTTGCGCCAGTCGATGGAGCGTGTGGCGACGCGGGTAACATCTGTGGAGGCAACCGCGGCCAAGCTCTCGACGCATGAACAGCCCAGCGGGCGCCGCTCGTCACATCGAACCCAGGGTGTTGGTACTGGAGAGGATCAAACCTCCAGTCGCGCCCTGGTAAAGGGTGAGCGATCTGTCACCTATGATCAGGAAATTTTTGATAGCGATGTAGAGGAGCATGACATATCTGATAGTGAATACACAAAGGATATACACCACCATAGTCGCAACAATTTTGGTTCTCGGTTGCCCAAATCAGACTTCCCTAAGTTTGATGGGGAAAACCCCAAATGGTGGAAAAAGAGTGCTGAAAAATACTTTAAACTGTATAACATAGAGTCCAAATTGTGGGTTGATTTTGCTACCATGCATTTTAAAGGGAATGCTGCATTATGGCTTCAAACCTATGAGGCGTTGCATAGCATTGATAGTTGGGCAGCTCTGTGTGTAGGCGTTTTCAGTAAATTCAATAGAGACAAATATGGTAAAATCATGGACATATTTTTTGCTCATAGGCAAAGTGGTAGTGTAGACGACTATGCTCATAAATTCGAGGAACTCATGCATAAAATCCTGCTTTACAACCATGCTTATGATGAGACCTTCTTTGTTAGACGATTCATTTTGGGACTAAAGTCTGACATCCGTAGAGCTATAACATTACATAATCCTGGAACTGTTGATCTGGCGTATTCTATGGCTCAAACGCAGGAGGCAATGTTGGTAGAAGATACTCATTTCGCAAGCACCAAATTCAGTCAAAAAGAGGCCATGAAATTCAAATTCAAACAGCATGCTCCGTTACCTGGCCTCCTTGGGGCACCTCCAGAGGACAAGAAGAGTGAGGCTAAACCACAGCAACCTCCCTCTCGCTTTGATTCTCTTCGAGCTCAACGAAGGGCCAAGGGTGAATGCTTCAAGTGTGGTGGAAAGTATGGGCCGACACACAAATGTCCTGACCAAGTGCAACTTAAAGTTCTCGAAGAAATATTGGAGTCTCTGCAGATTGACGACCCCACTCCAGTGGACACGGACACTGACGCCACTGAATCTGAGACTGACAATTCAGACACTGAAGAAACGATGAAAATTTCAGTGCAAGCTATGTCGGGAACAACAAGCAAACGCAGCATGCGCTTGCAAGGTCAAATTGGCAAGTTCACTGCTCTCATTCTCATTGACTCTGGGAGCTCGAGCACATTCATCAGTCAGCAGTTAGCTGAACGTCTGCAATACAAAATTGAAGATATTCCTCCAGCCAAGGTACACGTAGCAGGTGGTGGGAAGTTAGCCTGTACAACAATGTTACCAGCAGTCACTTGGCACACACAAGGCCATCAGTTCGTCACTGACCTGAAGGTACTGCCCCTCACTTCATATGATGTGATCTTAGGAATGGATTGGCTTGAGAGCCAAAATGATGGCAAGATGTGGGTAAACTGGAAGAAGAAGACAATGCGTTTCAAACATGAGGGCAAGAGAATCACTCTCCGTGGGGTGCTAAACAATATGGACAGTTGCACTCTGATATCTGCAGCAAGTTTGCATGGGCTAATTCACAGTGGGGAAGTGTGTCAAATCCTGGAGTTACAGCATTTGGCAGAAACACAGGAGGTGACTGAACAGCAAATTCCAGAGGAGGTTCAGGCAGTGCTGCAGGAGTATGACACGCTCTTTCATGATCCAAAAACTCTACCACCTCACCGCAAATTTGACCATCATATTCCTCTGTTACCCGGCACCAAACCAGTAAACGTCAAGCCTTATAGATATGCCCCTCACCAGAAAACTGAAATTGAAAAACAAGTGGCGGAAATGATTGCAAGGGGCATTATTCAAGAAAGCTCGAGCCCATTTGCTTCTCCTGTTTTGTTGGTCCGCAAGAAGGATGGAACTTGGCGGTTCTGCATTGATTTCCGAGCACTCAACAGCATTACTATCAAAAACAAGTATCCTATGCCAGTGGTGGACGAGCTTCTGGATGAGCTTGCTGGGGCACAATGGTTCACTAAGTTGGATCTAAGGTCTGGATACCATCAGATCCGTCTCAAACCGGCTGATCAACACAAAACAGCATTCAAAACTCATCAAGGCTTGTTTGAATTCAAGGTGATGCCCTTTGGGCTCACAAATGCTCCGGCCACTTTCCAAAATGCCATGAATTCCTTATTTGCTGACCTCATGCGCAAGTGTGTGCTCGTGTTCATGGATGACATACTCATATACAGCCCATCTATGAGTGAGCATTTAGTTCAGCTGCGACAAGTTCTCCACATACTGCAGCAGAACCAGCTCTCCATCAAACGAAGCAAATGTATGTTTGCCCAGCAGCAACTAGAGTATTTGGGACATATCATCAGCAAGGAAGGGGTGGCCACGGACCCAAGTAAAATCAAAGTTGTCCAAGATTGGCCAGTTCCCACTAATGTCAAGCAAGTAAGGGGATTTCTAGGTCTTACCGGTTACTACAGAAAATTCATTCAGCACTATAGTCTCATCAGCCGTACACTGTCAGATTTGCTCAAAAAAGACACAGTGTTTCACTGGACTCAAACAGAGCAACAAGCTTTTGAGCAGTTAAAGCAGAAAATGTTGGAGGCACCAGTTCTTGCGTTGCCCAATTTTTCCATTCCTTTTACTATTGAAACTGATGCATCTAAGCGTGGAGTAGGAGCAGTTCTCATGCAGGCAGGCCATCCAGTGGCTTATCTCAGCAAAGCCCTGGGACAGATAGCTCAGACCCTCTCCACTTATGAAAAGGAGTGTCTAGCTATATTGTTGGCTGTGGACAAGTGGCGCCAGTACTTGCAACATGCACCCTTCACCATTGTTACAGATCACCGCAGTCTGGTCCACTTGGCTGATCAAAAGATCACAACAGACATGCAACAGAAAGCCTTTGTCAAACTTATGGGGTTACAATACAAGCTTGTATACAGAAAAGGAAAGGACAATACTGCAGCTGATGCTCTCTCTCGCAATCCAGCTGCTAATGAGCTATACAACATTTCGTTGGCTCGTCCCCGATGGCTGGAAATTATTGTAGCAGGCTACCTCAAGGATGCAAAAGCTCAATTGCTTCTCCAGGAGTTGAGCTTACACAGCCCTAACTCACAAGGATATGCTTTGTGCAATGGCCTCATTAGGTACAAGGATCGTGTATGGATTGGCAACAATAGTGAAGCACACCAGGCGATTCTTCTATCCTTGCATTCCAGTGGTGTTGGTGGGCATTCCGGTTTTCTTGGAACCTACCAACGAATCAAAGCTTTGTTTGCCTGGCCGAACATGAAGCAGCATATAAAAACGTATGTTCAGCAGTGCCAAATCTGTCAGCAAGCAAAGTCAGAGCATGTCCGTTTACCTGGTCTTTTGGATCCTTTACCCATCCCAACCGAAGCCTGGAGCATCATTAGCATGGACTTTATCGATGGACTGCCCAAGTCAGGCTCCTACAACTGTATTCTAGTTGTCATTGACAAATTCACTAAGTATGGCCACTTCATACCTCTTACACATCCCTACTCTGCTATGACTGTCGCACAAAAGTTTGTGGACACAGTATACAAGTTACATGGGCTTCCCTCCGTCATTATTTCTGATCGAGATCCCGTTTTCACAAGCAAGATTTGGCAAGCATTGTTCAAGCTCTCTGACACCAAGATGAACATGAGCTCAGCCAACCACCCTCAAACAGATGGACAAACAGAAAAGCTTAATCAATGCCTGGAAACTTATCTGAGATGTGCAGTCCATGCTACACCAAAGAAATGGGCCAAGTGGCTTCCCTTAGCTGAACATTGGTACAACACCAATTTTCATTCGGCTCTCGGTAAGACCCCTTTCCAGATACTGTACGGCTACCAGCCTAGGCACCTGGGTGTTAGCAACTTGCAGTCGGACACTCCACCAGAGCTGGCAGCTTGGCTGGAGCACAGAAAAGAACTCACTGCTATTATTCAGCAGCATCTGATGCGAGCCCAGCAAAGAATGAAGCACCAGGAAGATAAAAAACGCAGTGAACGGGAGTTTCAAGTCGGGGACAAGGTATACATGAAACTCCAGCCTTATATTCAGACATCTATGGCTCGTCGACCAAATCAAAAGCTGGCGTTCAAGTACTTTGGCCCGTATGAAATTCTGGCTCGCATTGGGAAGGTGGCATACAAACTTAAATTACCCATTGGCGCCAAGATACATCCTGTCCTGCACGTTTCGCAATTGAAGCTGGCGGTTCCTCCTAATCAGGTCCATGATTCTGACTTAACATTCCTTTATATTACTGATGATTCGATCTCAGTCTATCCCAGTGAAGTGCTCGGGCGACGCATGATCAAACGCGGCCGCGGATTCACCAGCCAAGTCCACGTCACATGGAATGGACTACCGGCATCACTGGCAACATGGGAACCTGAAACGGAGCTCCGTCGTCGCTATCCTGGTGCAGCTGCTTGGGGACAACCAGCTTTTCAAGGGGAGGGGAGTGCTACGACACCACCCATCAAGACCAGGCGCCGTCGACGCGACCAAAGACGGGCCTTAGCCCGCCAAGCACGGCCCGTCACCGAGAAGGCCCAGCCCAACAACTCCGAGGTCACGGCACGAGACAAATAGGCGTTAGGAAAAGGAATCACGCATCGTTGATGATTGTACTGAGCGTTGCTCATCCCCTCCGTCTGTATCTCTCTTCTCTTCCTCCTGTACTGGATTCATCCAGATAACTCGATACTATGATCTAGTACCTGTGCGTGACGCGAGGATATGATCTAGTACCCTAACAAGCAGGGTCACGTGGCCCAGGACATGGCGGCAATCGATGACGCACGCTGTGCGAGAGCTGCGGCGGCAGAACCGGCAGCAGTTGCGCTCATGGATAGGTACTACGGGCGAGCTCGTAGAGAATTTCTTATCCCGATCTGATTCTATTCCTTGTGCAGGGGCAGTTCTGTCTTGCTGTTATGTTCCAAATCCTCAAAAGAAAAGAAAAGAATTTAAAAGGGCAAATCATCAATTGGCATAGTAAAGAGGGGCAAAAGAGAGATGCTAATGTAAATGAGGGAAAATAGTATAGTCCCCAAGTAAACAGGGGCAAAAAAATAAAATCCCCTATATCTATTCAGGCAGATAGTCGGGAGGGAAAACAAAAAAAAAGTTGCTCTCAGAAAAATAGAAAGATAGCCGGGAGGGAGCTATTTTTTTTCGATAAAGGATGCTTTATTACTTCAAGAAGCAATTACATCCAGCCTCTGCATAACCAGGATGCACACAGCCGTTTGTTTGTCTCAAGTGACCAAAGTTACATAAAACAAAAAGAGGCGAAATACATATCGGAACGATGAATTATATAACGCCTAAGAGCTAGGTGGAGCTTCTATCCGTAGACTATGCTGCCACCCATGTAGGGAAAAAGTATCCCTCGCCGTATCCTCCAACCGTGTACAGACCTCCGTAAACAGGTCTCGGTTCTCCTCCCGCTGAAGAACCACGAACGGAGAATACCTGTGCATCTGTAGATAACCTGCAACAAAGAGCAATTTTTGTCATTAAAGATCTTCTCATTTCTACATAGCCAGAGCGCCCAGATAACTGCTAGCGCCCCCATCCTAAGAAGCATTTTAAACCTTGAATTGATACCATGCAGCCAATTGCCAAAGACATTAGCAACACTAGTCGGGGGATACAAGGTAGACGCTACTTGGATGACTGACCATATAGATCTCGCAAACTGGCACCGGAAGAATAAATGATTGATGGTTTCGTCATGATGACAAAAAACACATCGTGTACTTCCATGCCAATTCCTCTTAACAAGATTATCTTTGGTGAGAATCACCCCACGACGAAGATACCATCCAAAAAAATTAATTTTTAATGGTATCTTCATCTTCCAAAATTTTCTTATTATTATCAACTGGTGTTGGCGTCCGAAACTCACCGGCAAGCTACGGCTGGCAACATGAAGAGCCTGGAACAACCTTAGGGCTGCGGCTGGCCCTGGTCCCTCCGAGCGACGGCCCGCAAAGCTCCGTACACACGTCCCGATGCTGGTGCAGGCGTGCCACCGATCTATACCGATCGGAAGGTGATGGATTTACCTCGCTTAGTTTCCTGCATGGCATACACGTAAACATTAAATACGAGCCTCGATCGGCTCTCAGGTTGTCTGTGAATCGGCTCAAGGAGCCGATCCACCCATGGTTCGTATGGGGTCTACGATCACATGGTGGTCCTGCTTGATCAATATGTAGCTAAACGACCTACGACGATTTAGGGTTTTCACCGCATAATCGGAACATCCTACTCGTGATTGAGCCTGGCAGCTACGCACGGTGATAATAAACCGGCCCTAGACAAGGCCTAAAAACCAACATTAAGTTGATCCCCGGAACATCTTGTCTAGGATTAGCAAACTACACCCTACGTACCACTGGATCATTCAACCCGTTTGTAAGGCCTAACTATGCAGATATTAAACTAATCCTTGAAGAATCAAGGAGCAATCATAACGGATCGGATCTACTAAACAATTATCAAGCAAGGTGCCGCCCTTACACCTAAGAAAGGTGTAAGGACGGCTAGACGTCTAAGGGTTGCATGGACGGAAGCATGTAGCACGGTAGAACAATGCTAACCCTAACACATCTATGATAACTACGTTGCTCGCCATCAAAAAAGGCTTCAGTACGAGCAACGCATGGATAACGAATAAACGTATGCTAGATCGCAAGATGCGATCTAGGCAGCATGATGCTTACCCGGAAGAAACCCTCGAAACAAGGGGTCGGCGATGCGCCAAGATTGGTTTGTGATAAACGTGATTGTTTTTTTTCTTGATAACCCTAGATACATATTTATAGTCCGTAGACTTTCTAACGTGGGAATAATCCCAACCGTGCACGAGCCAAACTCTAACTAACCGACACGTATCCTACTAGATTTACAGATACAAGGGCAAACTAGCCCAAACTTCGTGTACAAGGCCGGTTCACGTATTTCTTCCATGTATATTCTTCGAGCCCAATCTTGATCGCGCCCACCTATGACTCGGTCAAATTCTGGTGATAACATGCCCCCTGGTTTTGGAATTGATAATTCCAAAATCACTCTGCTTTTCTTCGTCGGGTCATGTCGTGGCAGAGCAAACCGTCGCAGTATCCTTCGTCATGAATCCTTGCCTTCTCAACTTCTCCGCGTGATCTGACCGTTGTTTTTTTCTTTTTTCTTTGGGCACCACCTCCTCGGAAACTGCTGTGGCATCGAATCCCCACTATATCCCCTTATTTAACCGCTCGAACAGTTCGCCACTTCATCCCCTTGCTCTGTTCTACCATCGGCACCAAAAAACCCAATCCGGAGCAATGTCTTCCTCCTCTTCTTCCTCCGCCTCATCGATCTCTCTCCCGCCCTACTCCTCCTCTTCCTCCTCCAGCCTCTCGGTATTCTTCGATTCCTCCTCGTCTCGTGAGCCGACGCCGGAGTGGGACCCGTGGCTGCTGAGATGAGGCGCGCGCAACAGCGCGCCCGGAAGAGTGGGACCAGGAGGACACGCCTCCGTTTGGTCCGAGGACGACAAGTCCTTGACCCGGAGACGAAGAGCCCTCCTCGCCGACGGGGAACTGGAATCGGAGAGTGAGGATGACTCATTCTCCGGGACGGGTATACCTCCTCCGAGGAAGAGGAGGAGGAAGACGACGACACCGACTCCTCGAGGATTACCCGCCCGAAGCGGTTCGCCGGGTCGGATGATGATGACGACGACGACAACGACGACGTCGACGATGAAGATGACGAGGCCCCCCTGGGGCCGCCGGGAGCAGTGACGAGGAGCCCGCGGCAGTGCCGACGAGAGCCCGACGACGACGACGAGGGCACAACGGCCGTAGACTAGGACCTAGTAGCATAGGCCTAGCAGTAGTAGTAAATCGGCCAATAGGCCTTTCTTTTGTTCTTCCTTCCTTGAGCAATCGGCTCTTTCTTTGTAAGAAATCCTTTATTAATGAAGAAATATTCCCCAAATAATTTTGCTTTTTTGTCGATTTTGCCGATTGTCAAACGAGGTCGATGCATAAAGAACCGATGGCAGGGCATCGGCTTATGCCATAAACATGCTTTAAGGCCATAAAAGTTGCCTACTCACACGGTCAACAAATCCAATTCGTGTCCACGCCATCTCCCGATCTCAAACGCACAGATTCAGCAAAATCCAATCGAGAAAACCATCTCCAATGCCATGGGCCCTGGCTTGAACTTGACCTGTTAACCTGCTCAATCGAGCTTGTTCTGTCTAGAGTCGATGGTAATGCATCGGCTTTTTCATTATTCTAAAGTCGATGTCCATGCATTGGCTGTACTGATATCTATATTTCTCAAGTCGATGTCTGCGCATCGGTTGTGATTTGTATATAAATTTTTTTTTACTGGCCGATTTCATGAATCGGCCCCCATATTTCCTTTACTGGTCATCCCACATGCTTGGGAAATATTTCTTGAGATGTTGACCATTGATAGCTACTGGGAACTTAGCGCCGTCCAGCTGCTCCAGCATGTATGCATTACCCTTCAAGGCTTGAACGACTTTGTATGGACCGTGCCAATTAGGAGACCATTTGCCATATGCTTTATCCTTGGTTCCTAATGGCAACACTGCTTCCCATACTAGATCACCAACTTGGAACTCCTTCGGTCTCACCTTCTTATTGTATGCACGAGCTACCCTGGCTTTGTTCTCTTTAATTTTTTCTAACGACCAAAGTCTAAGTTCCGTTGCATCCTCAATAGTGTCACTCATCAAAGCTGCATATTCTTCAGCTGTTAGATCATTCTGAAACGTGACACGTCTTGATCCAGCCGTAATTTCCCAAGGCAATACGGCTTCCTGCCCATAGACAAGCTGGTAAGGCGAAGTCTTTATGGCTCCATGGCATGACATGCGGTAGGCCCACAAAGCTTCTGACAGTGTTTCATGCCAAACCCTAGGGTTCTCGTCAATCTTCCTCTTGATCAGCTTGATCAGGTTCTAATTAGACGCTTCAGCTTGCCCGTTGGCTTGAGCATAATATGGAGATGATCGGATCAGCTTAATCCCCATGTCATCGCAGAATTTCCTGAATTCTTTAGAAATAAAGACCGAACCTCCATCGGTCGTGATTGTTTGGGGAATCCCGAACCTATGAATGACGTGTTCTTTGACAAATTTGATAACATCTTCTGATTTTACCTTCTTCATAGGGACGGCCTCCACCCATTTGGTGAAGTAGTCTGTAATGGCCAGGATCCACTCGTGGCCTTTGCTCGACGCAGGATGGATTTTGCCGATCATATCCATGCCCCAACCTCGGAACGGCCAAGGCTTGATGATGGGGTTCATTGCTGATGCGGGTACCATCTGAATTTTCCCGAACATCTGACACGCTTGGCATCCCTTGTAGTACTTGAAGCAATCCTCAAGCATAGTGGGCCAATAAAACCCTGATCGCCTAATCAGCCACTTCATCTTATGAGCCGATTGGTGAGTTCCACAGCGCCTTCATGCACCTCATGTAAGAGCCGATTAGACTCAGTTGGTCCTAGGCACTTGAGTAGTAACCCTTCCAACGTCCTGTAGAACATGTCATCTCCTATAAGGACATATTTCATGGCATTGTATCTTATCCGTTTAGGTGCCCCCGAGCCGAATCCTTCAAGTAATTGAAGATATCGGTTCTCCCTGCTCCAGGAACCACCTGAACTTCTGACCCATCCGGTATGTCCTTGTATCCCGACGCCATTTGCGAGATCATTGGCGTCGGTATTCTGAGATCTTGGGACCCAATTGAAATTGATGTACCAAAAATGTGTCATCAGCTCACGACATTCCATCCAATATGGGAAGAGTGACTCACTCTCGCACTTGTATTCATCTGTGAGCTGGAAAATCACCAACTTCGAGTCTCCAAAAAGCTCCACCGCTTCTGCCCCGGCTTCCAGCAGCAACTCCAGTCCCTTGCGTATTGCCTCATACTCGCCGACATTGTTTGTGCAAGGGGTAGATAGTCTGATGGAGAAGGAGTACTGCCCCCGAGGCGACACGAGCAGAATGCCGATGCCACAACCATCGTCACAAGCCGATCCATCGAAGAACATAGCCCATGCACGTATAGATAGTGCTATATTAGTATTGATCCGTTCAGCTATGAGATCGGCCAACGCTTGTCCCTTGACTGCTTTCGCAGGCTGATACCGGAGATCAAACTCCGATAACTCAAACATCCACTTACCAAGTCGGCCTTTCAAAACAGGAGCCGACAGCATGTGCTTGACAACGTCTGACTTGCATATGACGATGATCTCTGCCGTCAAAAGGATGTGATGGAGCTTGGTGCAGTGAAGAACAGGCAGAGGCATAACTTCTCAACCTCAGGATACCTTGTCTCTGCATCCAACATCCTCCGCTGAGGTAGAACACAACTTTTCAACGCCTCGTAGAGTTGCACCACCACGAAGCAATGGACGTGTACCGATAGGTAGATGTAGAACGGCCTGTCCCGCTGAGGCGGAACTAGCACAGCGGTGTTGTTAGGTACCGCTTAATCTCATCAAACGCGTGCTGCTGTTCGCCCCCTGAAACTCGTCATCATAATCTTGACCAAAGCCATGAACGGCTCAATTCGTCCCGAGAGATTAGAGATGAATCGCGGACGAAATTGATCTTGCCGATCAGACGTTGGAGCTCCTTCTTCGTGGTAGGCGGTTGCATGGTACGTACGCCTCTTGACTTTTCAGGCCGATCTCAATTCCTCGTTCATGAACAAGAAAACCTAGGAACTGACCGGCCGTCACACCAAAGGCGCACTTCTTTGGATTCATTCTGAGTCCGAACTTCCGAGTTCGGTCTAGGATGCGTCGCAAATCATCCAAGTGTCCTTCCATGGAGACAGACTTGACCACCACATCATCGATGTAGATTTCCACCAACTTGCCGATCAGATCATGAAAAATATAATTCATGGCTCGTTGGTACGTAGCACCGGCATTCTTCAAACCAAAGGTCATGACCACATATTCGAACAAGCCTACTAATCCTGGTGGAATGCAGTCTTGTGTATATCTTCTGGAGCCATGAAAATCTGGTTGTAGCCGGCATTGCCATCCATGAAACTCAACACCTTGTGGCCAGCAGCTGCGTTGATCAATGTTTCTGCCACTGGCATTGGATATTCATCTTTGAGTGGCTCTGTTGAGATCTCGAAATCTATAGCCACACGCCATCGGCCGTCCTTTTTCTCCACAGGTACATCGGAGATCCATTCAGCATACCTGCATGGCCTAATGAACCCGGCGGCTAACATTTTCTCGATCTCTTTCTTGACTTCTTCGAGAATTTCGGCCTTCATCTGACGTGCTCGTTGTTGGAGCGGCCGAAATCCTTTCTTGAGAGGGAGCCGATGCTCAATGATGCTCTGTCTAACCTGCATCTCTGTGTAATCCCATGCAAAGCAACTGGGTACTCTTTTAACAGAGCTATCATCGGCTCCCGAGATGTGGATCTAATTTCTTGCTGATGAAGGTTGGTCGTGGCTTATCCCCAGGACCAATGTCGACTTCTTCTAGCTCATCAGCCGATGTAAACCCATATCCTAGCTTTCCGTCACCTGTTAGATCGACGCTGAACACAGGCAAAACGTATGGCAAGGATAATATGGGCCGATTGCTGGAATCGGCCCCCATCTTGATTGCATTGCTCAAAAGAGGTTTACATCTTGTTCGTGCTTCACTATGACTACGTGACATGCTTGAGACAAGATCATTACTTTTTATTTTTTGGGGCCGATCACAGGATCGGCCTTCCCATGTACGTTCATAGACTTTGTTCTTGTTACACGGTCAGGCCAGTGGATAAGACCAGTCTCACCCCGTTTTTGACACGTCGATGTACTCGCAGTCCAAAGTGATGCCGAGAGTGGCTCTGGCCTTCCGTCTCCCAAACGTTCATGCCAGCCGTTGAAATCTCAGCTATCGTCTGCATGGACGACTTCTAATTCATCTCCATCCCACTGTATTACATTGCATCGTAGATGGAATGCAACAATTGGCGTGGATCCAATCTCTCCCTAGCAGGACAGCGTAAGTGCTCTTGCTGTCGACAATGAAGAACGTCGTAGGGATGGTTTTCCTCCCTACGGTCGATCCACGTTCAGAACACCTTGTGCATCGATGCTTGGCCGTTGAAATCGCTCAGGTCACGTTGGTCTTGATCAGATCCGAGCTAGAGCGTCCCAACCGACGTAGCATGGAGTATGGCATGATGTTGACTGCCGCTCCGGTGTCCACCAACATCTTATTGACAGGCTGCCCATTGATATAACCTCGTAAGTACAGGGCCTTCTGGTGTTTGTAACTTCTTTCACGTGGCTTCTCAAAGATAACCGGCCGTGGGCCGCAATCAAGTTGTGCCACAGGTGCCGTCTAATCCTGGAGCACAAAACTCCGCTGGAAGGATGAACACCATGTTTGTACTAGCCGATGTCTCATCATCGGCTTTCCTTTGCTTGGGGCGCCACTCCATCTTTTGTGGTCGACCCTCTTCGTCTAGGGTTCGTTGAATTTTTGCGGCCAGATCGGGCCGCGCCTTCCTTAGCGTGTGTAGGTATAACCTTTCGGCTTCCTCCAAGCCACGCAGTCGCTGAACCCTACGCTTTTGGGAACGGCTGAGTCCGTCAGGGCACCACCTTGGCCAGTGGTACTTGTCCTCTTCTTCTTCATAGTCATCTTCCAACTCCTCGAGGTCTTCTTCCCGAGAGGACTCAGTTTGCTTGTTCCTAAATGGGAGAGGTCCAAGACGTTTGAACATGACACGTCTTGCACCCTTCTTCTTCTGTCCACATCCTGGGCAGTTGCCGATTGTAGGCAATCGGCTCATTCCGAATCCCAGCAGTGTTTGAAGAAAGGACGGTCCCAGTGCTTGTCCACGTCGTCTTGTTCTCTTGACCTTTCCTTGGCACGGCGCTCGTATCTCTCCTCATTGCGATCATGCCGACGATGTCTCCTGGCGTCCGCTAGCTAGACGATCCCTTTCACGCCGCTGTTGTATCGCCGGCGCTGGTCGACTGACTTACATATTTGTTGAGGAGATGATCAGAGAGAGGTCGTTGATATCGCACATTCTTCACTTCTCCCTCCGTGATGTAGCGTTTGCCATCGTGCCGGAGCCGATCGCGTGGAGCGGCTTCCTCTTTGTCCTTGCTATGAGAGCGGCTGCCCTCGCCTTTGTCCTTACCAGAGTGGTGCCCAGGCTCAACCATGTTAATGCTCAACGAGAAACCTGGCTGGCATCCTTCGGGGTAAGCGTACTCCACCGTGTTAACGGCGGGGAAGGGGTGTGTGTCGACTTTCATGGCGTACTGGTTGAAAATTAGACGTCCTTGTTCTATCGCCATTTGGATCTGCTGACGCCACACCCCGCACGTTGGTGGTATGGGAGAACGAGTTATGCCATTTGGGATGGCTTTCCGTTCAGCTCCTGTACCGTGGGGATTTTGAGGCCTTCAGGTAACTTCAGCTGCTTCTCCTTAAGTAAGAGGTCGAAAATTTGATCAGTTTTAGTTACGTCAAAATCAAACCCTCTTGGAGGACCTTGCGGCTTAAACCATTTGCAGGACACGGGGCTTGCCCCGAGTCCATTCAGCCACTGCTACCTCTTGATCTCCCGTAGACCCTTCATCTTCCTCTGTCTCAACCAGGACTACTGCACGCTTGAATTTGTCCTGGTACAGCTCTGGGTGGCGATGTTCGTATAATGAGAGCTCTGAACCATGTGCGCCAGTGAAGGGTAGTCTGCTTGGGAAGCCATATCCTTGATAGGTGATGCGAGACCCACCACCGCCAACTCGACTGCTTCTTTTTCAGTCAAACGAGCCGAATAACATCGTTCTTACGGTCCAAGCGTTGGATGTACTTTGACACTGTTTCCGCGCTTCGTCGTACTCTGGGCTAGATCGGCAATGCCGCAGAAGCTTAGAGTGATACTGCATGTGGAATTGCTCCTCCAACTGCTTCCAAGTCCGGATCGAATCTGGTGGCAGTGATGTGTACCACCCAAAAGCCGATCCTATGAGGGACCGTGCAAAGAACCTCACGCGTAGTGCATCTCGCAGCTGAGATCGTGCCCGCTGCGCCAAATATCGGCTTATATGCTCGATAGAGCTGGAGCCATCCGACCCACTAAATTTGGAGAATTCAGGGAGCCGATACTTGGGTGGTAGTGGGATCAAATCGTAGTCGTTGGGGTACGGCTTGGAATAGCCGATTGCCCTCCTTTTCGGCACCATGCCGAATTGGTCTCTCAAGATCGTGCTAATCTGATCCGCGGTGCTAGCTGCAGGAGTGGAGCTCTGAAGATTCGCTGGCGTGGCATATTTAGCCAGCCACGCTTGCTTCTCAAGATCTGAGCTAGCTGCAGGAGTTGGGCTCTGGACGTTCGTCGGAGTGGCATACTTAGCTAGCCACGTCTGCTTCTCAAGATCGATCCGAGGCTCCTCCGCTGCTCGGTTCCCGCGTTGCCCTGGTTCGTAAGTGCCCGCTGCGCCTGGCACGTATGTGCACGGTATCCGTGAGGGATCTCCTTAGGCGCTCATACAAGAACTGGTAGTCGCTAGGATCGCCACTGATCTTGTAGACAATGAATGCCGGTGTACTCGGCACCTCTGGTGCTGCCAACGGCAGCCGGTGGTCGGCTCTGGAGTGGTAGCTCTCCTTGGTGAGTCCCTAGAGCAGGTCCCGACGGAGAGTACTGTGCCTCAAGATTTCATGGAGCACCCGAAGGGCGACACGCTCCAAAGTGTTCACCAGGCTCTCGTAATGGCGGTGTAGCGAATGAGCTACCATGAAATTGATCTCCTGGCGCAAGGACCTGGTGCGTTCTTCCGAAGGGGTGGACAGGTCCACTCCATCGAGCGCGTTCAGTGTGAACCCTCCACCCGATGCCGTGCGAGCGGGTCCTGTGGAAAGAGCCGATGAGGTCGGCCGAGGATAGCTTTGACGTCGTCATACTTCTTCTTGAGCTCCTCGGTCAGATCTCGTACGTGACGGAGTACCTTCCGCCATCTCGGACGTAGATGGCGATGCGGTTGATGTCGAAGACCGTCCCGGCGTGCCAGAATGTGTTGGCGTCCGAAACTCACCGGCGAGCTACGACTGGCAACATGAAGAGCCGGGAACAACCTTAGGGCTGCGGCTGGCCCTGGTCCCTCCGAGCGACGGCCCGCAAAGCTCCTGTACACACGTCCCGATGCTGGTGCAAGGCGTGCCACCTGATCTATACCGATCAGGAAGGTGATGGATTTGCCTCGCTTAGTTCCTCATGGCATACACGTAAACATTAAATACGAGCCTCGATCGGCTCAGGTTGTCCCTGAATCGGCTCAAGGAGCCGATCCACCCATGGTTCGTATGGGGTCTATGATCACATGGTGGTCCTGCTTGATCAATATGTAGCTAAAACGACCTACGATGATTTAGGGTTTTCACCACATAATCGGAACATCCTACTCGTGATTGAGCCTGGCAGCTACGCACGGTGATAATAAACCGGCCCTAGACAAGGCCTAAAACCAACATTAAGTTGATCCCCGGAACATCTTGTCTAGGATTAGCAAACTACACCCTACGTACCACTGGATCATTCAACCCGTTTGTAAGGCCTAACTATGCAGATATTAAACTAATCCTTGAAGAATCAAGGAGCAATCATAATGGATCGGATCTACTAAACAATTATCAAGCAAGGTGCCGCCCTTACACCTAAGAAAGGTGTAAGGACGGCTAGACGTCTAAGGGTTGCATGGACGGAAGCATGTAGCACGGTAGAACAATGCTAACCCTAACACATCTATGATAACTACGTTGCTCACCATCAAAAAAGGCTTCAGTACGAGCAAAGCATGGATAACAAATAAACGTATACTGCCTAGATCGTAAGATGCGATCTAGGCAGCATGATGCTTACCCGGAAGAAACCTCGAAACAAGGGGTCGGCGATGCGCCAAGATTGGTTTGTGATGAACGTGATTGTTTTTTTTCTTGATAACCCTAGATACATATTTATAGTCTGTAGACTTTCTAACATGGGAATAATCCCAACCGTGCACGAGCCAAACTCTAACTAACCGACACGTATCCTACTAGATTTACAGATACAAGGGCAAACTAGCCCAAATTTCGTGTACAAGGCCGGTTCACGTATTTCTTCCATGTATATTCTTCGAGTCCAATCTTGATCGCGGCCCACCTATGACTCGGTCAAATTCTGGTGATAACAACTGGTAAATCAGAGAGCAGCATCGCATTGTAGAAAGATTTTACAGAAAAGGAACCATCTACGTGGAGGTTCCATCGAAATTCATCTGGCTCTGGCGATAATTGAATATCTCCAAGCCGCAGAATTAGGTTGTTCCATGCCACGAGCCTTTGTCCTAGTAAAACCCGTCTGAACGTCACATTCGGGGGTGAGGTAGCCATTACAGTTGCAATGGTATCACCTTGGCGACGCGCAATTCTATACAAAGCGGGATACTGTTCACATAGGGGTGCATTGTCGAGCCAAGCATCTTCCCAGAACCGTATCTGTGCACCATTCTTAATGGAGAAAGTCCCATGTCGAAAAAAGACATTTTTTGTCGCCATAAGACCGGCCCAGAAGTGTGAATCCCCAGGTTTCCAAACCATTTGAGATAATGTCTTCGAGCCGATGTACTTTCTCCGAAGTATAGTTTGCCAAATCCCATCCTCAGTAAGTAGCTTAAAAAGCCATTTACCCAGTAGCGCTGAATTCTTGACCTCCAGGTCATGAACTCCAAGCCCTCCTTGATCTTTGGGACTACAAACTATACTCCATTTAACCAATCGATATTTCTTTTCTCGTTGTCCCCTTGCCAAAAGAATCTGGATCGATAATAATCGAGTTTGTGCAGAATTCCTTTGGGTAAGATGAAGAATGATAACATATACAGTACCATATTAGTTAGTACTGAATTAATGAGTACCAATCTTCCACCCAGGGACAACAGTTTACCTTTCCAACTACTGAGGCGTTTTTGTAATCTTTCTTCCACTAATTTCCATTCCGCAATTGTAAGTCTCCGATAATGAATCGGAATACCCAAATAGCGAATCGGAAATTGGCCTTGCCCGCAACCAAATAACTCTGAATACAGAGCTACATCATCTTGGGCATCACCGAAGCAGAACAATTCACTTTTATGGAAGTTAATTTTCAATCCCGATAATTGCTGAAAAGCTGCTAAAATTAATTTCAGATTTCGAGCTTTTTCAAGATTATGATCCATAAAAAGAATTGTGTCATCGGCATATTGAAGGACAGATAAGCCACCATCAACTAGATGTGGAATCACCCCTTCAATTTGACCATCAGACTTGGCCCGCTCTATGAGTATCGCCAACATATCCGCTACGATGTTAAACAACATCGGAGATAACGGATCACCTTGGCGTAACCCTTTTCGCGTTTGGAAGTAGTGTCCGGTGTCATCATTGACCCGTATAGCCACACTACCACCAAACACAAAATCATTAATTAGAGCTCGCCACTCAGGTGAAAAGCCTTTCATCCTGAGTGTCTGTTGAAGGAAAGACCATTTAACTTTATCATACGCCTTCTCAAAATCAAGCTTTAAAATAACCCCATTTAATTTCTTAGAATGCATCTCATGTACCGTCTCATGCAAAACCGCCACTCCATCAAGGATATTCCGTCCTTGCATAAAGGCTGTTTGCGATGGTAAAACCACATGATCCGCAACCGTATTAAGTCTAATTGTGGCCACTTTAGTGAAAATCTTGAAACTTACATTTAATAGGCAAATGGGTCTATATTGTTGGATCCTTTCTGCCTCATTAATTTTCGGTAACAAGATGACTTCGCCAAAATTTAGACGAAATAATTCTAGTTGTCCAATGTGTAAATCACTGAACAAATCTAGAAGGTCCGATTTAATAGTATCCCAGAAGGTTTGATAAAACTCTGCTGGAAACCCATCTGGACCCGGTGCTTTGTTGCATTCCATTTGGAAAACAGCCTTCTTAACCTCTTCCTCAGTATAAGGTGCGGTTAGCAAGCCATTTTCTTCCAAAGAAACTTGGGGTATATCATCTGTTAGATCCTCGTTAAGAGTAAAATTACTTTCCTCCGGAGGACCAAACAGACCCTTATAATAGTTAGTAATGTAAGACTTGAGTTGCTCATGGCCTTCAATCAGCCCTTCATCTTGAATAAGAGAGTGAATACGTTTTTTCCGGTATCTCCCATTGGCTAAGCCATGGAAATACCTCGTATTTGAGTCTCCTTCCAAGATGAATTGAGCCTTGGATCGTTGATACCATTTGAGTTTCTCTTCGCGGAGAAGACCGGCCATCTGTTCATTGGATTGATTTTTAAGTTCAATCTCATGTGTAGACAGCGGTCTAATCTCCGCAACAGCCTCAAGCTCATCAATCACATTTGATAAGCGAGCCTTTTCTTTTTTAAGAATACCAGCCGTATGGGCAGCCCAACCAGAGAGATGTTTGCGCATAGACCGCATTTTATTATTCCATCTCAAGATAGGTGTGCTTCCACCGACCGGTCTTTCCATGGGAGCTGTCATTCGTGATAGTCCCGGTAATTTCATTGCAGGCTGCTTCTGGTTCTTACCACATGTGGCTGATGTAAGTATGGCTGAGGCGCTGACAGTGCAAGTGTGTTTGAAATTTTCTGACCACAGAGGAATTCATAGAGTTCATGCGGAATCATATTCTATTGAGTTTGTCAATTCTTGTTGTGGACAAGACAGGATTTGGGGGGCTATTTAGTGCAATTTTTGCAAACTGTCTTGCCTCAATTAGGAGAATAGGTGACGTTGAGTTTTCAAATTCTTCAAGGGAAGCCAACAAAGTTGCTCACGAGTCTGCTAAAGCTTGTTTTAGTTTAAAAAATACTTGTAATTGGGTCGATGACCCTCAAGGCTTTCTATTGTATTCTCTCGTGAACAATGTAACGGTTGTTTAATTATCTATAAAAGCCGTGGTGGCCTTCCCTAAAGATAAGCTTGATTTGCAGGTCAGATGACGATATAGGGCGCCAAAGGATTGTTGTTTCTCAATTTATCATTAATGGTGTCAAGGAGTATATATGGAAATAGTAAGAGAAGCCTACGTACAAAGCATTGTGGTGGTGCAAGCCAGGAGACATCCACGAAGAGACAAAAAAATAAATGGATCGGTGGACCATGCACCTCTCTCTTTTTAACAATCTCAAGAAAGAAGATTTTTTTTTGTGAAACACTGTACAATCATAGACGCTCACGACGCTCACATATACGTACATACACTCACCCCTATGAACGCACGCACGCACACCCTACCCCTATGAGTCTGATAGACTGCGTCTAAGAAACTGATCCGGCGGGTCTTGAGATTGACGAAGTCACCACATGTGCCACACTGTCGACGGGAACGTCGCCTCCCAATGAAGAATATTCGGCTTTTGTAATGAGACATCAAAGTGACAAACCTGGGGTTCAAAATATGGTGGGCTGGGGGTGCCACTGCCCTCCTAACCACCCAACCACAGTTGGTTCTCAAAAAACATATCAAATTTAACAATTCAATAGTTGTAAGTTGACTGGGGCAATTAAAGCAAATATCGTACTATCCTCATACACTTTGAAATACTCCCATATATATTCCCAACCCCATTTTCCCCTCCTCCTCATCCCATATCCATGGCCGACTAGGGTTAGGGTTATGATACGTCTCCGACGTATCGATAATTTCTTATGTTCCATGCTTATTTTATGACAATACCTACATGTTTTGTTCACACTTTATGATGATTTTATGCGTTTTCCGGAACTAACCTATTGACGAGATGCCGAAGTGCCAGTTCTGTTTTCTGCTGTTTTTGGTTTCAGAAATCCTAGTAAGGAAATATTCTCGGAATTGGACGAAATCAACGCCCAGAGTCTTAGAATTGGACGAAGCTTCCAGAACACCCGAGAGCCGCCAGAGGGGAGCCCTGGGGGCCCCACACACCAGGCTGGCGCGGCCAGGGTGTGGGCCGCGCCCCCCTAGTGTGTCGCCTCGTCGACCTTCCGACTCCGCCTCTTCGCCTATTTAAAGGTCCCTGACCTAAATCTTCGATACGGAAAAGCCACGATACGAGAAACCATCCAGAGCCGCCGCCATCGCGAAGCCAAGATCTGGGGGACAGGAGTCTCTGTTCCGGCACGCCGCCGGGACGGGGAAGTGCCCCCGGAAGGCATCTCCATCGACACCGCTGCCATCTCCACCGCCATCTTCATCAACACCGTTGTCTCCCATGAGGAGGGAGTAGTTCTCCATCGAGGCTAAGGGTTGTACCGGTAGCTATGTGGTTAATCTCTCTCCCTATGTACTTCAATACAATAATCTCATGAGCTGCCTTACATGATTGAGATTCATCTGGCTCCTGAGATGTGGATCTAACTTCTTGCTGATGAAGGTTGGTCGTGGCTTATCCCCAGGACCAATGTCGACTTCTTCTAGCTCATCAGCCGATGTAAACCCATATCCTAGCTTTCCGTCACCTGTTAGATCGACGCTGAACACAGGCAAAACGTATGGCAAGGATAATATGGGCCGATTGCTGGAATCGGCCCCCATCTTGGTTGCATTGCTCAAAAGAGGTTTACATCTTGTTCGTGCTTCACTATGACTACGTGACATGCTTGAGACAAGATCATTACTTTTCATTTTTTGGGGCCGATCACAAGGATCGGCCTTCCCATGTACGTTCATAGACTTTGTTCTTGTTACACGGTCAGGTGGATAAGACCAGTCTCACCCCGTTTTTTGACACGTCGATGTACTCGCAGTCGTCCAAAGTGATGCCCGAGAGTGGCTCTTGGCCTTCCGTCTCCCAAACGTTCATGCCAGCCGTTGAAATCTCGGCTATCGTCTCGCATGGACGACTTCTAATTCATCTCCATCCCACTGTATTAAGCATTGGTGCATCGTAGATGGAATGCAACAGTTGGCGTGGATCCAATCTCTCCCTAGCAGGACAGCGTAAGTGCTCTTGCTGTCGACAATGAAGAACGTCGTAGGGATGGTTTTCCTCCCTACGGTCAGATCCACGTTCAGAACACCTTGCATCGATGCTTGGCCGTTGAAATCGCTCACGTTGGTCTTGATCAGATCCGAGCTAGAGCGTCCCAACCGACGTAGCATGGAGTATGGCATGATGTTGACTGCCGCTCTGGTGTCCACCAGCATCCTATTGACAGGCTGCCCATTGATATAACCTCGTAAGTACAGGGCCTTCAGGTGTTTGTAACTTCTTTCACGTGGCTTCTCAAAGATAACCGGCCAGCCGCAACAAGTTGTTACGTGCTCACCTAACTCGGAGCACAAAACTCCGCCGGAAGGATGAACACCATGTTTGTACTAGCCGATGTCTCATCATCGGCTTTCCTTTGCTTGGGGCGCCACTCCATCTTTGTGGTCGACCCTCTTCGTCTAGGGTTCGTTGAATTTTCGCGGCCGATCGGGCCGCGCTTTCCTTAGCGTGTGCAGGTATAACCTTTCGGCTTCCTCCAAGCCACGCAGTCGCTGAACCCTACGCTTTTGGGAACGGCTGAGTCCGTCAGGGCACCACCTTGGCCGGTGGTACTTGTCCTCTTCTTCTTCATAGTCATCTTCCAACTCCTCGAGGTCTTCTTCCCGAGAGGACTCATATGATTGAGATTCATATGATGATGCTTGTAATCTAGATGTCATTATGCTAGTCAAGTGGATTTTACTTATGTGATCTCCGGAGACTCCTTGTCCCACGTGTGTAAAGGTGACAGTGGTGTTCACCGTGTGGGTCTCTTAGGCTATATTTCACGAATACTTATTCACTGTTATGAATAGCATAGTGAAGTGCTTATTTATATCCCTTTATGATTGCAATGTGTTTTGTATCACTATTCATCTATGTGCTACTCTTAGTGATGTTATTAAAGTACTATATTCTTCCTGCATGGTGTAATGGTGACAGTGTGTGCATCGTGTAGTACTTGGCGTAGGTTATGATTGTGATCTCTTGTAGATTATGAAGTTAATTATTGCTATGATAGTATTGATGTGATCTATGCCTCCTTCATAGTGTGATGGTGACAGTGTGCATGCTATGTTAGTACTTGGTGTAATTGCAATGATCTATCATGCACTCTAAGGTTATTTAAACATGAATATCGAATGTTGTGGAGCTTGTTAACTCCGGCATTGAGGGTTCGTGTAATCCTACACAATTAGTGGTGTTCATCATCCAACAAGAGAGTGTAGAGTATAGCATTTATCTATTTATTCTGTTATGTGATCAATGTTGAGAGTGTCCACTAGTGAAAGTATAATCCCTAGGCCTTGTTCCCAAATACTGCAATCATCGCTTGTTTACTGTTCTACTGCATCCGTACTGCCTGCAATATTACCACCATCAATTACACGCCAGCTAGCATCAAGCTATTTTCTGGTGCCGTTACTACTGCTCATATACATTCATACCACCTGTATTTCACTATCTCTTCGTCAACTAGTGCACCTATACATCTGACAAGTGTATTAGGTGTGTTGGGGCACAAGAGACTTCTTGCTTTGTGGTTGGGGTTGCTTGAGAGGGATATCTTTGACCTCTTCCTCCCGAGTTCGATAAACCTTGGGTGATCCACTTAAGGAAACTTATTCGTTCTACAAACTCTGCTCTTGGAGGCCCAACACTGCCTACAAGAATAGAAGCACCGTAGACATCAAGCACTTTTAGGCGCCATTGCGGGGAGGAAAGGTAAAAGGTACTCACACCCCGGATCTCGGCTACTAAGCTATTTTCTGCGCCGTTGTAAGTACTCGAAGCTATTTCCTTTAGATCCTGCAATTGCATCTTTTTGTTCTTGTTTTACACTAGTTTGGCATAATGGAAAGCAACATGGAGCTTTTATTCTTTTTCCTGAGTTAAGACATGGATGGTTTGATGCGAAAATTAAAAAACCCATGGAACATATTAGTATGAACACTTTGAATACCATTGTTGCTAATGATATAGAAAGTTCTAAGCTTGGGGAAGCTGGTTTTGATGAGCATGATCTTTTTAGCCCCCAAGCATTGAGGAGAAAATTTACTTTGATGATACTTTGCCTCCTATTTATGATGATTATAATGATAGTAGTCTTTTAGTACCGCCTGTTATGGATGATAAATTTGATTATGATTACAATATGCCTCCTATATTTGATGATGAAAATAATAATGATAGCTACTTTGTTGAATTTGCACCCACTATCACTAATAAAATTGATTATGCTTATGTTGGGAGTAGTAATAATTTTATGCATGAGACTCATGATAAGAATGCTTTATGTGATAGTTATATTGTTGAGTTTGCTCATGTTGCTACTGAAAGTTATTATGAGAGAGGAAAATATGGTTGTAGAAATTTTCATGTTACTAAAATGCCTCTCTATGTGCTGAATTTTTGAAGCTACACTTGTTCTATTTTCCTATGCTTGTTACTTTTTTCTTCATGAACTTGTTTATTTACAAAAATCCTATGCATAGGAAGCATGTTAGACTTAAATTTGTTTTGAATTTTCCTCTTGATGCTCTCTTTTGCTTCAACTACTATTTCTTGCGAATGCATCATTAAAATTGCCGAGCCCATCTTAATGGCTATAAAGAAAGAACTTCTAGGAGATAACCCATGTGTTTATTTTACTACAGTACTTTTATTTTGTATTTGTGTCTTGGAAGTTGTTACTACTGTAGCAACATCTCCTTATCTTATTTTTATTGCATTGTTGTGCCAAGTAAAGTCTTTGATAGTAAGGTTCATACTAGATTTGGATTACTGCGCAGAAACAGATTTCTTGCTGTCACGAATCTGGGCCTAATTCTCTGTAGATAACTCAGAAAATTATGCCAATTTACGTGAGTGATCCTCAGATATGTATGCAACTTTCATTCAATTTGAGCATTTTCATTTGAGCAAGTCTGGTGCCTCTTAGAAATTCGTCTTTACGGACTGTTCTGTTTTGACAGATTCTGCCTTTTATTTCGCATTGCTTCTTTTGCTATGTTGGATGGATTTTTTTGTTCCATTAACTTTCAGTAGCTTTGTGCAATGTCCAGAAGTGTTAAGAATGATTATATCACCTCTGAACATGTGAATTTTGATTGTGCACTAACCCTCTAATGAGTTGTTTTGAGTTTGGTGTGGAGGAAGTTTTCAAGGATCAAGAGAGGAGGATGATACAATGTGATCAAGAAGAGTGAAAAGCCTAAGCTTGGGGATGCCCCGGTGGTTCATCCCTGCATATTTCAAGAAGACTCAAGCATCTAAGCTTGGGGATGCCCAAGGCATCCCTCTTCATCGACAACATTATCAGGTTCCTCCCTTGAAACTATATTTTTATTCGGCCACATCTTATGTACTTTACTTGGAGCGTCTGTATGTTTTTGTTTTTTTTTTGTTTGAATAAATAAATGCTTGTGTGGGAGAGAGACATGCTCCACTGGTTCATATGAACACATGTGTTCTTAGCTTTTAATTTTCATGGCGAAGGTTGAAACTGCTTCGTTAATTGTTATATGGTTGGAAACGAGAAATGCTACATGTAGTAATTGGTATGATGTCTTGAACAACTTGATACTTGGCAATTGTTGTGCTCATGATTAAGCTCTTGCATCATATACTTTGCACCTATTAGTGAAGAAATACATAGAGCTTGCTTAAATTTGGTTTGCATGATTGGTCTCTCTAAGGTCTAGATATTTTCTAGTAAGGGTCGAACAACAAGGAAGACGGTGTAGAGTCTTATAATGCTTACAATATGTCTTTTATGTGAGTTTTGATGTACCGGTTCATACTTGTGTTTGCTTTAAATAACCTTGCTAGCCTAAGCCTTGTATGAGAGGGAATACTTCTCGTGCATCCAAATCCTTGAGCCAATAACTATGCCACTTGTGTCCACCGTACCTACCTACTACATGGTATTTCTCCTCCATTTCAAAGTAAATTGCTTGAGTGCTACCTTTAAATTTCTATCCTCTACCTTCGCAATATATAGCTCATGGGACAAATAGCCTAAAAACTATTGTGGTATTGAATATGTACTTATGCATTTTATTTCTTATAAGTTGCTCGTTGTGCGATAACCATGTTCCTGGGGACGCCATCAACTACTCTTTGTTGAATATCATGTGAGTTACTATGCATGTCCGTCTTGTCTGAAGTAAGGGCGATTTACCTTGAGTTGAATGGTTTGAGCATGCATACTGTTAGAGAAGAACATTGGGACGCTAACTAAAGCCATGATTCATGGTGGAAGTTTCAGTTTTTGACAAATATCCTCAATCTCATATGAGAAAATTAATTGTTGTTGAATGCTTAAGCATTAAAGAGGAGTCCATTATCTGTTGTCTATGTTGTCCCGATATGGATGTCTAAGTTGAGAATAATCAAAGCGAGAAATCCAATGCGAGCTTTCTCCTAGACCTTTGCATGGGCATAGAGGTACCCTTTGTGATACTTGGTTAAAATATATGTATTGCGATGATAATCCGTAATCCGAGCTAATTAGGACAAGGTGCACTATTGGTATACTATGCATGAGGCTTGCAACTTGTAGAATATAATTTACATGATACATATGCTTTATTACTACCGTTGACAAAATTGTTTCATGTTTTCAAAATAAAGCTCTAGCACAAATATAGCAATCGATGCTTCCCTCTTGAAGGGCCTTTCTTCTACTTTTATGTTGAGTCGGTTTACCCATTTCCTCCCATCTCAAGAAGCAAACACTTGTGTTAACTGCATTGATTCTTACATACTTGCATATTTGCATTCATCATATTGCTTTATGTTGACAATATCCATGAGATATACATGTTAAAAGTTGAAAGCAACCGCTGAAACTTAATCGTCCTTTGTGTTGCTTCAATGCCTTTACTTTGAATTTATTGCTTGATGAGTTAACTCTTATGCAAGACTTATTGATGCTTGTCTTGAAAGTACTATTCATGAAAGTCTTTGCTATATGATTCAATTGTTTATTCATTCTCTTTACCATTGCTTTGAATCGCTGCATTCATCTCATATGATTTACAATAGTATGATTAAGATTATGTTGGTAGCATGTCACTTAAAATTATCTTTGTTATCGTTTACCTACTCGGGACGCAGTAGAACTAAGCTTGGGGATGCTGATACGTCTCCGACGTATCGATAATTTCTTATGTTCCATGCTTGTTTTATGACAACACCTACATGTTTTGTTCACACTTTATGATGATTTTATGCGTTTCCGGAACTAACCTATTGACGAGATGCCGAAGTGCAGTTCTGTTTTCTGCTGTTTTTGGTTTCCGAAATCCTAGTAAGGAAATATTCTCGGAATTGGACGAAATCAACGCCCAGAGTCTTAGAATTGGACGAAGCTTCCGGAACACCCGAGAGCCACCAGAGGGAGCCCTGGGGGCCCCACACACCAGGCTGGCGCGGCCAGTGTGTGGGTCGCGCCCCCCTAGTGTGTCACCGCCTCGTCGACCTTCCGACTCCGCCTCTTCGCCTATTTAAAGGTCCCTGACCTAAATCTTCGATACGGAAAAGCCACGGTACTAGAAACCATCCAGAGCCGCCGCCATCGCGAAGCCAAGATCTGGGGGACAGGAATCTCTGTTCCGGCACACCGCTGGGACGGGGAAGTACCCCCGGAAGGCTTCTCCATCGACACCGCCGCCATCTCCACCGTCATCTTCATCAACACTGCTGTCTCCCATGAGGAGGGAGTAGTTCTCCATCGAGGCTAAGGGCTGTACCGGTAGCTATGTGGTTAATCTCTCTCTATGTACTTCAATACAATAATCTCATGAGCTGCCTTACATGATTGAGATTCATATGATGATGCTTGTAATCTAGATGTCATTATGCTAGTCAAGTGGATTTTACTTATGTGATCTCCGGAGACTCCTTGTCCCACGTGTGTAAAGGTGACGATGTGTGCACCGTGTGGGTCTCTTAGGCTATATTTCACAGAATACTTATTCACTGTTATGAATAGCATAGTGAAGTGCTTATTTATATCCCTTTATGATTGCAATGTGTTTTGTATCACTATTCATCTATGTGTTACTCTAGTGATGTTATTAAAGTACTCTATTCCTCCTGCACGGTGTAATGGTGACAGTGTGTGCATCGTGTAGTACTTGGCGTAGGTTATGATTGTGATCTCTTGTAGATTATGAAGTTAATTATTGCTATGATAGTATTGATGTGATCTATGCCTCCTTCATAGTGTGATGGTGACAGTGTGCATGCTATGTTAGTACTTGGTGTAATTGCAATGATTGTTAGTACTTGGTGTAATTGCAATGATCTATCATGCACTCTAAGGTTATTTAAACATGAATATCGAATATTGTGGAGCTTGTTAACTCCGGCATTGAGGGTTCGTGTAATCCTACACAATTAGTGGTGTTCATCATCCAACAAGAGAGTGTAGAGTATAGCATTTATCTATTTATTCTGTTATGTGATCAATGTTGAGAGTGTCCACTAGTGAAAGTATAATCCCTAGGCCTTGTTCCCAAATACTGCAATCATCGCTTGTTTACTGTTCTCTGCATCTGTACTTCCTGCAATATTACCACCATCAACCACACGCCAGTTGTAGCATCAAGCTATTTTCTGGTGCCGTTACTACTGCTCATATACATTCATACCACCTGTATTTCACTATCTCTTCGCCGAACTAGTGCACCTATACATCTGACAAGTGTATTAGGTGTGTTGGGGACACAAGAGACTTCTTGCTTTGTGGTTGCAGGGTTGCTTGAGAGGGATATCTTTGACCTCTTCCTCCCCGAGTTCGATAAACCTTGGGTGATCCACTTAAGGGAAACTTGCTGCTGTTCTACAAACCTGCTCTTGGAGGCCCAACACTGTCTACAAGAATAGAAGCACCCGTAGACATCAGGTTACAGCGCCCAGCCCGCCGTCTTCGTTCCCCGGCCTCATCGGCACCAATCCCCGCCGCCGACCTCGAAGGACTCTTCCTTCTCTCCATTCCTAGCCTCGTCGAGCTCGCCGCGTCTGCGAATATACCGGGCGCAGCACAAGTACCAGTCCGCCGTCGGCGACTGGAGGTGTTCGAGCTAGTGCGGCCTCGCCATTTCTCCTCCACCGCTCGCCACGACGGGGGAGCTCACCCCCGTTAGACATCGTCCTCCTCCCTGCAAAGGACGAGACAGCTGGAGCTCAGCCCAACATCGGTGTCCTGCTCCACATCCGGTTCTTCGACCTTCAGGAGCACCGCGCGTGCCACCGGATCTCCAATCGCCCAGAACTTGCTCTCTCTCCCTGACCGGATCCCCTAGATTTGTTGCATCTTGTGAGAAGGATATGCTGCATTTTTTTCTGAAACGGTGCCCATACATTGACCGTGCAGATTTTTTGTAGTACTATATCCAGGAATGTTCATTCATATGTGCTGACAGAAGATTCAGAAATGTTGTACTATTTCCTTTTTCTTGTCATTTCATTATTGCTATGTGATAGTTGTTCAAATATATTCAAATATTATAGATAAAATATTTTGAATCAGTATACCGATCATCAAATCAGCATTTGTTCAAATATTCGCATATACATAGCTAATTCTTCTAAATAAGAATGTATGCAACATCTTCACTCAGGGGCATTTCAGACATTTCACTCGTAAAATCAACATCACCAGCCATAAAAAGCACTCCTACCAAATATCAAATCTCTACATCCAACAATTGCTTACAAGAGAATTGGCATGTTCAGACACTATTTTGGTCCAATAGAGATACTTAAATTGCTCTTACGTAATTATAGAGACAATTTCCATATTGTCTCAATACTGTCACTAGTGTCTATGTGCTAATGACAATATTGATAATGTCTTTACATTTTAGAAGACATACAAGAGGCATTATATTGTGTCTCTAAAGTAAATAAATGTGAAGAAACTATTTCACCATTTCAAAAGTATATGTTGATACTTGGAACAAATTTCTAAATAGTATTGCCCACAGTGACCAAAACATAGAACAATTGTGTCTATGGAACAAGCAAAATGCCTCAAACAGTGCTCCTAGATAAAAAGTAAAGACATGCAAAGAAGTGTCTCACGGATTGCCTCTTGATAATTTATATGTGACACTTTGAAGTGTCTCATAAGTTATCTCTAGTTTAGAATAACAATTGCAATCCTTACAGAAATGTCTCAACTAAACATTCCTACATTTGAAACTATTTCTAATGTTCCAAAAAGTGCGACTACAACATGCAAAATGTCTTAAATAAACCAACTATGGTCCTTCTATCTTGTTTTGCCTGCTCATTCAGTGACAATTAAACAGTTTACGGTCGAATATATATCAATAAAAAAAATCATACCCTTCCATTGACCACCATTTCACTCTGGCGCTGGAAACCTCTTCAAACTTAAAACTTTTGGCAGTCTCCAATTCGCCTAGCTAATTCGTCAGGCGATGACAGACCTGAAAAAAGATGTCATTAGTGTATGATTTGACACAATTAGCGAAAGGGTGGAATCACCGGTAGTCAGGAATGTTCGTGTTAAATGGATACTTTGCAAGAATAGACCATTAACGATGAACCCGAGGTTATCCTCCTTTCTCTTAGGAAAGGAAAGACGCATTAGATAACCGCAACCAAACGCGAGGTTTGTTGTTGATTGTTTTTATTTTTCTGAGAAACATACTACAAACATAGACGTTTACATACATGCGCATATACTTATTCTTATGAACGCATACACGCACATCCTATCCCTATGAGTACCTCCGGAAGACTGAGTCGGCGGATTAGATCCTGAAATTGATGAAGTCACCACAGACGCCTCGCTGTCAATGGGAATATCGCCTCTCACTGAATGAATATACCTTATTTATGAGACACACAGATATCAAAACTAGGGTTTAAACTCTAATAGGCTGGGAATAAGAAGTATTATAGTAATAGCGTAGACATTTTGACAGCTTAGTTTACGGAGAAAAAGAAGTTTGGAAAATCTAGCGGGTTATGTATAAGTTCATTGACAAAGCCACAAAACTAGCATAACATATACATCAAGTAATGTGTAGCATACGCATCAAGAAATCGTATGCAAGCTGCTGAAAACATACACTACGCCAAAACAAAAACATATTTTATCAGGGATCTCCAACAGGGTGACGCATATCGGGCGTCGAAAATGGTCGCGCGTGTCCGTTTTTATCGCCTCGTGGACACAAAAATAGTTGTTTTGATCGCGCGTCCGTTTACGCCTAGGGTGCCTTCAGCGGGCCGACGCATTTGACCCGCAGACAAAAAAACGATGTTCAAAGTAAACAGGTTCAAAGTAGTCAGCTATTACATCTAAATTTTTGAAAGTGTACATCAAAATGTGGTAATGTCTTCATGGCATTTGGACATGTTTTCGTCAGTGTCTTCAACATTTATATTCAGATACTGCTGCGAGGATGGTGCCTCAGGAATTGGCGCAACTAACTCACCCTGAAAATCTCATATGTGCTCCTTGCGGCCATCAGAACGCTTGTTCTCAACGATCATGTTGTGCATGATTACACAACAGGTTATCACCTCATGCATGGTCTTGAGCGACCATGTTCTTGCCGGGTGACGAACAATTGCCCACTGAGTTTGGAGCATACCAAATCTCATTCCACATTTTTCCTGCAAGCCTTTTGCATCTTGGCAAATCTTTTCGTTTTTTCATGTTTGGATTACGGACAGTCTTCCCCATTGATGTCATTGATGTCATTGATGTCTTTCGTGGACGGATGCATCGTGGCCTTATTAGGATAGATGACATCAACAAGATAATATGGCTTGTCATATTCATCTATTGATCTCGTAGCTCATCTGAGGAGTTTTGCCTTGCATAAGACTGTTGAAAATCGGTGATCGGTGCAACCCATTGATATCATTGTTGGAACCGGCCATGCTAAATAATTAATGCCAAATTCATAATTCTTGAGATATCACTACTTCAAGAATGACAGTGCATCCCTCCGCATGGCCGCTATACTGACCCTGTCATCCAAATTCCGCTATACTGACCCAATTATGCTCGGCAAAACCGGTACATGGCCTGAAGACAGGTGATTTCACCCATTCGAAGATACTCATCGATTAAATCAGCAGTTATTCCATAGGATAGCATACGAATAGTTGCGAAACATTTTTTGTAGGAGGTGAAACCTACCGCACCTGTGGCATCGGGTCTGCATTGGCAGTACGGGTTGTAGTATCTGACGCCCCGTAGAATGACCATGAACTGGTCCCTTGACATCTTGTATCGGCGCGGCGAAACAATTTTTCCGTAAACACCGGAGCGGTGCGGTCGAAGTAGTCCTTGTAGAGTCGGAGGTGCCCATCCACTCTGTTGCGTGACATGTTTTTTGAGCGGCCCTTCACAGAGCCCCGGTGCACCGCCATGTGGCCGGCATTGTGCTCGTGGAGGATGGAGGCCGCAACAGATGCCATGTTCTGCATCATCTGCCGATCGGACTCGTAGTTGGAGGAGGAGTTAATGACCTCAACACGGAACTTTTCGAGCATCTTCCACATGTACATATGTGTGGGTAGAAACTGCGGATCAATGGTCGCCCACAATAGCACCCAAAAAATAATTAGAAACTTACCGGCGCAATTGACCGAACATGTCCTGGACAACGAGGCTTGCCGGCGCAACCGGTAGGATGTTTGGCCCCCAAAGACGCGACTGATGCAGCCAAGAACCTACCCCCGACTCCGATCCTGTTCTCCGACGAGGCGAGGCCCGAACAAACAGCGTGTACTACGACGGTGCGGCGGGGTGGGGTTGGGGTGGTGACGTCACACTAGGGCATCAAATAAGAGGAAGAGGAAGCAAATCCGCGCGACGATTTTGTTTTCCCTTACGTGCTGGACCGGGTTAGAATAGGAGGACAGTCCGCGACCGCGCAGCGTGCACCGAGACGCGGTCACTGCACGTCAGACTGCTGGGCTGGTGTACAAAGGCATTTTTCAACAGCGCGTTTGTAAAGGATCGCTCCGCATCCGTTTTCGTCGCTCTATTGGAGATGACCTTACTCCTAAGACTAACGAATGAAACGTACAGATGAAGAAATCAACACCACGCTACAGATCACTTACTTGGGTATCATATTTATTCAGTTAGCGACACACTACAATTCTTCCCGTCGAAAAAAGAACACCATTCAGAAACTGATGGAGAGTTGCCCGCCCGGCCGCCCCTACTTGAACTTGGCCTTGACAGCGTCGATGTCTTCGTTGCCGACCCGGAATGCCTTGGCCAGCACGTCGCTGGGCACCGGCGGCGTGGCGGCGAAGAGAGTGTTGGCGATGACCTGCGTGCGCTGGAGCTGGCTGTTGAAGGCGGCAATGACGGAGGTAGGGCCGTGCCCCCGTTCTGCTGGAAGTGCACGAGCCCGTGCGAGCGGGAAGACGAACACCTCCCCGACGGTGACGGTCTTGGCGAAGAGCTTGTTGGCCGTGGTGATGAAGCCCACCTCGAGGACTCCATGGGTGACGTAGATGATCTCGGTGGCGCGCGGGTGGGTGTGCGGCAGGTTCTGCCCTCCCGGCGAGTAGTCGATGCGCGCCATGGAGACGCGCAGCGTGTTCGCCCCCGGGAATGACAACACGTTCGCCGCGCTCTGGCGCTGCACGTCGCCCGGGACCGGAACTGGGTTCCGCGCTTGTTTGGCCCGTCACGCGGTGCTCCCTTGGGCCTGTTTCTAGCTACCGTTGAGCTTCTCCGCACCGGCCGGCCAGCTGGGCCGACCTGAGCTGCTTTGGGTGAAGGTGGGCGGGAGGTTGGGATGATTGACAGTTGCATTGGAGAAATTCGGCTCTCCCTCTCAGAGAAAATGGAGAAATTCGGCTCCAATAAAGAAAAACTAAACCAGCCAATAAAACCAGAATATTCCGCTTCCAGTGCTCTCCCGATCATCCAAAGAGACACTGACAGACGTACGTGCAGCGGGACCTCCAGACGTCACTTTGTGCGAGGTGATGAGATTACGGTGATTCCACTAGATCGTCCTTTTTTCCCTTTCCCACGTTCTCCTCCTCGCCTCGCTTTCGCTTTAATCCTACATCGGTCGAGATCATGGCTAAGTATCCAAAGTTATATCCTTGCATTCCATCTCATAGACTCATAGCTAAATATCGAGGCGTGCTGTCACTAACTGATACAAATGCATAGCTTCCAGTACTCATAACTGCTGGTATCTGACAAGTGCAAGCATTTAAAAAAAAAATCTATATTCAGTTCTAATTTTAGCATGCCAAGTTAAATGTTTACGTTTTCCAGAGCTCAATCTCAATCGTTATCGCCGCTGACTTCGACTTCTTCAGAGAATTATGAAAGAATATCTAGGAGGAATTAGACACGATATAGTAGAAGCGGGATTCAAAGTGACAATTCCAGAAATTTGTCCCTGACAGAAATCAGACTCTGGTCGTTGGGGTGCGCCACTGTGACTCCAAACACACTGAGCTATGCCCACGTCATTTTCTTCAGAGAATTATAGTGGTGGTTATCACAAGCCTCTGTATCGGAGTGACACAACCGGACTTGTTCATGCAAAGTCATGCATAGACTGCATTCGAAAACAAAATGAAGGAAAGAAACATACTCATTGACACTGTAAGTAACCCTTAGCCGAACACAACGGGACTCGCGAGTACCCTATATTACCAGACCAACTCTGAAACTATATCATCTCCAAATTATTCCAACGACAGTCCAAAGTAATTCCATGCATCCACACGTTCAGTGACCATCCAAGTACAGAACCAATAGGCAGCGACATCTAACTTGAATTTTCTCCTCGCAAAAAAGCAAACAAAGATTTTTCTTCTTGGTGCGACACGTACATGAGGATCATAGACGACCACTTATCTCAGCCATATAAAATTAGCAAGACAAATGTGACCAAGCTACTAAGCTAGCAAGACAAATTAGTAAACATGGATCATCTTGTCCTTATCTGGTCATCCAATCTAAATTGGATTCTCAACTATGTTATCTCAGCAAGTCAGCATGTTGCCTTTAACAGTCTTGAGGCTTCCCAGCTCGTTCCATCTCCTGATTGAGCGCACGAAAGCAACTTCGACCAATGTATACCTTTTTCCTTTCTAATGATGAAATAAAGCAGGGACTAGCCCATCATATAATGGCAGCGGTTGGATTTACCCCCTATAAAGCAGTATTTAACTAGGAATCTCACTACGCAAGATTGTTATGAGTGGACAGGTTATCAGACTACTTTTGATCTTGCAGCATTACTCTAAAGATTTTGATATACTAATTAACCTATTCTTTAGTTTTTGTCGGAAACAAGGCTAAATTCATTCTCTTGTTAAATTATTATAAAATCGTCTGATGTTACATTTCTAAAGTCAGAAAGTGAGTCATGAGTGCTGAATATGCAAGATGACTGTTCCCATACTAGCTATGACCTAATTAAACCATTGACCCAAAGGCAGGTCGTCAATTAAGTAGATATATTGTATTCCCTCCATCAATTAAAAGATGTTTTAAAATTTTCTAATGTGTGTAGGCACTATTTATCTTATAGACAATCCAAATTTAAACAAACCTACATTCTTTCACTAATAGAAAAAGGGCTACCGAAGAAAACTACCAGTGGCGCACCACTTTTCAGGTGCGCCTATGTAGCAGTGGCGCACCACTTTTCAGGTGCGCCTATGTAGCAGTGGCGCACCATAAAGTGATGCTCCACTGGTAGGCAACTTAGCAGTTGCGCACTCGATGAGCAGTGCGTCACCACTAAGTTTAACCATGGTTTGGCACACCCCCTATACATAGGAATGACACACTATGTAGAGGTGCGACACTGCTATTTGAGGTAGCAATGTCGCACCACCTAGAGGTGTTGCTTTGTATAGGGGTGATGGAAATGTTTGCCCCCCCCCTCCCCGGATCGTCTTTTTGATTTTGGAAAAAAATAAAAGAAATAGATAGAAATGTCAAAAAAATAAAATTCTTTGACATGCCCATGTATTATGTCATCTAGTTTTAATTAGAATTAACAAACATGAATTTGAACCTTTTTATGCAAAATGGCGTCATGTTTTGTTGAAACTAGATTTCTCGTTGCATACGACCTCTGATGATTTTTTTATATGATAATGTATCTACACCGAATTCAACCACCTATGGTTGTTTAGACAAAAATTGGATTTGTCAAATTCAAAACAGAAACATGACTTTTTACAGGTTTTAGATTTTGGACAGAAATTTCAAAAACAGAAAACAATTTTGAAGTGGCGCACCCATGCCTTGGTGCGCACTGCTAAGCTTTCCGCCCACGAAATTTGAAATGGACGGGCAGCCACTTAGTCCCTCCTTCTCCACACGTTCAATTCTCCTCCCTCTCCTCTCCTCTCCTCCCTCCTCCCTCACACATTCTGTTTTCCTTTCATCTCCTCCCCTCCTCCTCCGCCTCCTCCTCCCCCTCTCATTTCTTTCCCTCTACTCCTCCATCCACTCCTCCTTAATCCTCTCCAACGACCCTCCGGCTTCCCTCCTCCTCTCCGGCAAACTCCGATGACCCTCCGGCCTCTCCTCCCTCCGGCCTCCATTACCCTCCTCCTCTCTATAAACCCTACTCTCCTCCATCCTCACCTCACCTCACCTCTCCTCCCTTCTCTCATCCATGCTCACCGGCAGCTAGGCTATGAATGAGATGAACACAGGACAAATAATTCGGGCAACAAAAACGAGAAAACATGAGGAAAAAAATTCAAAAAAATGGTGCCAGATCCAGATCTAGGAATTTCAAATATTAGCAGTGGCACACCTCTTTTTTGTCCAGTAGCTCACTTCCCACTTTTAGCAGTGGCGCACCAGGGGGCTAGTAGTGACGCACTGTTTGGTGCGCCACTGCTAATCCAGATAGCAATGGCTCACCACTCGTGCGCCACTGCTAAGCATTAGCAATGACGTGATAGCACTGGCGCACCCTAGTGCTCTACTGATGGCCATTTGGGGTGCGCCAGTGATTAGGCATTTTCTAGTAGTGTTGTACTGACGGAGGAAGTATAATTACGTTGGAAGAAGATACATAAATAAATAAGATAAAGTTGCACACTCCTTTCAAACGATGAAACGGCACATGTCAATTTCATTGAAAAAAACCAAGCAAAATGCTGAAGATCTGTCAGTTTCACTAAAAAAGATCAATTATTCATACTTTATTTACAAAGCAGAAAATCTTATATCAGGATCAGCGGCAGGTTTCCGTTACATATAAAAGGTAATGAGTTCATAGGCATGACTGGCCTTTGTCAGCAACATGTCAGTGGAATGTTTTGTAACTAATCGATGGTGCTCCATGCAATCTAGTCCAACACACACCCCACTTAGTTAATTTGAGTGCGCTTATAATATATTAAACAAAGGTGCTTGTGGTTTTCTCCTTTTGTCAAGCTAGCTAACAGTTTCTTTGTCGGTTCGAAAAGCATTTCCCATTGCTCTCCTACCTTTCAAAGGACATCGTTCGTACCATGTATATCATTGGCGAGAATCCCCCACACTCTGTACTCAAACTATGAACTGCGTTTGGCTTACACATTGTTCTTTTGATGTTTGGTTTGTATCCTTTTGCGGCAACAGTACAATGGTGAGGACAGCACTATAAACATCTAGTAATGGATTTCCTCAAAAATAAATCATGGATGTATTGTAAACAATATCAACATATATGCTCTTAATTTTGGCAGGACAAAACTGGGGCGATTTACACAAAAATAACCCTTTGTGGAAAAAACGCATGAAACGACCCTCCGGCCAAACTATTTCACGCCTCTAACCGTTTTGTGTGGCGCCCTTGTGAAGGGCGTCACACCTGTCTATGTGGCGCCCGTGGAAGCGGCACCACATATTGTCGGCTGGCAGGCTCGAGCTGCCACTACCCTGCGAAAGGCGCCACAAAGAAGGGTGTGATGCCCTTGCGAAAGACGCCACACAAAAGAGTTAGAAGCGTGAAATAGTTTGGCCGCATGGTCATTTCGTGCAATTCTTACCCAAAATGATTATTTTTGTGTAAATCAACCAAAACTGGTAGTAAGATGGGTCATATTCCGAAAATACGCCTTCGGGATGACGCCCTAGTAATTAGATATAGCCCACAGTTATGGGCATTCAAAGAGCATGCCCACTTCAGGTATACGAGGTGCGTATTAATCTCTATATTTTCAGCAGATATAACTGTATGGATACTGCATTACGTATATGACTATATAATCTGTGCATTTCGGCGTGTATATGCATGGGTGTGATGTAAACTCTTCTAGGGTGTGACCCAAACACCCGGGCCTTTTTCTTTTGTTTTATTGCAAGGTTATTTAATTGTTTTCTCTATTATGTGAGTTGAATGGAATTCTCATGGGTTTACCCACATCATACTGTACTGTATTTGGCACCAAAGAGTTTTCACTCTTGTTTGCGTATGTCCACAAAAATAGATTTGAGAAAAAACTTTAGAATCGAATATTTATAGAAACTGACTACAAGTAATCTATTCCCTCCGTTCCATAAAAAAATGTCTTAGATTTCTCTATATTTACATGTATAGTGTCCATATATCGCTAAATAGATGGATGCCCCAAGCCAAGAGGCCTGTGAATGGCGCACGAATCATTTAGTGTATTGAAAGAAAATAGTTGAATTCCGCATGTACATGAGCTTGCATTATATGTCGCATTGTTGGTGCTAATTAATATGTGACGTGACTATATATTCATATAAAATAATAATCTCTTTTCACAACTCACAACTTCTCTGGTACATGCCATCGCATGACATCCCTACACACACTGGTGGAAAAAGGGGCTTTGGTCGCGGTTGGCAACTGCCATTAGTCGCGGTGGCGCAACCGCGACCAAAGTAGCGACTAAGGTCTCCTTTAGTCGTGTTCCCTCGACCGCGACTAAAGGCTTTGGCCAAGAAAAGTGGGGAAGGGGGGGAGGACCTTTAGTCGCGGTTCTTCTGGCCAACCGCGACTAAAGGCCTCCGCAGGGTTTAGGGTTTAGCCCCCCTCCCCTAAATCTGTTTCTTTTTAATTTGTATTATTATTTTCTTTGGGTTTAATTTTGAAGGAGTTTCACATATTCTACGGTACGTATACATACATGCATATGAATGTACAATTTCAAATTGAACCAGAAATTAAGAGGAATATACAATATATATTCAATGTCGGGTGACCATATACAATATATTCAATATCGGATGACCATATACAATTTTGAACAAGTTAGTTACAAATTCCGGTGCATATAAAGTTCTACGTCATCGTAGTAGTGTTCTCCTCTAGGATCGATGACTTCCCTCGCCAACCATCCAGCTAGTTCCTCTTGAAGTGGTTGGAAGCGAGCTGGACTAAGCGTCTTCCGGAGGTTATTCCTCCTGATGTTGTTCTCACACGTCTAGTCCCGCTCATTGCAGTATCTCCGGATCCTCTCACAAACATAGTATCCACATAGATTGGTCCCCGGTGGCTGAATATCCCCAGTCAGCTGCCCTTTTAAAATGTAGCTCTTTTTTGAATTCACCGACCTTGGTATCTACGAACCGTCTCCAAACCCTACGAGGCAAAGAAAATTAAATAAACAAGAGAGTTATTAATTAGTTACTTGATATTAGGAAATGATGAACGAAATAGGCCGATCGATATAGAGCGCAAATGAATGAAAATAATTACTTTTGCATCATTTTTCTCATGTCGGCCCAAAGCGCCTGGATCCATATTCAGAGAGTCGGACGAGAACTGAGGAGGTAACTTGAATTACCATAAGAATCCAGTGGAACCTCGTGACACGATACATGCACACATGCATAACTCATCGATTAGCCACATACCATGCATGGAGTAAACAAAAGAGAATGTGCTCAAGACAAACACTCACCCAAAATGGTAAGGAAATAGAATATCACTTTTCTGTTGCTGTTTTCTAATAAACCGCCACAGGTCATCCTCCACGTCGGCGGGGTGGTGTTCTAACACATGAATTAACGATGTGTGGGTCAATGAACCCAACATCATGGATGTTCCTTATTCGCATTTTCCGCTTCTTCATTCTGCATAATATATAGCGTACACAACAAGATAGTTAGGATAATATATATATATATATAGTAAGGAAGCAATGAACGAGATGGGGTAGAAATTAATAATCACTTACAGAACGTAGCAACCGATGATAGATTTGTCGAGGTCGCGCAGATTGAACAGTTGGAACAATTCACTCATATGAATTTGTACATAGGAATGTTTGAAGTGATGCTCATATTTAACTTCCGCATAGATATAGTCTTTGGCGTTTTTATGTTTTATGTAACCCTTGTACCAATTTAGCAGACCTTTCATTTGTCGATCCTCCTGCGCAGGCTCGATGAGAGGGCCATTCTTCACATATGTAAATACTACGTCCTTCATTGGCGCCCCATCAAGCCTAACAGTGCACGAAGAGTGATACCTAACTCGGCCGCTTGTTCTCTCGCACTCGTTACAGAATCCATGTGCTCGCAGCTGCTATGATATCGGGGCATCCGGACCGGCGGCTTCACTATGAGCGCGGCGACCGATTGTTTACTTTGTTCCCCGAGCTGGGCAACTTCTTTCCCTTTCTAATTTTGTACTTTCTTGCTTCTTTCTCTCCGCCAACTTTGTCTCCTTGAACTCGAGTGCTTGCCATTGTGTCACGTAAATAGTCGTCAGCAGATTCTTCAGCGCTTGGGACTCTTGTGTTCAAAAATGACTTAGCCCACTTTTGCCTTCTCAGAAAATACTTGGGCTCGCCTCTTTTCTTCTTGCACTCCTCCTTCCATTTCTCATGCTGAGCAGCCACGGCCGCTGCATTTTCCTCGACACTAAGTTCCCAAGGCCTCGGGATGAGAGGCTTCAGTGATGGCTCGGTATCTTTGTGGTTCAGGTACATAAGGTCCGGGTTAATAACCCAGACTGCCGCTTCTTCGCCGAGGTGGATTGGGGCGGGCACCGGTGTCCGATCACCCGCCGGACAAGGATCGGGGGCGGCGCTGGCCGACGTGAATGAGGTGTATTAGGTGAAGCACCACCGCCACCGTCACCGCCACCGCCACTGTCATCGCCACGCCACCGCCTCACTGCCACCGCCACCACCACCACCGTACGGGGGTGGACTTGTTGGCGCCTCGCCTGGAAACTTGATAAATTTCTTCACATAGAATGAACCGGCGCTTGACATCTCCAAGTCTTTTCACCCCTTCAGGTGTAGCAATGTCAATGTCCAGGTCCTCAAACCTTGGACTATCTCCTCCACCATCACACGAGCATAGCCATCTTGAATGGGGTTGTTGTGGTGGAGTGCTCCAGGTGGTAAAGCACCGCCGATGGCTACCTTCATGGACATGTTCCCGATAGGATAATACAGATGACATGCTTTCATCTCCTTTATATCGTCCACGGGGTAGCGAGGAGGCTCCGGTGCAGTAATTTCGACCACCAGAGGCTCTGCAGTAATTTCGATCGTCGGTGCACCAGCCGGTGAGGCCTCCGTGGAAGCCACGCTGGCTTCTCCGCTCGCTTCCGAGATCCATTGGATGATCTTCAAGCATGCTGCGCCCAGCTGCATCTCTTCGGCCAGTACACTCCACGGTTTTCTTCATCACATCCATTTCGTTACCAACTTCGCACAACATTTGCATCCCGGTCCATCTTTCTCTTCGTAACCGTACGGGTCATCGTTCCGGGGAACCCTATTTTCCACGGAATGGGCCCCATGCCTCGTATACGTCCTCCGTGTTCAGGGATTCCCGAGGGCTTTTCGTCGGGGCCGTTCTCTCGTTGAACCTGATCCTCCCCTCTGAGCCTCCTCATTGCCTCAATAAGCTTTTGGGTGGGTGTAATTATTTTGCCCCGATAAACACACTCCCCTTTCTCCGGGTTCAGCCGATCCCCCATGCCCGTACCACCACCTTTTGGCCCTTGGGTCCCATCCTTCCGTACCTGGACGGATTCCTCGCCCTCACTCGTTCTCCATCTTCTCCCACTTAGGCTGCCAAAAGCGATACCCTCCTGGCCCCATTTTATGATTGTACTCCTTCTTGGCTGCATTTTCCTTATTTTTTTTCGATATTCAAGGAACTGCTCCGATTTCTTTTGTTTCACAAATTCTGCCAATCATGTTGTGTTTTCATATTGTCCTTTGAAATTCGAGTCTTGCCCTGGTTGACAAAGTCATGGGCTAGATTTGGCTTGTATTTCCGGAATGCGTTGGCCATCCTAGAAAGAGCGAATCAAGTTTGACTAGCTTGCGCCTCTCCTTGTTTTCCGCATCGTATCCTGCGGTATTCCGGAGGTAGAACGAAATGTTCCATAAGCTTGTTGAAGCAATCTTTTTTTCTCTTATCGACAAAAGTGAAACCAACACGTGCCTTCTTGGCTCATTCCACTCCCGGGTGATCGAGACGTTGTCTCTAACAACGGCCCGCATTGGCCGACAAACTTTGGGGCGTTCTTGTGGGCTCCAGCGGCCTGCCGGTTGTTTCGTCGACAACATCGATGGTGCATGTTTCTCCTGCTTTCATCGTCTTGGTTGCGCCACGCTTTGACGACGTACTCGATTTTTTCGACGATCCAGCCGAGGGCTAAAATAAGAAAGAGAGTCGCGCGCGTTAGTACACACATTTATTCAAATCGTTAGTTTGTATCACCAGACGCTCAATATGTATATATATACCCCTCACGGAGGTGGTTGCTACTTCCAATTGAAGATCGTCGTTTATCGACGTTTCGCATCATCTGCTTGCCGACGGCGCCCTTCATCTTCACACTCAAGGTTCAGATAAGAAGAGATACCATCTTCTTCTCCTCCGGTCGGCACATATGGAATATCGCCTTTTATGATGCCGAATATATGGTCTTCAGCGTCCGGATCATAGTTGTCCGTATCGGGTCAGCTCTATCGTCCGCCATATGTCAGTCCTGGAAACATGTAGTCAAAACAAATTAATTAAGTGAAGAAGGGCGGTGGCGGTGGCGAAAGGGCGGTGGAGGGGGCGAGGAAGGGGTGCGCGCGGAGTCGGAGTCGAGACACAACACATGCATATATGCGGGGTCGCGGTGGCGAAAGGGGGGCGGCGGAAGGTGGGCGCGCGGTGTGCGAAAGGGGCGGCGTGGCGCCGCCGCCGCGAACACCGGGTTCGGGCGGGAGGGAGGCTGGGACCCGCCGCCGCCTCCGTATACACGCGGGTCGGGTGACGAGAAGGGCGCAGTGGCGAAAGGTGGTGCCGCCCCCTCTCGACCCAAACACCGCGTATACGAACGGGCGACGAGGGGGCTCGCTGCCCCCTCCGTATACGTGCGGTGGTTATTTTTTTTACACAATCTTTTTTAAGTCAAATTTTAGTTTTTTAATTTACACAATCTTTTTTAAGTCAATTTTAATTTTTTTAAGTCAAATTTTAGTTTTCTTTACACAATCTTTTTTTAAGTCAAATTTTGGTGTACAATTTTAATTAACAAATTGTGAGATAATTAATAAAACAAAAAACAAAAAAGGGGGCCGGCGGCCACGGCCCCTTCGTCTCTCCGGCCTCTCATCTCTCTCTGTACATGGCCGGCCGCGCGCGCGTGGGCGAGCGAGGCGGCGCCGTTGAGGGCGGCAGCGAGGCGGCGGGCGTTGTCGGGCGAGGGCGGCGCTGGTGAGGCGGCCGCGCGCGGGCGGCGGCGTGGCAAGAGGGGGCGGGCGCTGCGCGGGCCGGGGCGGGCGGTGACGACACGTACGGCGAGGAATTCGAAGGACGACGGGCGGCCGGGCGCGCGAGACGACGACGGGCGCGGCGACGGGGCGACGGCGGGCGGCGTTGTCGAGGGCGAGGGCGACACGGCGCGCGGCAGGCCTTCGGCGCGGAAGAGGCGACGAGTCGATCTGCGAAGAAGATGAAGTGCGCAGGGCGCGTGTATTTATACCAATGGGTTTTAGTCGCGGTTGGGACACCAACCGACTAAAGGTCACTCCTTTAGTCGCTGGGCAGACCCCAACCGCGACTAAAGCCCCATTTTTCGCCCCATTTGCGGTTCCCGCGACTTTAGTCGGCTCTGTGCCAACCGCGACTAAAGGCCTTTTTCGAAATTATTTCGAAATTAAATGTGAAAAATAAAACTAATTCATTTCAAAATCTGAAAAATACATATAATATATCAATAAATTCAGAAAAATAAAACTAATTCAATTCAAAATCTTAAAAATACAAATATTATATCAAAAAATTCAGAAAATTAAAACTAATTCATTTCTAAATGTTAAAAATACAAATAATGTATGAAAAAATTCAGAAAAATAAAACTAATTCATTTCTAAATCTTAAAAATACAAATAATATATCAAAAAATCAAAAAAATAAAACTAATTCATTTCAATATGTTAAAAATACAAATAATATATCAAAAAATTAAGAAAATAAAACTAATTCATTTCAAAATCTGAAAAATACATATAATATATCAATAAATTCAGAAAAATAAAACTAATTCAATTCAAAATCTTAAAAATACAAATATTATATCAAAAAATTCAAAAAATTAAAACTAATTCATTTCTAAATGTTAAAAATACAAATAATGTATGAAAAAATTCAGGAAAATAAAACTAATTCATTTCAATATGTTAAAAATACAAATAATATATCAAAAAATTAAGAAAAATAAAACTAATTCAATTCAAAATGTTTAAAATACATATAATATATCAAAAAATTCATAAAATAAAACTAATTCAATTCAAAATTTTAAAAATACAAATTAATCAAAAATTCATAAAAATAAAACTAATTCAATTCAAAAGTTCGTTGGCCCCCTCTTCCCGCTTTCTTCCGCCAACCCTCTTCCCTCTCGTCTTCCCGCCATTTCTTCCCGTCTTCCCGCCTCTTTCTTCCCGCCAATTGTTTCCCGCCAATTTCTTCCGCCTCTTTCTTCCCGCCAATTTTTCCCGCCAATTTCTTCCCGCCACTTTCTCCCCGCCTCTTTCTTCCCGCCTCCTCGTCTCTTCCCGCTCCCATTTTTCCCGCCATTTGTCACTACATATAGGTAGCCCGGCCCAAAGATTATCACATCTCTACAATCTCTCACTCTCTCTCATGGCTTCCACCGCACCCACTCTAACCTACCAGCAGGGAGGAGCTTTGCGCCTCACTACCTTGCCCTCCGGTTACCGCGTCTCGCTGCCGGAGCCTAAGCGCCGGCGGCAAGCCGGTCCCTCCCGTCCTCAGGGTACTGCGCGCCGGGCGGCCATCACGAACCACTACTACTCGACCTCACGCCGAAAGCAGCGGATGAATCACTGGCATCCCGATAACCAAAGATACTTGGGACGCCTTCTTCATCAATCGGCGTGAGAGGGCGTCGCTGTATGAGGAGGACGGTTCCGCCTCCCGGAAACTTCCACGAGGCCGGCCGTCGGCTATGGTGCGGCCGGACTGCAGAGCGCCATGGACTACATCACGGCCGCCGATATCCCCCGCCTGCGCTACCCTCAGTTCGAGCCACGAGCGCCGCCCGACGACAGCGACGACAAGAGCGACGACGACGCCGCAACTTAGAAGGCGACGACTACCAGTACAACGACGGCGGCTATGAAGACTACGAGTATGCATATTATACGCCTAGGCAGGAGTATGACTAAATCACTTCAAATTTCATGTATGCAGTGAGTATGACTTAGTCACTCCAAATTTATATGCAGGAGTATGACTTAGTCACTCCAAATTTCATGTATGCAGAGTATGACTTAGTCACTCCAATTTTCATGTATCATCAGTGCTATCTCGAGTCAATTGAATCATTCGAAAATGGACACCAAACACATCACGGGTAATATAATTCACATGATTCATTCAACAAAGTTTGGTACAATAAATTATTACACATCATTTCTTCCTTGTGTCCCTGCTTTACGATTGTGCCGTATCCATGGAGCATCCTCATCATTTAACTTAATGCTTGGGTCGTGTTCACTTTGAAGGGCGGAATTTCAAAGAAACATATTATAATCTTCTCACATGTCTGCTTGTCCTCCACTCCCACGATGTTTCTTTCCCGAAAGAACAATGTGGCGCTTTGGATCATCGCATGATGTACGATCGTTTTCTTATCTTTCCGTTTCCTCGGTTTGCTACTCATGTCCTTCACATAGAAAACCTGAGCGACATCTTTCGCTAGGACGAATGGTTCGTCAAGGTAACCAAGATTGTTGAAATCCACCATTGTCATTCCGTATTGCTGGTCCACCTTTACCCCACCTCCTGTTAGCTTGAACCATTTGCACCGGAACAAAGGGACCCTAAAGGAGGGTCCATAGTCAAGTTCCCATATCTCCTCTATGTAACCATAATATGTGACCTTTTGCCCATTCTCGGTTGCTGCATCAAAGCGGACACCACTGCTTTGGTTGGTGCTCTTTTTATCTTGGGCGATCGTGTAAAATGTATTCCCATTTATCTCGTACCCTTGGAAAGTCGTTATAGTCGAAGATGGTGTCTTGGCCAACATGTACAACTGATCTACAACCTTATTGTCACTCATTAAATGTTTTCTCAACCAACTGCCGAAAGTCTCCATGTGGGCCTTCCTAATCCAGGATTCAGGCTTCCCCGGTTGTCCGAGCGTAAAATATTCTTGTGTTTCTCAAAGTACGGAGCCACCAAGCTGGAATTGGTCAGAACTGTGTGGTGTGCTTCAGTCAGAGAATGGCCGTCCATACATATCATTGATTTCCTTCCGATCGTGCCTTTTCCACTTAGTCTCCTCGTGCCGATTGAGTAAGACCAATCGGCTTAAGGTCAGGAACAAAGTCAACACAAACTCAATTACCTCCTCATTTCCATAGCCCTTGCGATGCTTCCTTCTGGCCTAGCACGGTTACGAACATATTTCTTTAATATTCCCATGAACCTCTCGAAGGGGAACATATTGTGTAGAAATACAGACCGAGAATGGAAATCTCATCGACTGGGTGAACCAGGAGGTGCGTCATAATATTGAAGAAGGATGGCGGGAACACCAACTCGAAACCGACAAGACATTGGATCACATCGTTCTGTAACCGTGGTAGAACTTCTGGATTGATTACCTTCTGAGAGATTGCATTGAGGAATGCACATAGCTTCACAATGGGCAGTCGAACATTTTCCGGCAGGAGCCCCTCAAAGCAATCGGAAGCAATTGCGTCATAATCACATGGCAGTCGTGAGACTTCAGGTTTTGGAACTTTTCTCCGCCATGTTTATTATTCCCTTTATATTGGACGAGAATCCCGACGGGACCTTCATACTGCCAGCATTCAAAAAAGATGACCTTCTTCTTTGGTCGAGCGTAGCTGGCACGACCTTGAAACCGTTCCGGATGCCGGTCATCAGGGTCTTTCAAACTTTGCTGGTCCTGCCGTGCTTCCTTTGTATCATTTGACTTCCCATACACGCCCAAGAAGCTTAGGATGTTCACGCAAATATTCTTCGTAACGTGCATCACGTCGATTGCAGAGCGGACTTCTAGGACTTTCCAATATTCTAGCTCCTTAATATAGATTTCTTCTTCCACATGGCTACGTGTCTGTCAGCTCCCTTCGAACTGATTGTCCGCGGACCCTTTCCAAAGATGACTTTCAAACCCTTGACCATATCAAATACCTCAACACCAGGTTCCGGCCGGTGATCTGCCTCCGTTGTAATGCTTGCCTTTTCCTTACGGGTGACCTTTCAAGAAATCGACGATGCCCAAGGTACACGTTCTTCTTACAATTTGGCAAACACTCTCATGTAAGCAAGTATGTGCATGCATTGTATCCCTTATTTGACAGTCCTAAAGGTTACTAAGAGCAGGCCAATCGTTGATGGTTACGAAAAGCAACGCTCGTAGGTCAAATTCCTCTTCTTTGTGCTCATCCCACACACGGACACCAGGTCTGCCCCACACAAAAGTTCATCAACTAATGGCCTTAGGTACACATCGATGTCGTTGCCGGGTTGCTTCGGACCTTGGATGAGCACTGGCATCATAATGAACTTCCGCTTCATGCACAACCAAGGAGGAAGGTTGTAGATGCATAGAGTCACGGGCCAGGCTATGGCTGGAGCTCTGCTCGCCAAAGGATTCATGCCATCCGTACTTAGACCAAATCTTATGTTCCTTGCGTCAGCTGCAAAATCTTTGAACTCTCTGCCGATCTTTCTCCATTGCGTTCCATCTGCGGGGTGTCTCAACTCCCGTCCGACTTACGGTCCTCTTTGTGCCATCGCAACAACTTGGCATGCTCTTTGTTCCTCCCCAGACATTTCAACCGTGGTATTATAGGAGCATACCACATCACCTTGGCGGGAACCCTCTTCCTGGTTTCTCGCCCTCAACATGGTCATCGCCTCCGATCTTATAACGCAATGCTGCATACGGGCATTCATTCAAATTCTCGTATTCACCGCGGTAGAGGATGCACTGTGATGCATGCATGTATCTTCAAACCTCTAAACCTGAGCATAACCTTCTTTGCTTCGTACGTAGTGGCGGGCAACTCGTTATTCTTTGGAAACATATTCTTCAACATTTTCAGCAAGTTTTCAAATGCCGAGTCAGCTACACCTGCCTGTGCCTTCCATCTCAAAAAAACAGTGCAGCCCAGCTTTTTCAGACCATCATCGCATCCGGGGTACAGCGCCTTCCTGTGATCCTCTAACATGCGATCCAAATTCTCCCTCTCTTTTTCAGTTTCGCAGCGTCTCCGTGCATCAGCAATGGTCCGACCAAGATCATCAACGGGATCATCACGTGCCTCTTCTTCACCTTCCCCTTCACCTTCCCCTTCACCTTCAGCATCCTCCATGAAAGTATCACCGAAATGAGCAAGATAGCTTTCATCATTGAAATCATCCCCTTCTTCATCTTCTTCCATTATAACCCCTCTTTCTCCATGCTTGGTCCAACAATTATAGCTTGGCATGAAACCGTGCCGAAGCATGTGAACATCTCTTGAGGAAGAGTAACCATTCTCATTCTTACATTTAACACATGGACAGATAACAAAACCCCCTGCTTGTTCGCATTAGCCACTACGAGGAAATCTTTCAAACCCGTACTGAACTCGCCGGAGAGTCGGTTATCGACATCCATTGTCGATTCATCTGCATTATTATAATATAAAATATATAATTAACCATCATGCATTTGTTAAACTAACTAGCTACAAACAATATAAATTAAACAATGAACTACACACACATGCACATTTTATCAACGACACATCAAAGGTTCAAGTTGCTAACCGCGATCGAGGAGGAAAATAAATGAGAAAGCTCAAGTGTGGCTCCAACACTTCATATCATGTTTGTTTCATGCTCTGGGGCATTTCATCAAACACCTTATGTGCATAAGAGGAACCAAAAGCAAACCTAACACCCACTTGTGAAGCTTGTGAAGAGAATGACACCAAATGGCTAAGTGTTGGCTGCTGGATGGGTATATAGAGAAGCTTTAGTCCCGGTCCGGCCAACCGCGACTAAAGCCCCCACGTGCACCAGCTGGCCACCGTGCGCCCTGGGCCCAGCTTTGGTCGCGGTTCGCCACACGAACCGCGACTAAAGACCCCATTAGTCGCGGTTCCTTTACCTTCGCGACTTATGGGGCTTCCCGGAAGCCTGTTTTTCTACCAGTGACATTTAGTTAATACAAGCCAACTCTCAAACAATAACTATGCTGCATCCACTCCTACAAAGAAGACTTCTGAAAGTCAAGCAAACAATTTCTTTTGCCAAGTTTGTGAAAAAACAATCAATTGGAAAAGCTACATAGTGGCCGACAATTTAAAGTTGGTTAATTAGCACCAACGTATATTCACAACTTAAATTATGCGTATATATAGACAAGTGAATTATGAAAACTATTGTATGTAAATGGCATGAAATATTCGTATAGTTGACTGCAGGTTATAAGAGACTTCACCTGGTTGTCAGTGTGGTAAGCAATCTCAAACTAATATATAGGAGACTGCATAACCGAAACCAAGTCTTAATCAGAATGTCCACCATTCTAAACATTTTGTGTCGTTTTCAGTCTGATCATGCAGATGCGGTCACTCGTGCAATGGGCAAATTTTCATTTTCAAAGTTGGTTTCTCTCATTTATACAACCAACAATGGGTTAAAGGGCGCCTATATAAAATAGGAATATCCTATACAAGACACTCTACTTTTAGTGGGGCAATGATCGTGGTCTTGTGGGTAATATTGAGAGGCATAGAGGTAAGTCATTTTTGACCATATGTCAAATTCTACCATACATGCTTTTAGATTTGACAACATAAATAGTTTACTAATTTCTGGTTTCTTAATTCTAGAAAAATATATTTTCAAAACAGTAGTGAGGTCCATGAACTCAAAAGCAAACTGAGGCTGAACAGTCTGAGAGAACAGCAACAATTTTAGCATCCTCATCACACCACTAAGCGTAAGTAGCCAGATCATAATGATAAGCTTCAAGAGCAGCTAAGTAGCCAAGTACCTGTTGATCAGAAGCATCATCTGTAGCATCCTTAGTAGCCTTGGTTGCTTCCTTAGCAGCCTGTGAAGCATCTTCAACAAGAATCAGTGGCATGGGCAGGGTAGGATCCACAAGAGAAACGGAGCACGGCAGACAGGAGATCTCTCCAGTGAGAATGCCTCAAAGCCGAAGATCACACATGTGCATGCATTGTTAACTTAATGTACAAAGTTAAGGGGATGGAGTTTTGACTCTGGGTCCAGATGGTCATGATATCTGGACCAACCAATCTTGCACCGTGATGTGTGCCAAAAATATTCATACATAGAACATTTCTAATATCACAATTTTGATGAAAAATATACTTATATATTAAAATGGAAAGTAATGGTCTATGGTGGATGTTGGCTACTATCACATATTCAAAATGTAATCTATTTGTAGACAGATGCATTAATTATTTTGTTGATATATACATATGTGTTAACATGGATGTGTATTAGCTAGTATACAATTGACCATGCCATCTTTGGTCTTGTATTTATTAGTGAAAGGTGATACAGAAAACCACCACAGTGAAAAAAATAATTCGTAACAAGTTTCAACTCCATTTTTTTTGAAAGCTCTGACAGTAGGAAAGACTCCTACTGTATTTTTGTATTAATCTTTAATAACTTTACATGGTGTCTTCCTAAGAAGGAAGAAGAGAGGAGAAAATAGAGGGAGTTACAAACCCTTATAGGGGTCACTAGATACTGTCTACAAATTTAGAGATAAAACTATGGAGTTAATTCTTCTTTGGTCCGGAGGAGATCAGCTTGGAATTTCTGTTTCCAAGTTTCTACACTGGGGTTCAATCCTTTGAAGAGAAGATTATTCCTTTCCTTCCAGATGTTCCAAGCAGATATCAGGAAAATTTCCACAAACATTGGTTTTTGCCACTGTTCATTCCCTTTTTGTATGATGGTCCTTCTATCACCATTATTATTCCAATACATACCAATTCTTTCCCAGCAGAGGGTGCTAAAAGGACAGTAGAAAAGCATGTGTTCAATTGTCTCTTCTGGTGGGCTTGTGCACATCAAACAATTATATCCCGTGTTCAGACAGTAGTGTCGTCTCCTGAGCATATTCCTGGTATTTAGTCTATCTGAAAGGACTAGCCAACCAAAGAATTTAATTTTTGGTATACACTTGCTTTTCCATAACCAGCCATAAGTAACATGTGGCGAAATGTCTCTGAAACAGAAGCTGTAGTATTTGTTGGCTATGAATTTGGTAGAACCCCAGTCATAGGTCCAAGTAGCATGATCTTGGGTGAATGCAATATGTCTAGTGTTGTTCTGCAGATCTCTGAGTTCATCCATTGCTTCAGGGGAAGAGGTAAATGAAAAAGATTCCCTAGGCTGGATGATGAGAAAATCCTGGACTGAGATATCTTCATTAATTGCAAATGAGAAGGCTCTGGGATATGTGTCAGTGATAATATTTGAAATCCAAGAATCCTTCCAAAAGAGTGTTGAAGTTCCATCATTAACTGAGCTAGAAGCAATTCCTCTCTAAGTAGGCATGAGTCTGCAAATATCTTTCTACCAAAAGGATCCACATAGTGGAGTGTGGTATTTTCTCTGTGTAGTAAGTTCTCCAAATTAGGTTAACCCATGGGGTGTCTTCTCTGTTATAAAATTTTATGGAGATACTTCAATAGTAAGCCCTGATTCTGTATTTTCAGATTGAGGATTCCAAGTCCCCCTTTCTTTTTAGGTTGACATACCATATCCCAGGAGGCCAAAGAGTTGGTCTTTTTTTCTCCATTTTTTCCCTTTTTCATCCAGAGACAATGTCTTCTTATTTTTTCCACCAATTCAAGTATCTTAGGGTTCAGCTATAGGGAGCACATAGTAAAGCTAGCTATGGATGTAAGGAGAGAATTTATCAGAGTCACTCTTCCACTATAAGACATGAGCATAAAGGGAGCAGATACTTTCCTCTCAATTCTATCAACCAATGGCATGAGTTTTTGTACAGTTGGCTTTGTTGTGCCTAGTGGTAATCCCAGATAAGTGAATGGCATTGCAGCTATTTGACACCCAATAAGATTAGCAATATTGGCAGTTGTAGTGGGGTCTATATTTATTGGGATCATAGAGGACTTGTGGTAATTAATTGTTAAACCTGTGAAATGAGCATATTGTTCAAGGATATCCTTCATAGCTTGTACTTGTTGTGTATGGGCTGGCAGTATAATTAAAGTGTCATCTGCATATTGCACCACAGGGAAATCTGTTTCTTCATCAGTGGGGAAGGGAGGAGTGAGCAGCCCATTTGTGCATGCCTTATTAATTGCAGATTGGAGGGAATCAACAGCTAGGACAAACAAGAGAGGGGCAGGGGATCCCCTTGCCTCACACCTATCTTGCAGTGAAACTGTAGGATAACGTTGCATAGAAAACAAAAAATTTCGTACCGCGAACACGCAATCCAAGCCAAGATGCAATCTAGAAGACGGTAGCAACGAGGGGTTTATCGAGTCTCACCCTTGAAGAGATTCCAAAGCCTACAAGATGAGGCTCTTGTTGTCGCGGTAGACGTTCACTTGCCGCTTGCAAAGCGCGTAGAAGATCTTGATCACCGGCGCCACGAACGGCCACCTCCGTACTTGGCCACACGTTAGGTTGTTGATGAAGACGACGTCCACCTCCCCGTCCAGCCGGGCAGCGGAAGTAGTAGCTCTCTTGAATCCGACATCACGACGGTGTGGTGTCGGTGGCGGTGGAGAACTCCGCGGAGCTTCGCTAAGCGCGTGGGAGCTTATGGAGGAGAGGGGGCGGCTAGGGTTTGGGAGGGGGTGGCCGGCCACTTGAGGGGGGCGGCCAGCTTGTGGTCTTGAGGTGGCGGCCCTCCCCTTTTGTCCTCATTATATAGGTGGAAGCCCCAAGTTGGACTACCAGTCTCCGAATAAGACCCAACCCAAACCTTCCATATGAGGGAAACCTACCCAAGCTAGACTCCCACTAGAGGTGGGAGTTCCACCTTCCATGGAGGGGGCCGCCTTTGGGGGAGTCCACTTGGGACCCTCCCCACTAGGTTGGCTTGCCATGGAGGTGAGTCCTCCGGACTCCACCTTCCTTGGTGTCTCTTTTATAGTCCCTTCTAGAACCTTTCATAGAACCTTCCGCATCATTTTAATTCACATAAAATGACATCCTATACATGAATCTTATTCTCCGGACCATTCCGGAACTCCTCGTGATGTCCGAGATCTCATCCGGGACTCCGAACAAATATTCGAACTCCATTCCATATTCAAGTTCTACCATTTCAACATCCAACTTTAAGTGTGTCACCCTACGGTTCGTGAACTATACATGGTTGAGTACTCACTCCGACCAATAACCAATAGCGGGATCTGAGATCCATAATGGCTCCACATATTCAACGATGACTTTAGTGATCGAATGAACCATTCACATATGATACCAATTCTTTGTCACGCGATATTTTACTTGTCCGAGGTTTGATCTTTGGTATCACTCTATACCTTGTTCAACCTCGCTCTGACAAGTACTCTTTACTGCATCAGGTATGTGGTCTCTTATGAACTTATTCATATGCTTGCAAGACATTAGACGACATTCCACCGAGAGGGCCCAAAGTATATCTATCCGTCATCTGGATGGACAAATCCCACTCGTTGATCCATATGCCTCAACTCATACTTTCCTGGGATACTTAATCCCACCTTTATAACCACCCATTTACGCAAGGCGTTTGGTGTAATCAAAGTACCTTTCCATAAGTGATTTACATGATCTCATGGTCATAAGGACTAGGTAACTATGTATCGAAAGCTTATAGCAAATAACTTAATGACGAGATCTTATGCTACGCTAATTGGGTGTGTCCATTACATCATTCATACAATGACATAACCTTGTTATTAATAACATCCAATGTTCATGATTATGAAACTAATCATCTATTAATCAACAAGCTAGTTAAGAGGCATACTAGGGACTCTTTGTTTGTCTACATATCACACATGTACTAATGTTTCGGTAATACAATTATAGCATGATATATAAACATTTATCATAAACATAAAGATATAAATAATAACCACTTTATTATTGCCTCTAGGCATATCTCCTTCAGCTCCCACTTGCACTAGAGTCAATAATCTAGATTACATTGTAATATACCTAACACCCATGGCATTCTGGTGTTAGTCATGCTTTGCCCTAGGGATAGCTTTAGTCAATGGATCTACTACATTCAGATCAGTATGTACTTTGAAATCTTTACTTCTCCATCTTCGATGTACTCGCGAATCGAGTGGTAACGCAGCTTGATATGCTTCACCTTGTGTCTTGGTTCTTGTGCATTGGCGATGGCACCCATGTTATCACAAAATGATTAATGGGTCCAATGCACTAGGAACCACACCGAGCTCTACAATGAACCTCTTCATCCATACCGCTTCGATGAAGCCACTGAAGCCGCTATGTACTGACTGCTTGAAGACTTCACCAGTGCACCGCTTCGAGCTTGCCCAACTTAGCACCATTCAATATAAACACATACCTAGATCGTGACTTAGAGTCATCACTGTGACCAACTTGCATCGTGTAAACCACAACGATCTCTTGTCACCTCCATAACAAAGAAACACATCCTTAGTTCTTTTCAAGTACTTCAGGATATTCTTGACCGCTGTCCAGTTTCCATTCCTGGATCACTTTGATATCTGCTAGTCAAACTAATCGCATGTGCTATATCCGGCCTAGTACATAGCATGGCATACATGATAGATCCTAAGCGAGGCATAGGGGATATTACTCATCCTTTCTCTTTCTTCTATCGTAGCCGGTCCTTGAGTCTTACTCAAGACCTTGCCTGGTAATATAGGTAAGAACCCTTTCTTACTTTCGTCCATTCTAAACTTCTTTAGAATCTTGTCCAGACATGTACTCATGATAGCCCTATTAGGCGCCTTGATCTATCTCTATAAATCTTGATGCCTAATATATACGATGCTTCACCAAGGTCTTTCATTGAAAAACTATTATTCAAATAACCCTTTACACTTGCTTATAGTTCTATATCATTCCCGATCAATAATATGTCATCTACATATAATATCGGGAATGCTACAGAGCTTCACTCACTTTCTTGTAAATACAACTTCTCCATGACACCGTATAAACCCGAAGTCTTTGATCACCTTATCAAAGCGCCGCCAACTTCTTGATGCTTGCTTCACCATAGATTGAACGCTGTTTGCATACTTTATCATTTTTAGATCGACAAACCTTTGGTTGTACCATATACAACTCTTCCTCAATGTCTCCATTAAGGAACGCCGTTTTGACATCCATCCGCCAAATCTCATAATCAAAAAATGCAGCTATTGCTAACAAAATCCTCACAGATTTTAGCTTCGCTACAGGTGAGAAAGTCTCATCGTAGAACACCTTGAATTGTTTTCTCCCTTGCATACAAGTCGATTTTAGACAAGAATATTACCATCGCAAGATCTGCTTTTCTGAAGATCCATTTATTCTCGACAGCTTCGGCTATCAGTAAGTCTACCAAAGTCCATACTTTGTTATCATACATGGATCCCATTTTGGATTTCATGGCTTCTTGCCATTTGTTGGAATCTGGGCCATCATCGCTTCTTCATACGTCAGTAGTGGTCCTCATCATTGTTATCCACAATCATGACATTTAGACAAGGATCATACCAATCAGAGGTACGTTCCCTTGTCGATCTCGCGAGGTTCAGAGTTTCATTTCAGTTTCATGATCATTATCATTAGCTTCCTCTGTTGCCGGTGTAGGCGGTACTGTACAACTTCCGGCACTGCGCTACTCCGATCAACGAGTATAGATTCATCAATCTCATCGAATTCTACTTTTCTTCCAGTTACTTCTTTAGTGAGAAATTCTTTCAAAGAAAGGTTCCGTTTAGTAACAAAGATTTTGCCTCTCGGATCTGTGATAGAAGAAAATCTATAGTTTCCTAGGTATCCTATGAAGACGCATTTCCCGCTTTGGGTTCTAGCTTGTCCGGTTGTAACTTCTTACATAGGCTTCAAACCCCAAACGGAACGACAGCTTAGGTTCTTATTAAACCATAATTCATACGGTGTCGTTTCTACGGATTTTGATGGTGCTCTATTTGAAGTGAATGCGGCTGTCTCTAATGCATAACTCCAAAATGATAACGGCAAATCAGTAAGAGACATCATAGAACGAACCATATCTAAGAGAGTTTGATTACGATGTTCGGACACACCGTTTCGTTGTGGTGTTCCCGAGCGGTGTCAATTGTGAAAGTATTCCGCATTTCTTTAAATGCATGCCAAACTCATAACTCAGATATTCACCTCAGATCAGCAGAAATTTAATCTTCTTGTTACGTTGATTTTCTACTTCACTTTGGAATTCCTTAAACTTCTCGAAAGTTTCTGGATTTTATGTTTCATGAAATAGATATACCCATATCTACTGGACTATCTGAAGGTTAGAACATAACGATAACCACTGCGATGCTACACTCATTGGTCCGCACACATCGGTATGTATGATTTCCAATAAGTAGCTCGCTCCATCATACAGAAAATGGAGTCTTAGTCATTTTTCCCATTAGACATGCTTGCATCTATCAAGTGACTCAAAGTCAAGTGATTCAAGTAATCCATCGCATGGAGTTTATGCGCTTTCACTCCAATATGACCAAGACGACAGTGCACATATAAGTAGAATTATCATTCAATTTAATTCGCTTAGCATCTACGTTATGTATATGCGTATCACTACTATCGAGATCTAACAGAAATAAGCCATTCTTTTGTGGTGCTCGACCATAAAAGATATTATTCATAAAAATAGAACAACCATTATTCTCAGACTTGAATGAATAACCGTCTTGCATTAAACAAGATCCAGATATAATGTTCATGCTCAACGCGGGTACAAAATAACAATTATTTAGGCTTAAAACTAATCCCGAAGGTAGATGTAGAGGAAGTGTGCCGACTGCGATCACATTGACCTTGGATCCGTTTCCAACGCGCATCGTCACTTCATCTTTCAGTAGTCTTCGGTTATTCTTTAGTTCCTGTTTGAGTTACAAATATGAGCAACCGAACCAGTATCAAATACCTGTGTACTAGAACGAACCAAGAGATAAACATCTATAACATGTATATCGATATACCTTCTTTCTTCTTCTTGACAAGGCCGCTCTTCAGTCAGCGATACTTGGAGCAATTACGCTTCCAGGTCCCTTCTCCTGTGAATAGCATCAAAGCATCGGGCTTAGGGTCGTTCTTAGGTTTCATAGGAGGTGTGGCGCTTTCTTGCCACCCTTCTTGAATTTTCCCTTAGACTTGCCCTGTTTCTTGAAACTGGTGGTCTTATTGACCATCAACACTTGGTGCTCTTTCTTGATCTCAATCTCAGCAGCTTTTTAGCATGCCAAAGAGTTCAACTCCTTGTTCATGTTCTGATATTGTAGTTCATCACAAAGTTCTTGCAACTTGGTGGCAGTGATTGAAGGACACGATTAATCCCCACCTTAGGAATCACTATTCCCAAGTCATGAGTTTCTTCGCATGCCCGTCATGGCGAGTATGTGCTCACTAACGGAGTCCTTCTTCCATCATGCACCGAAGAATTGTTTCGATGCTTCATAGCATTCCACGGCCGCATGAGTTCCCAAAATAGCTTTCACTCTTTCATCAACTCATGAGGATCGTGGTGCTCAAAACGTTTTGAAGATCGGATTCCAGACTGCATCAGATGGCACACTAACTTGAGAGTACCGAATTTTCCGAGTCTCGTAAACAGCTTTTACTTCATCGGTTTTAAGTAGGAGGGTCACCTAGCGGTGCATCACACATATTGCATTTCCACGAGAGGAAGATCCTCACATGACGGAACCAGCGGAAGTTGCTACCGTTGCTCTTAAGTTTTTCTAGGAACTCGGTTAAAATTGATTGGGGACGCCATCTCTACAACATATATTTGCAAAAGTTTAGACTAAGTTTATGACAAATTGAGTTCAAATTTTAATTCAACATAATTAAAATTCTAGGTGAACTCCCACTCAAAACAATATCCCTCGCATTGTCTTAGTGATCACACGAACCAAATCCACCGCACCTAAGTCCGATCATCACGAGACAAGGTGTGATTTCAATGGAGAACACTCAAAGTGTTCATCATATCAACCATATGATTCATGCTCTACCTTTCGGTATCACGTGTTCCGAGACCATGTCTGTACATGCTAGGCTCGTCAAGGCCACCTTAGTATCCGCATGTGCAAAGCTGTCTTGCACCCGTTGTATGTACTTGTTGATTCTATCACACCCGATCATCACGAGATGCTTCGAACCGACAAGACTTGGTAACGGTGCTACTAAGGATGAACACTTTATTATCTTGAGATTTTAGTGAGGGATCATCTTATAATGCTACCGTCGCGATCTAAGCAAAATAAGATGCATAAAAGGATTAACATCACATGCAGCTCATATGTGATATGATATGGCCCTTTTGTCTTTGCGCTTTGATCTTCATCTCCAAAGCACGGACATGATCTCCATCATCTTCGGGCATGATCTCCATCATCATCGGCGTAGCATCAAGGTCAATGGCGCCGTCTTCATGATTGTCCTCCATGTAGCAACTATTACAACTACTTTCAAATACTACTCAACATGAAATTTAAAGACAACCATAAGGCTCCTGCCGGTTGCCACAATACAATAATGATCATCTCATACATATTCATCATCACATTATGGCCATATCACATCACCAAACCCCGCAAAAACAAGTTAGACGTCTCTAATTTGGTTTGCATATTTTACGTGGTTTAGGGTTTTCTAGAGAGATCTAATCTACCTACGAACATGAACCACAACTTTGATACTAATGTTTTCAATAGAAGAGTAAATTGAATCTTCACTATAGTAGGAGAGACAGACACCCGCAAAGCCTCTTATGCAATACAAGTTGCATGTCGAACGAGGAACAAGTCTCATGAACGCGGTCATGTAAAGTTAGTCCGAGCCGCTTCATCCCACTATGCCACAAAGATGCAAAGTACTCAAACTAAAGATAACAAGAGCATCAACGCCCACAAAACATTGTGTTCTACTCGTGCAACCATCTATGCATAGACACGGCTCTGATACCACTGTAGGATAACGTTGCATAGAAAACAAAAATTTCCTACCGCGAACACGCAATCCAAGCCAAGATGCAATCTAGAAGACGGTAGCAACGAGGGGTTTATCGAGTCTCACCCTTGAAGAGATTCCAAAGCCTACAAGATGAGGCCTTGCTGCGGTAGACGTTCACTTGCCGCTTGCAAAAGCGCGTAGAAGATCTTGATCACCGGCACCACGAACGGGCAGCACCTCCGTACTCGCACCTTCTAGAACCTTTCATAGAACCTTCCGCATCATTTTAATTCACATAAAATGACATCCTATATATGAATCTTATTCTCCGGACCATTCCGGAACTCCTCGTGATGTCCGGGATCTCATCCGGGACTCCGAACAAATATTCAACTCCATTCCATATTCAAGTTCTACCATTTCAACATCCAACTTTAAGTGTGTCACCCTACGGTCGTGAACTATGCGGACATGGTTGAGTACTACTCCGACCAATAACCAATAGCGGGATCTCGAGATCCATAATGGCTCCCACATATTCAACGATGACTTTAGTGATCGAATGAACCATTCACATACGATACCACCCCTTTGTCACGCGATATTTTACTTGTCCGAGGTTTGATCTTTGGTATCACTCTATACCTTGTTCAACCTCGTCTCCTAACAAGTACTCTTTACTCGTACGTGGTATGTGGTCTCTTATGAACTTATTCATATGCTTGCAAGACATTAGATGACATTCCACCGAGAGGGCCCAGAGTATATCTATCCGTCACGGAGGACAAATCCCACTCTTGATCCATATGCCTCAACTCATACTTTCCGGATACTTAATCCCACCTTTATAACCACCCATTTACGCAGTGGCGTTTGGTGTAATCAAATTACCTTTCCGTATAAGTGATTTACATGATCTCATGGTCATAAGGACTAGGTAACTATGTATCGAAAGCTTATAGCAAATAACTTAATGACGAGATCTTATGCTACACTTAATTGGGTGTGTCCATTACATCATTCATACAATGACATAACCTTGTTATTAATAACATCCAATGTTCATAATTATGAAACTAATCATCTATTAATCAACAAGCTAGTTAAGAGCCATACTAGGGACTCTTTGTTTGTCTACATATCACACATGTACTAATGTTTCGGTAATACAATTATAGCATGATATATAAACATTTATCATAAACATAAAGATATAAATAATAACCACTTTATTAATGCCTCTAGGGCATATCTCCTTCAGAAACTGTCTACCAGATACACCATTAAGTAGAATAGCTGATTTTCCAGAAGAGAATATTTGATCAATCCATAAAAGCCATTTATTGTCAAAACTCATTTGCTTCATAATTTTAATCATAGTAGAATGATCAATAGTATGAAAAGCCTTAGCAAAATCCAATTTCAGCAAAATAATTTACCTCTTTGAAGTTTCACACTGATAAAGGAATTCAAAAGCCCAAGCAATACAGTTTGTATAGTCCTTACTTTGAGGAAACCATATTGATTTTTATGTACAATTTTGAGCACCACTTTTTGTAGTCCGTTGGCAAGTAATTTTGTAAGAATCTTTAGAACACAATTTAGTAGAGTTACGGGTCTGAAATCATTCACTCCTTTGGGATTTTGAATTTTTGGAACCAAGGTAATATGCCCCATATTTATACTCTCTAAATTTAATTTCCCTTTATAGAACTCAAAACAGAGTTTATATATATCCTCTTTAATAATATGCCAACATGATTTGAGAAATTGTCCATTAAAGCCATCAGGGCCTGGTGCTTTGTCAGTAGGCATAGTTTTGATTACTGCATCAATCTCTTGAGTAGTAAAAGACACAAATAGTTCTTCCAGGCTAGCCGTAGGCTGTATTAATGATTCTAAATCAAAAAGCATAGGAGGGTGTGTGGAGGTGCCCAACCTATTTTTATAAGTTTGAAAAAGAATATTTTCCTTATCTGTATGCTCAGTAACAACTGCACCATTCTCTGTTGTAATAGATGCAATATTATTTCTTCTATGCCTTTCAGTTGCCATATTGTGAAAGAACTTGAAATTCTCATCTCCAAATTTTGTCCACCTAATAGTGCACCTTTTCTTCCAGTACTGTTGCTGATAATTGAGTAGTCTGATCAAATGTTTTTTGAGGATAATTTTGAAATTTGCCTCTGGAACAGTTAAACCCCTAGCATCTTCAATGGCATCTATCTCGGAGATAGCAGCATTTGTATTTTGAATGCAAATCTTTAATTTGGACATTGACTTGCTCCAAAATTTGAGATCATATCTCAACCTCTTGAATTTTGCATTTAGATTAGCAGCATAGTTTGCTTTGTGAGTTTGTCTGTTCCAACTATCAGCAACTGTCTGCATAAAGCCAGGATGGGCAACCCAATAATTTTCAAATCTAAATATTTTACTGCGGGGAATACTTGTTTGGATGGATACTACACAGGGAATGTGATCAGATGTAGGTTTGCCTTTTGGTAGTACTTCAGTGGCTGGGTAAACAGAGGTCCAGTGAAGGGAAGTGAAGAACTAATCTAGTTGCTCTAATAGGGGATTATCTTGCATATTACTCCAGGTAAATTTTCTCCCTTTGAGTGGCAGCTCAGTCAGGTTTTGTTCTCTGATAAAATCATTGAATATTATCATATGTTCTATACATCCTCCAGGTTTATTTCTGTTAGCAGCCAATCTGATAAATTAAAGTCTCCAACTATTAACCAGTCCTCATCAGAGGGAATATTCAGATCAAACATCCATTTAATAAAATCATTTCTTAATTCACCAGTACAGGGTCCGTAAATGTTAATGAGAGTCCATGTCTGAGCCGATGTGGTTGACGTGAAATGTACAGACATAGCAAATGGTTCACATTGCATCATCATGCTAGAAAAATAGAGTTCTTCCAAATAACAATTATTCCACCAGATGCCCCATTTGAAGGAATATACAAAAAATCATGAAAGCATGGTGGGCAACATGATTTAATAAAAGCCATATCAAAGGATTCTTTCTTGGTCTCTTGTAGACATATTACATCACATCCACATTCATCAACAACATTCCTTAAAGCAAGTTGCTTAGTTTTGGAATTTAAGCCACGAATATTCCAACATAATACAAAACACTTCTTCAAAATACTCATAGAGAAATAGATAAGACATAAATATTAATAGAAGAATTAATCTTCAGTCTTGTCCTTGGAAGTGGCCAGCAGCTTCTTGGGGGATAATTCTTCAGGGGGAATTCCACAAAGATTGATGCCAATGGATTGGATCACTGGAACAGGTGTAGCTGGAATTTCCATCATATCACTAGCAGTAGAACTAGAATCATCAAGCTGACTATTTATTTCCTCCATTGTTGGTATTTTCATGGGCTTAACCTTGGACACAACAGGCTATGCTTCGGAGAGGTTCTTTGACTTAAAACCCTGGTATCTACTGCTTCTTGTGCTTCTTCTTACCAGGGTAGTGCGGGTTGGGGTGGCAGATGTAGAAGCTTCAGTAGATAAACCCTTCCTTTTCTGCCCAACTTCAGGAATAGCCAACTGCATATTCAGAAAACTGTCAGGAGCATGTGGAGACATTTCTTGAGCAGTGCTAGGACTGTCTTGTTCCAGGATTCTTCTAGCAACCCGTCTTCCTTGGTGCAGGGAAAATAATTCTCCAACCATCTCATGAAGCATGGAGGCATGCATCTGAATATTAAATGAAAGAAACCTGCAATTATCCATGAGTGCATCAGATGAAGTAGTTGTGTTCATGGCAGCTCTAGCCATAGTAATTTTTTCCCATAATTCAGCATGCAGATCCTCAAAGGTTCCTTCAGCTAGAATAACAGTATTAATCTGTGGGACATTTTGGTCTACAATCATCATATTATCAGCTACAGAAGAGCCTGAGGAACCTGAAGAGCTAGGTGTAGAAATACTGTCATGCCATGCTTGCATAGGGCTGTCAGCAACATTTGTGGCAGATGGAGGTAAACCATCAGTGTAGTGGGCTCCCTGCTCAGCAAGTATAGTCTGGAAATTAAACAGAGGTGGTTGCTGCTCTGGCACATCTGGTACAGGGCTTGCTTGGTCAGGGACGAATTGTTGCAAAGGCTGCACTTGGAAATGCTGCACATGCCGATTTCCATTATGCTGATGTCCTCCTGGAGCAAAATTCTGATTCTGTTGCCACCACAGTGCCAGTTGTTGTTGGTAAATCTGTTATGTTGTTACCTCAGGGCCATATAGAGGGTGAGGATCTCCATTGTCAGGCTCAGGATCTGCTGGTGGTGGTGGGACATAAGCTTCATGAGCATTCCAGTAAGAATGACACAGCATAATGACTGGCACTGCCCAGCAGCGTCTAGCACCACCCAACTGATGCATGACTAGACTTTTTGGCACAAATTTTGGATCCACTATCCATGCCTTGACAAGCAATTTTTTTGTTTCCCCTGGGATGATCCCAGATGGACAGCAAACCAAAGTCCTCAACAGCACTATGAATATACTCTGTAGTCTGATAATCTAGGGGAAAACCTAGATACAGAAGCCATGTCTCTCTGCCAAAGGTTGTCAGTCTCATATCCTTTGCTTCATTGTGCTTAACAAAGTTTATGGTGGTTACTTCATCTAGCTCATATGTTAACCCAGACACAACATCGGCAGTAATAGTATCTGGGAAAGTGTAGACTCCTAGGCCAAAGGGATGATCATCAAAATATCTGACAATGTGTCCATCCCCAACCAGTAAATCTCTCAGATCCTCTCGCATATGTTCTCTATGTTGGATAGGAATAAATCTATTTGTTTCTACGATCAGAACTCTATCATTGTGAAGAGGAGCCACTGCAGGCACAACCAGGTTTGTGCGTACCTTTCTATTTGGCGGACCATGATCAACTATCATTCCTTCTGGCAGGAAAACAAGCGGGTTGACGGGGAAGTTCGCCATGGCGTCGTTGGCGTCGTCTGCAGAGAGCACAGTAGAAGAGGAAGGAGGAACGGCAACACTTGGAGCAGGGGCAGATGCAGAGTGTTGTTGTGTGAAAGGGGTAAGATCCTTTTTCCCCTTAACAACCCATATTTTGCTACCCAATAAATCGGCCCGTCCTCGAGAAACGGGAGGTGTTTCAATTCTCTATATTTGCTTCCTTTTTCCAGTACAAGATTTGGCAAAATGCCCAGATTGGCCACTGATGAAACAAAACAGTGTCTTGGCGGTTGATGTTCCTCTCTTGGGCTGGGCCTTAAGCACATATCCCTAACATTTGTAACTTAAACGCTGACAATCCAAACAGAAACTAGGACAGTTGGGCCGCAAATGATCAGTCTGCCCACATCTGTTGCAACAACCAATAAACTGAAAGACCAACTCCTTAGGCGGGATCAAGGGGATTTTCAACATTTCCATTATCTCTTTCTCCGAATGACGTGGGCATTACCCTTCGGGTAACTGACATTGCCCTATCCTGTACGGCCCAACTGGAGGCCCATGAAGATACCCGATGGCAAGGTGGCCACTAGACGGCAGAGAAGATTCCTTGAAGAACAAGACGAAGAGGTGAACAAGGAAAGTTTAGGGCTAGGTCTTTTGTAAACCTAGTCGTACCTGGACAGATCTCTGAGACTGGCCGCCTATATAAGGGCCAGGAGAGGGGCTGCCGAGGACTACGGAATCTTAGCAACTTTAGCCACCATAAATCTAGAGCTAGGTCGCCGTAGCACTTAGCCTCTCGACGAGATCACAGTCGAAACCTTCGGCACCCCATTGTAACCCGATATTTTCATAATCAAGATCGCACAGCAGACGTAAGGGTTACCTCATCGAGGGACCCGAACCTGGGTAAATCGCTCTCCCCGCTTGTCTGTTAACCGATGTCTCGTGTCAGCCTATAGGATTCCATCAACCCTAAGTCCCAATCGGAGGGCATGCCCGAGGAGTACCCCCGACGCCGAATAATTTGCTTGCCTAAGATCTTCCAGGTGTTTCAAAATTTGAATTGGTAATCTCTACCATAACGTCCTGGCACAGTCAGATCCTAAAAACAAGGACTGTCGAATAACCTCCTTATCTGCTGGAATCATTGACAGCGATCGCCGGGAGGAGGAGTCATCCATGCATGCAGATACATGCGTCTTCCCCTTAGGGGCAAAGCCAAATTTGGCCAACTCAGAGGCAGAAGAAAAGGGATCTCGACGTGCACTTTCAGTGAGAACTTCCAAATTTGGAGAACATAGGGTAGGGCTTCTTTGTGCAACGTCCACCAAATGATCAGAGGAAAACCATGCACCTTTAATCTCAGGAACAATAAGTGAGACATCACCACGATAAAGCGAGAAGTGACAGATAAAATCTGGCCAAATTCTATCATTGAGACCATAGATGAAGTGCCCAACTTTATTGGATGAAACCGAATACCTGAATCTTCGATCACTTAGACGGAAAACATTGAGACAATGTGCAGAACCTCCAATGCAACTTTGTAGAGCCAAACCCACAGATTCTTCCGTTAACACAAAAGAGGCCGAAGAGAAGGAAACCACCAGAAAGAAAGCCTTGGATCCAGAAGAGGGAGATGGATGCACCGAAGAACCAAAACGGCGACGAACCTGAGCGGCCACTGCAAGACCAGGGGAGAAGTCCCAATGTAGGAGAGCGTCCATGTCGGATTCCACACCAGAGAGGCGAGAGATCGGTGGAGGGGGAGGAGGCACTAGTAGAAGAGGGGCACAGGTCCAGTCCATTTAGGCCTTGGTACCCTGTCCCGAACAAACAAGGCGGGACTTAGTACCAAGCTCGGTTCAGATCAACCGGGCCCAAAGGCCTCGACACGAAACAATAGAGCTCATGGACTTTCCCCTTTTCTACGAACCGGCCTAGGCTCGCCAGGCAGAATTAAGCTTTCCGCCACACGCATTTAGGCTGTAATAGTGTCGCCGCGGCAGAGAACAGGCGTTTCTTCGCGCGGCAGTAGTTTCGCAATGCATATATATCATTCAAAACCACAAAAAATCGCCATGAATATATATAGACATCGTCAATCTGTACACGACATAGTCAACACAAGCACACGTAATGCATGCATATTTACAATACAACATCTCCTCGACGAATTTCTCCGTCGTCACGATCTTCCGATAGTGTTTCCACCTGGGTAAGACCTCGGGATAAAGAATCCCGCGATTTCCTCTTGAATTGCTTTTATTTGATCCACTGTTATGAGAGTGTCTCGCAGGCGTGTTATCTATATTTAAAAAAGGAGATCAATATATGAATGGAACTCAATACAATAGATGGTACTAATTAAGATTAATTGTGAAAATTTGTTATCGTACACGAGTGTGGTGTATTTGGGCATCCCCACCCTTGGGACAGGACATGTCACGCATGAAGGTGCAGACGTAGTATCCACATAAGTTATTCCCTTGTTCCTGCCTCATACACTTTACGAAAAATAGTTCGATCAAACTAATAATCAAGCATCGTAAAAGTAAATATCATATATAAAGTTTCACGGACATAGCTATATATATAGTACTACTTACAGGGTAATCTCTAAATGTAAGCTCCGGTTTCCATTTACCCGGAACAGTATTGATGAACCGTTTCCAAGCCCTGCCCGGCAAAAAATAATGAGTAAATGAGTAATTGATTAGTTGATGATATCTTCTAATTAGAGCAGATGAAGATGCCAATACGAAATTGATTGAAACTACTCTGAGGATGGCAGCCATGTCCGCCCATTCCGCATATTCTTTACGTTTCGAGTCCATGACGTTTACGACTCCAAGGTGAAGATCAATGATTAGGAGAATAAAGTGGAAACTGCACAAGCATAGCTCAATGATTACGAGAATAAAGTGGAAGGTGCACAAGCATAATGTATGTTATATAGCATAAATTACTTGAGTTGTAGGGAAAGAATATATCCTTTTGTCCGCTGCTTCTCTAAAAACATTACGATGTTGTCCTCGTGTCCTTGGGGTAAGTCTTAACCGTAACTTCATGAACTGTGTCTGGTCTATGAACCCCAGCGGTAGGAGCTTGCCTTTTTGTATTCCAGCTTCTTCATTCTGCATAATTAAATGTATAGCGTACACAAAGAATATAATGAGGATAATTGTTAGTGCAAATGAATGAGCTACAAACTTAATTACACAAATAATCACTACAGTGTAGCAACTGATGACAGCTTTGTCGAGGGCGTTTGATTGAATAACTGAAACAGTTCTTCTAACTCAAGGTTTATCTCTTCCCCAAGTAATGCTCATCTCTAAGATACACCGTGAGGTAGCTTTCACATCTTCGACAGGCCAGTACCAATGCAACCTTCGAGACTGAGTCCCTAGACGCGCGAGTCGCTGCAGTTTGACGAGATCGATCCGTATCTATACTTGTTTACCACTTGAGCCGTTGGATAGTAATCTTCGTACTCAACCGATGCTCCCTGAGCTCTAGCCGCCCGTTCGATCATCGATGCCGTTCTCCGATCATGATAGGGCTCCACGACGAAGTGGGGTACGGCCTGAATGTCCCGTGTCCAAGCTTGGCGACTTTTTGCTTCTTTGCTCGCTCGAGGACTGTCCAAGAGAGCGGTCATAATCAGCTCTCACCTCAAGTCTCTTCATTCTCGTCTCGGCAAAGTGCTTCACCGTATGCGGTGGAATAAACATCTTCTTCACGCGCAAGAAACGCCTTTTGCTCTTAGTCTGCTCATGTGGTAACAACTCTGAGTCTCGTGCCCTCATTGGAGTTGATGATCTCTTCTGAGTCGTAGGAGGTGCCGCGACCGCTTCTCTTTTGCTTAGGGTGGAGGCGGCGAGTCTCCGACGAGGAGGAGGAGGCTACGGAGTATTTTCACACGGAGGAACCTGGTCATGGATAGGGGAATCATCATCGCACAGAGGAGAATCATCACGCGAGGAGATCGCACAGTGGCGAGGAGGCGAGGTGGCCTCGTTTGTTGGCTTCTCACCCGGAAACACAATGTTCTTCCGCCATTGCACGGTGGTTCTACGGGCTTCCCAGTTTTTTGATTTCCCCATCTTCACCTGCAGGGTGCCAAGCACCAACCCCTCATACTCTCTCAACACTTCATCCACCATCACAACAGCAAAGTCGTCTTGGACCGGACGACAATGGTAAGACCTTGTAGGTAAGAGGATGCCGACCGCCGCCTTGAAGGATAGGTTGAAAACTTTAACATGCAGCTCACAAGGACGGCTCTCGGTGAGATCATCCACGGGGTAGCAGGAGGCTCGACCACCTGGTCATCATCATCATCCACCCGCTGAGAGGAAGCCACGCTACTTTTCCTGGGGGGTTGAGATTGCAAAGGGGGCATGAGCAGTGTGCAGATCTACAGCCTGCCCCCGAGCCATCCGAGATGTAAGTACTTGGGTTACCATGGTTAATCGGGGCTTTCATGGTGCTCATACCTCCTCTAAGTTAGCCACGGTCCTGTTTCCCTTGCCTTCCTCCTCTCATGGCTTTTATCAAATCTCTTCCTTTCCGCAAGAAAGCCATACTTCCACGGAACGGAGCCTTCGGTGCCTCGTGTTCCCGCCGTGTTCATTGTTCCCAAGGGCGCGTGTCACCATCGTTCTTCTTTCGGGCTGGAACAACCCCGCCCCATCGTCCCTATGTGCTTGTTCCTGTGGCATCAATGGGAACCTTCGATGAGCTTTCTTATAGATGCACTTCCCTATTTCTGATCCAACGTTCCCCCAATCCCGTAGAACCACTCCTTGCACCGCTCGATCCAACCGTGTGTCCCTAATCTGATCCCTTTCGGTCCCGCCTCAGCTGCCTACCACTTAGGACGGTTAGCCCTATATCCACCTGGACCCAGAATGATATAGCTTCAACGCAGCATTTGCCTTATTTATTTCCGACCTTCTTAAATTCTTCGACTGGTTGTATTTCACGACCTGTCCCAAGTTGAATTTTACCTTCTCACTGTCCGAGTCTTCTTTAACTTGATAAGGCGGCGCAATCTTTTCTTGTGGCTCTTGAATAGTTCGGCCATCTTCTTCTTGCAAACTCGCGGAGGGCCTGCTCCATCTTGGCCTTTTCATTGTCACCCCCTCTTCGGGTACTATGTTGAAATGTGACATGAGCTTGTTCATAATGCTGTTTTTGGCTACATCATCGATATAAAGACCTTGAGCTTCTTCCTCTGCAGACAGCACTAGTCCCTTCGGCTTGTGCCATTCTCGAACGGTGATCGGGACGTGGTCCCTAACAAGCACTCCGCATTGAGCTATAAATGCCTTTGCACCTTCTCTGGAGCAATCGGTTTACCATCCTTTTCGATGTGGGTGATGTCGTGCCTAACACCGTCATCCAACTTTTTGGCCGGGCCGTCTTCCTCGACTCTTACGAAGTAGCGTTCGATCCGAGGGCTAAAAAAGAAATAGTTCATAGTCAATACAATTTAATTAGTTAATGCATCTAGTCGATCAACATCGGCTTAATTAATTTATATACCTCGGTGATAACTACAGTTCGGGAGCCATTATGATGATCTTGTTCCTCACCGGCGCCACTAGGATCTTCTTCCTCAATATTCTCCGCTCCCTCACCGGAGTCATTCAAATAAGTTGCGGTGACATCGTCACCGCCATCATCCGGAATAACGTCGTCGCGATCATCCAGAGTACCGTTTGCTATGAGTTCCTCCATGAAATTTTCTTGAATTTCATCTCTGTCCATGCTTTCTACAACGACCTGCAAGCTATACATAGGAACCATCATATGATCAAATTAAGGATAATGCAGAAAACTGAAAATGGAGTTACATATGTAGTTCTTAACTAAGGATCGATAATATAGTGTTGAAAGCAGATAGTGCAGTTACATGCATACATAGATCGGGTTCAGTTTATTTAACCCTAATACATATCAATCACAACTACAACCACTCAACCGCGCAGACCGGGTCCTAGAGGGCGCCGACCGGGTCCTGAGCCGCGCTGGGTGTACCCCAAAGCCACGGAACAACAACGGAGCATAGCTAACATGAGATCCCCGCATAACGCTCCATCCGGTCCTATACATGTTGTCTAACGCGTACATGTAACGGCGAACGTGCTGGTCCTCCGCTTCAATGCGCCGAGCTACCTCCTCCGGCGGGCTCCTCTGAAACGACCGTGGCCCATAAGACCTCCACCAAAGAATATCCGGTCGACAACGGACCCGGATTCACCAAGGTGCGCGACCCGGAAGCCAAGACCTCCTGCCACTCCCGCGAGCTCCAGTCCCGACCTCCCCATCTGCCCATCTCCTAGAAGAGTCGGACCACGCGCCGCTGTCGCGGCATCGTAGCTACGAAAACAAATCATATATGTACTAATATGAATTAAAAAACATGATATTGTGCTAAATAAAAAAACTTCACTACTTTTGTACTAACGCCGCGTTCCTCCTCTCGCTCTTCTCTCTATTTTGGGGGCGGTAGCGGGAATTGAACGACTGTATTTTGGGGGCGCCGGCAGGGGCGTCGACACTACCGGCACCGCCACGGACTCTGCGCTCCTCCTCTCGCTCTTCTCTCTATTTCGCGACCCTAGTACTATGTCGCGGTGGCACCGGCAGGGGCGCCGACACTACCGGAGATGGTGGCGGTCGGCCGGTGGTGGCACTAACATAGGGGTATGGTGGCGGCTGCTCGTAAAATATATCCATCTTATTTTGATCATAAAATCCTATGTTCCCTCAAAAAAAAAACCTATCTATCATTCCACCTCCATCTAGCTCTTGCCAATGATGATACTATTTAAGATTCTCTCAATTCTTAAAGTGAAGCTAATAAATTGCTAATCCTCGTTCGAACGAGAATTTAACTTAGAGCTCATTTAGTTTTAGGATGCTTAGATTGCACCTTGTTTTGTGTTTCATAAGAACTAATAACACACAAATAAAAGTATCTAATTTCGGGATACATACAAATTATCTAATACACTATGTCCAATTTGATAATTATAAGAAACAAAAAAAATAAAAAAATAAGGGTGGCCGGGGGCGCTCTCCTTGCCGGCGGCGGTGGAGGAGGGGCGCGGCGGTGGAGCGCGGGCGGCGGCGGCGGTGGAGCGCGGGCGGCCGCGATTCACGGCGGCGAGCGATTAAGGGGCGGCGGTGGAGCGCGGGCGGCGGCGCGCGGAGACGGCCGGCACGCGCGCGGCCGTCGGGAGAGAGGAGAGAGGGAGCGCGCACGGCGGCGGCGGTGGCGGTGCGCGAGGCGAGGGCGGCGGCGTGGCGGTGAGGGCGAGGGCGGCGGCGGTGGTTTGCGCGGGGAGGAGGCGTGGCGATTCTCCGCGGCAGGCCTGGGCGGCGCGAGGCCTCCTCCCGCGCGATTGATTTGCGCGAGAAGGAGACGAGCAGTTATAGTGCTCCCCTTTGGTCCCTGTCAGTATAAACCGGACCAAAGGCCTTTTTTCGTTGTAATACAAACCGGGACTAAAGGCCATTTTTGCTGTGCTGCCAAGCGCAGCAAAAAGGCTTTAGTCCTGCCAACAAACCGGGTCCAAAGGCCACTTTTTTAAAAAAGTTTCATTCCCGCCTTATTTCAAATGAAAAAAGCCACCGCACTGCCACGTGTCCACCGCCGCCACCGCCATGCATGTACAAAGCACCGTCGCCACCGCTGTACTCGCCACTGTCGCACGCATCGTCTGGCCACCACTGGCCACCGCCATGTACTGGCCACCGCCATGTACTGCCCACCACCGCCACCGCCGTGTACTGGCCACCACCACCACCGCCACACGTGTCCTTCCCCGCACGTGTCGCGCGCTTCCACGCGCTCTCGCCCCGCCACCGTCGTGCGACGTAGATCCCGCTCCACGTGCCACGCCCGCCGCTTCGCCGCCGCCGCCGCCGCTTCACGGCACGCCTGCCGCTTCCCCGCGCCACCGTCGCCAAACTTCTTGCCGTCGCGTTATAAAGCGCCGCTGCGGCGCGCTGAACCACACGTCGCCGTCGCCCGCTCATTCGCCGCCGGATGCCGCTGCCGCCGCCGCGCTCGTCCGCTTCGTGGCGCTCCGCGCGTCTCACCGTAGGTTCTACGCGAGATGCATGCCGGTGGCTTCCGCCACCCCGCACGCACAACACCGAGCCGGGCGGCGCGCGCTACGACGCCGTCGCATGGCGGGCGGCCACGTGCGACATGAACTTCCTGTGACGTCGATTTCTAGAGGCGGAGTTCGCGCCGACGCGTGCCTCGTCGACGATTTAGGACCGCCGCCGCCACCGCCGTGCGGCGTGGATCGCAATCGCCGAGCACGACGAGGAGTTGATGCGCCGGTGGAGGGCGCAGCTCCCCAACGACGTCGACAACACCGCGGTTCTTCGCTGACCTCCGGCACAACGCAGGTCCAACAGGCGCCACCGTCGGGCCGTCGCCGTGTTCGAGCTCGATAACCCGAATACAACTTGGGCCGACAACCCTCGGTGGGACGACATTTGGACCGAGACAACCTCCGACGACGAGTAGATCGACTAGACTAGTTGTTTATCTATTTTATTGTATTTTCAATAAAGTCGTTGTGGCAGACGCTGATGATGAGAAAAGTTTCCCGCCAGATTACATGTGGAATTAAAGTACAGAACTCAACTGAAAATTAATTAAGATACATGGCCAGATAGTACTCGTGCCTAGCTCAACTGAAAATTAATTAAGATACATGGCCAGATTCGACTGTTCGAGTCATTCAGTCATACTCGTGCCTAGCCCTATAGTACTCGCCACTGTAGTCGTCGTAGTCGCCGTCATCATCGCTGCATCGGGGTCGCGTAGTCAAACCTCGGCGGGAGACACGCGTGGCTGGACCGAGGGTAGCGCAGCGGGGGCCACGGTGGGCCATGACGCCCGGAGAGTCCGGTCGCGCCACCACAGCCGACGGCCGTCCTCGTTGAAGTTCGAAGGAGGCGGGCCGCCTCTCGTGCTCGGCGAGCGCCCTCTCACGCCGATTGATGAAGAAGCTTTCAAGTCGGGCTGTAGTCGGGATGCCACTAGGATTCCTCCGCTGCTCTGGCGTGAGCTCGAGTAGTAGTGGTTCGTGATGGCCATCTCGCGCGCCACACCTAGAGGGACAGGAGGGACCGGTACCCTCCGACGCTCAAGCAACCAGCCGGGGACGCGGTAGCCTGGCGGGCAGGGGTAGTTCGACGCGCAAAGCGCCTCCGCCTCCCGGAGGGTTAGAGAGACGATGGAAGCCATGTGACCTGGTGATGAGGTTTGCAGATATGAGTCTAGATGTGATATGTAAATGGAGGCCAAGCCAACATATATATAGTGAAAAAATGGCGGGAGGACGGAGGCGGGAAGCAGTGGAAAGCGCGGGAGAAAAATAGGCGGGAACGCATGGCGCCAAAAATTGTCTTGGATAAGGACGGAGGGAACCCTTTAGTCCTGCCAACCGGGACTAAAGATCCTTTTTTGTGTCATCTAACAAAACTGTCGGTGGATATGACGTGTAGAACCTTTAGTCCCGCCGGGTACAACCGGGACTAAAGATGTCGGCAGGATAAGAACGCATGGGTGGACGCACCGCTTCGATGAGATAAAGCATGTAGCGCATGACGCCCCGTCGAAGGAACAAGACAAAGTAGAAGAGGTGCCGTGCCTATAAAAGGAGCATCGATACGCCTGCCAAGCAGATCAACAAGCCAAGCAAAGTTTCATTCCCATGGATGAAGGGAAGGGTTGGGAAATTCCATGGCGCAGCTTCGAAGATGTCGTTGGCACACGCCCTACGACATCTTCGAAGCTGCTCCTCGAGTTTTTCCCTGCAAGCCCCTAAACGACTACATCTCATCTAACAATGTTGGGGAAAGGGTTGGGAAATTGTCGCAGCAGCTTCTCGAAGATGTCGTTGCACACGCCCTACGGCATCTTCAAACTGCGCCTTGGAATTTTTCCCTGCAAGCCTCCGAACGACTACATCTCATCTAACAGTGTTGGGGAAAGGGTTGGGAAATCTCCCGTGGCGCATCTCCACTTTTAATATCTTACATACAGTTACATGATTACACAAAAATAAATGAGAAATTGATTGCCATGTTGAGATACTCATTTGTGCCATGAACATTCTTCAATTAACTTGATGATGGAGCATCTTCATCATTTAATTAATCTTCTTCGGCCGTAACCATGGAGCATCTTCATCATTTAACTTGATGCTTGGATCAATGTTCACTCTCAAGGGTGGAATTTCATCAAACTGATTATAATCTTCTCACATGTCTGTCTTGTCCTCCACTCCCACGATGTTTCTTTTTCCAGAAAGAACTATGTGGCGCTGGCTCATCGTTTGATGTATTTGTTTCCTTATGTTTCCTTTCTTGGTTTGGTAGACATATCCTTCACATAGAAAACCTGGGCCACATCCTTGGCTAGGACGAATGGTTCGTCTCTATACCCAAGATTGTTGAGATCCACTGTTGTCATTCCATACAACTTGTCTACCTGAACCCCGCCTCCTGTTTTGTTGACCCATTTGCACCTAAACAAAGGGACCTTAAAAGAAGGTCCATAGTCAAGTTCCCATATATCCTCTATGTAACCATAATATGTGTCTTCATTCATTATTGCATCAAACCGGACACCACTGTTTTGGTTGGTGCTCTTTATCTTGCGATCGTGTAAAATGTATTCCCATTTATCTCGTACCCTTGGAAAGTCACTACAGTCGAAGATGGTGTCTGGGCCAGCAAGTACAACTGATCTTCAATATGTTTGTTAGGAGATGTTTTTGCAACCAACCGCCGAAAGTCGACATGTGTTCACGTAATCCAATCGTTCGACCGCCCCGGGGAGCGTAGAGTTCTTGTGGTCACCGATATACGGAGCCACCAAGGTGGAACTTTGTAGAACTGTAGTGTGCTTGAGTCAAAGAAATCCCGTCCCTACATATCATTGATTTCCTTCCTAGCGTGCCTTTTCCACTTAGTCTCCTTCATGCCGCGATTTAGAAACACCAATCGGCTTAAGGTCAGGAATAAAGTCAACACAGAATTCAATGACCTCCTCTGTTCCATAGCCCTTGGAGATGCTTCCTTCTGCCTAGCACGGTTATGAACATATTTAAGACTCACATGAACCTCTCGAAAACATATTGTGTAGAAACACAGGACCGAGAATGGAAATCTCATCGACCAGGTGAACGAGGAGATGTGTCATAATATTGAAGAAGGATGGTGGGAACACCAGCTCAAAACTAACGAGACATTGGACCACATCATTCCTCGGTAGAATTTCTGGATTTATTACCTTCTGAGAAATTGCATTGAGGAATGCACATAGCTTCACAATGGGCAATCGAACATTTTCCGGTAGAAGCCCCCTCAATGCAATCGGAAGCTGTGTCATTATCACGTGACAGTCATGAGACTTCAGGTTCTGGAATGTTTTCTTCTCCATATTTATTATTCCCTTTATATTGGAGGAGAAGCCAGACGGGACCTTGATACTGCTAAGACATTCAAAAAATATTTCCTTCTCTGCTTTTGTAAGAGCGTAGCTGGATAAATGACGTCCTTTAACTCTCTAATGCAACTTTTTGGGGTCTTTCCAACGTTGCTAGTCCTCCCGTGCTTCTGGTGTATCTTTTGTCTTCCCGTACACACCCAGAAAGCCTAGCAGGTTCACGCAAAGATTTTTCACGTGCATCACATCGATTGAAGAGCGGACCTCTAAGACTTCCCAATAGGGTAGATCCCAAAATATAGATTTCTTCTTCCACATGGGCGCGTGTCCGGCATCGTCATTCGGAACAGACCGTCCGCCAGACCCTTTCCAAATATTACATCTAGATCCTTGACCATACCAAATATATCAACACCATCACGATGGGAGGCTTCCTCCGGTGATCAGCCTCACCGTTGTAATGCTTGCCTTTCTTTCTTACGGATGGGTAATCCTAAGAAATCGACGATGCCCCATGTACACGACCTTCTGACCTTTTCCAAATAATCACCTTCGAGCTCATGTAAACAGTGTGTGCATGCATTGTATCCCTTGTTTGACTGTCCCGAAATGTTACCAAGAGCAGGCCAGTCATTGATGGTTACGAAAAGCATCGCTCTTAGGTCAAATTCCTCCCGCTTGTGCTCGTCCCACACACGTACACCGCTAGGGACCACATGTAGAAGTTCTTGGACTAATGGCTTCAGGTACACATCAATGTCGCCCGGTTGCTTCGGGCCTTGTATGAGCACTGCATCATAATGAACTTCCGCTTCATGCACAACCAAGGAGGAAGGTTATATATACAAAGAGTCACAGGCCAGGTGCTATAGCTCGCTTCCAAAAGGATTCATGCCATCTGTACTTAGACCAAACCGTAAGTTCCTTGCATCCTGTGCAAAGTTTGGGAACTCTCTATCGATTTTTCTCCATTGGGAGCCATCAGCAGGTGCCTCAACATCACGTCTTTCTTACGGTCTTCTTTGTGCCATCGCAACAACCTAGCATGCTCTTTATTTCGAACAAGCGTTTACTGTATTATAGGAGCATACCACATAACCTTGGCAGAACCCTCTTCCTGGGGCGCGCCTCAACATCACCAGGGTCATCTCTCTGATCTTATACCGCAATGCACACACCGACATGCATCCAAATTCTCGTACTCACCGCGGTATGCATCATTAATGCATGCATGTATCTTTTGCACATCTAATCCTAGAGGGCGGACAATCTTCTTCGCTTCGTACGTAAGGGCACTACCCCTTGAAGCTTCCTTAATTATTGTCAAGAACTTTCCAAATCCCGAGTCGTTGACACCGTTTCTCGCCTTCCATTGCAACAATTCCAGCTGCTCCTAGCTTTTTATGGCCATCTTCGCAAGTTGGGTATAACAATTTGTTGTGATCTTCTATCATCTTGTCGAAGGCCAACCTTTCCTTTTCAGTTTCACATTCTCTCCTTGCATCAAGCAATGGCCCGGCCAAGATCATCATCAGCAGGCTCATCTGGTGCCTCTTGATCTTCTACTTCATTGTCTTCATTGCCTTCTTGTATCGTATTCAGGGAAATTGGGATAACCGCCATCATCATCTTCCTCTTCGTCATTGTCTTCCATCATAACCCCTCTTTCTCCGTGCTTGGTCCAACAATAGTAACTGGGCATGAAACCGGATCGCAGAAGGTGGTGTGAATGAGACTCGAGTGAGCGTAATTTACGGTATTCTTGCAGTCCACACATGGACAATACATGAAGCCACCATGTTTGTTTGCCTCCGCCATAAAATTATCCAGGCCCGCAGAAACTCGAAACCGTCGTCAATGTATATATACACATGCATTTTATCAATTGCATGAAAAGGATAAAGTTGTTAACCTCGAGAAGAAAAAAAGTTAAGTGTGGCTTGATTTGTGTAAACTCAAGTGGCAAATCCTCTGCATTTCATCGAACACCTCTTGTGCATGTGAAGAAGAGAGGAAAGCAATACACCCTCTTGTGAAGATAGTGAAAATGGCCAAGTGTGGCTCACACTTGGGCAAAGGTTATATAGCCGAGTTTGGACCCGGTTTGTATTACAAACCGGGACTAAAGGGTTCCCACGACGACACGGCCGCACAAGGACCTTAGTCCCGGCATTACAAACCGGTCTAAAGGCCACTGACAAGCGCAAAGGGTCGTTCCTAAGAACGAACCGGGACCAATGCCCCCATTGACCCGGTTTGTTCAAAGATCGGACATTTGCTTAACCAGGCCTCTTCTCCACTAGTGAGGGTAGCCATCGCTAAACGGCAAGATATCTAAACGGCAAGACTCCATTATTTCTTGATCAATCCATGATATTTTTCATTTATAATCCATCCGGTCATGCAAGAGTTGCCATGCTATACAGTGTCGCGGTCTTCGAAATTATAAATTTGACCATCCAATTTTATTAAATATAACAATGTATTATATACCTAATAATAAAGGAGCTAAGGTTTCTGCCAAAAATTTCGTCAACGCTTTTTATTGGACCGTTTTGCCCTCCCACCAAATCGCATAATACACACATATGCCACTACCGGTTGGTTTGCTTTCTTTTTCACCCGAACGAACGCGTCGCGCGCCTGCGTGTGTCCGCTTCTGGTCGCCCGCGCCTGTCCGCTTCTGGTCGTGTCTGACCTGCACAACGGGCATCGACCGGGAGACGCGCACGCACGCGCATGGAACAGGCAGCGGCCGTCGACGGGTGGCCCGAGGACGTCGAAAGCGGAGTTGAGGACGGAGGAGACAATGGCGCACGCGTGGAACTTGGCGGCGGCGGCCGGACTTGGTCGCGAGGACGTTGAACGCGGGATTGAGGACGGGGGAGACAGTGGCGCATGCGCGGAACTTGGCGGTGGCGGCGGCCGGACTTGGTCGCGAGGACGTCGAACGCGGGGTCGAGGATGGAGGAGACAGTGGCGTCCTGGTCCTTGGCGGCTGGAAGGAGGAGGTCACGGGCGCGAGGCCGACCAGAAGCGCGAGCGGCGCGCTGGATTTGGTCGACGGGACAAATCTCGCACGCGCGGAACTGGCGGCGGTGGCGGCCGGACTTGGTCGACGGGACAGATCTCGCACGCGCGGAACTGGCAGCTGCGGCGGCCGGACCACCGCTGCCCCTCACGCCCGGCTCCACAGGCGTGGCCGCCTGGCTCTGTCCCCAAATCCATGGCGCTCCCTGCCTTCATGGCCGTGTACCTCCCTGATTTCTCCCTACTCAGCCGGTCAAACACTGCGTTGGTCGATTTCTCTATTTGCAAGAACTACTACCGTCGTCTTTCGGCTAAGGCCAATCCCCTGCAACAATTGTTGTTTCTGCTCCTATCTATTTAATTTCCACCGCCCTGCTGATGCTGTTTCTGTCCCTGAGAAGGGAGCTCACAACCACGCCTACTGATCAGGTTCATGCTTTAACCGGCTGTAGACGAAGAAGCGTGAACGAAAAACTGGAGAGATAGCGTATGCGCTGGTGACTGATTGAAATTAAACGTGTGGATGAGAAATAAAGCAGCACTTTTAGTAAAGTTCAGTTTGAAAATTACTGTGTCAAAATTTCGTACCAATGTTTTGGTAGTGCACATTTCAGTGGTGGAAGTACATTTGAGAAGGGCACATGACACACAGATATACACCAGGTTAGAAGAGAAAATCCAACTCAAAGTAAACAAACGTACCTTCCAAAAATACACAATTTCTACATGGTGGAAGAACTGCTAAAATGGCGTGCTATTAAAAATACTGCTGCGACTAAAACATTAAATAAAAATTAGACAATAGCAACATACGGACGTATGCATATTTCCAATTATGATTTGACCGATGGGACATGTGAGAGTAGCCGGTTATATTTTGGTGAAACATATAATAATTCGAATTGTATGGAATCAAAATCTTTTTTTAAAGCAAATTTCATTATCAACCAGGTAATGAAATACTGACCAACAGTTCAACCGCTTAACGCTAGCATTTTTGGGAGATCGCAAGACGCTTGTAATAGCAATTTCACATACTTGAAAAAGAAAATGGTATTCTACAATGGGTGAATGTTTCCAGGGTATTTAAGTACATATCAATAAACTTCAATCCGTTGCAACGCACGGGCATTTTTGCTAGTGTATTATAAAATCCAGAAATACTTACAATTTGGAAGTACTTTTGAAGACGCGCCTATGATTCTCAATAACATAATCTAAAATATCCACAAAGATATTAATAGTAAATATATCATGTCCATTCAAAGCGGCAGTTTTGGCAGCATCTCTCAAGAGCTGTTAAGTATAGTAAGATGGATAAATTTAATCCGTTAGCCGCCGCCACACACACACGGTAGATGATCTCACTCTGTTAGATAAATACATTATCGTTGCTTGTAACTTGAGTATATATGGTTATCTTAGAGATCTAGTCAATACTTGCTTTCGTTCGCTATCTTAATCTCTTTTTTTGTTGTTAACCATCTTAATCTAGTGACTTTTTTTGCGAATTAATCTAGTGACTTTAATGTACACCATATGCAAGAGCATGCCATATTGCTGCTGCTGCCAAGCAACAAAAGAAGGAAACGATAAACTCGAACCGTAGGTTTGTTGCTAGACTTGTGGCCACGCCGATCGACCATTCACTTGCTAGTCTAGTGTGATGTTTATCGACACTGTCTCCACGTCACTGGATAATAAAGTGAAGGACGGGAGAACTGGAGAAGGAAGAAAGAAAATGAAGACAGATTAGGCAGGTCGGTCACCATGCATGCACATATTGCTAGAGATATCCTAGTCCCACACGTATGTACTGCCTCACGTGAAGTTCTCGTCAAGTTACTTTGCGAGATGCTCCTTTTGAAAGTTGGTTTCGTCAAAGATCCTTTTGAAACGCATTCCTAAGCTACCTGCACCTTTAGCTAAGTGAGAATTCGCCACACGTAAGACGCATCTCTAAGCTAACTTAATTATCTTTTAGGGCATGTTTGATTCAAAAAATATCATTATGGTGAAATACGTACAATTTGTTGCGAATAACCAAACCAAAGAAGATTGTACTTTCCAAACGAGCCAAGAGGAAGGACAACAAGAAAAACACACTAAAATCACCCTCGGTAAAAGATTTATCTATGTTCGCTTGTGCTCTTCAACTCAAGGTTTAAAATAAGGCGCTATTTCCTCGCAATAGCTATAGCATATTTAAGAGCTGGCGGTAAGTTTTTTCAAATATGCTTGCTACGATGCTAATCGCGTTTTATCGGCTCTATACCGCATATAGCGACGCTATTTCCTTTTCACGGAAAGCCAACAGCACGTCGTCTGATCGGTCCATGGGTCCAAGTCCAGGTATCCAATAGGCCAGTACTCCACTGCATCTATTCTAACCTAGACTAAATTCCAGACTCCTTGTACGACAATTCCTCACCGACAGTCCAAGTGTCCAATACGCTACACCAATCTATTGGCTTCTTTGTTTATCGTGACAATGAGCACCAATCTGCGGGTTCTTCTTCAGAAGATGATGCCATTCAATCTTGTTTATATGAATACAAACTTTATCTATGTTGTTACCCCATTAGCTCTTGATGTTATGCTACATTCTCTTAAAAATGTTGCCTTTCATTCTTGACTATAGTTATGAATTTATGCCTCACATCTATGTTCATGCCATGGATTTGGCTCTTGAAGACTATTGGAAACCTGTTCTAAAGGATGTGGTTAAGCGTGTGTTCTTCTAAACAAAATTTTAGCTGCTGAAATCCTTAATATTTATCTTCTTTTTGCAGAACGCTATTTTTAAAATAGCATACTACTCGCTATGGCATGCTATAACTTGTATAGCGTCTAGAGAAATGGCGTCTACGGGTGTTTTGGAACATGGGAGCATATGCTTCCTCTATTTTGAAATGCATCTTACACATATTTTGAATTTTAAAAAAGTTGAAACAAAAAATTCATACATACATCTTCACGTGCTATGCTCTCACAAAGTCGTTTCATAAAAAATCGACTTGTTATGTGACGTGTGTAAAAAAGACAAAATTCTGTGCTAAAAATAATATTTTTCACAAGATAAATTTTCTCTTTTTTACATAGTTCATAAAAAATATTGTTTTTCGTGGAACTTGACGAACGCACATATACTATGGGGATGTACATGTAAAATAATTTGTCAAAATTTTTTAACACTTCGAAATATGATTTTTTGGTAGAGAGAGCATACGCATCCGGGAGCCGAATTGATTTTCCGCTAGAGAAAGGCCTTGCTAAAAAAATAGCTCGCTATTTTAGACCTTGCTTCAACTAGATGGGACATGTCCTTCTACCTCTTCGAGAGAACAACTCTTTCTAGTGATCGATCATCAGAGGAAAATCCAAGGTTTACTATTTTACTGTGATCTAAGCTACAAAGATATACTTTATCATTTTGAAAAAACATCTTGCATATAGCTTGTGATCAAAGTCGTACCTCTAATGTTTAAGCAAGTAAATAGAACCATCCTAAAATTTGAAATAGTGTGCTACCTCTTCGTTATAGCAGATTCCCAACACTTCCGCTAAAGATATGTTATTTTAGCACTAAATAGGATCCCCCACTAATAGCTCACTAAATCGCGTCAGAACACTCAATAGAGCTCAAAATAACGCTATTTGTCCCATGCTCAAATATTTTCATATTTTGATTTGAAAGTTACACCTGAGTATGTAATATGCATTTATGCACTACTTTTATTAGTACTACAATCATCGTTAATTATTGTTCAGTACAAATTTGTATCATTGAATTTCTTGTCATATTTATAAATAATATGAATATCTGATGCCTAATTTTTCTAGGAGTTGTCTTGTTTTGTAGAAAACGTTAAATGGTTTACCTTCGCTGTAGCTTTCTTAGCGCCTGGAAATAGTCGATGCTAAGACATATAGCCTGGTATTCTAAACTTGAACCATCGTGAAATTGATATCCATATGGTGCACAATTTTTATTGTGGACTTTGATACCTTTTATGAATATATTCTTTAAAATTTTAAATTTGACTTTGATTAGAAACTATATGCAACATATTTTTGGAAACAGCTGAAGGAGTACACGGGTCAGGATGTAACCATGAAATGTCTTACACCCTTCGATCCATATCAAGTGTCACTGACATATGGAAACAATTTGTACAAAATCAGACCTAGTTGTATTTTAATTAGAAATACATATATATGCAAATAAAGTCAAAACTCCTATTTTTAGATGGCGGGAGTATATAAGTAAAGACGAGGACGACGCACATGCATGCGTGCCCGCTGAGACGATGCGAGTCATGCTACGGCCGGCCGGTCTATTCGTCAATTCACCGCCGTCGACCATAGTTAACAGAAAATTAACTAGAGTAAAAGTATATGGTTCGATCCTTTTCGTTTCCCATATCCGTGCCGTTCATGCACCATCGCAACCTATAAATAACTACGCACATGCTTTTCTTCTTCGATACATCTATGTCTATCATTCGAGTCTCTGCCGCGTAGGATGAATTAATTGGTCGTTTGGGCACAGGAAACTGATTATATATCATCTCCGACTTTGCGTTTAAGTTGGCGATGATTCAGTCTCAATCAATCAAACTTATCAAGATTCCATTCTGGCGGCTTGGCGAACTGAACACTGATTCCTAGCTAGTACAGTGTGTGCTGGATATCTCTGTAGTATATAGGAGTATATCGAGTTATCGATCTCTCGCGATCAGGTCCTAGCTGCCTTGGTTTTGGTTTGTCCTCGTCTAGTCCTCTGCTTGTCTCGACGGTATATAGACACGGATCGAGACTGACTCACGTACTGATGTAGTACGATGTTACAGTCACATGCATCTAACGGCTCCATTCACAATCTTCGTAACCACCCTGCAGAATCGGTGGAAATTGACAAAAATAACCTTGTCTGAAGCTTCAACATAGAATAGTACAGATTTTTAAAAATTCACAAAATGTGTTCTTTCCATGACGTCTAGGCCCTAGCTGGATAGCAGTAGCACACTCCCTTGCCTTGGGCGCGACCAGAACTTTTTCAACCGAGAAAAATCTTGGCACAAATTAAATATATCGGATTAAAAACAATCACAACACACCTTCTTTCTATGACGTCTAGGGCTAGCTGGGGTGTTGTGCTAGTTAGCACGACTCCCCCGCCTTGGGAGTCATCAGTCATGGCAAGATAGCACAAGGCTCTATCGGTCTTAGGGCGGAGGCATCGTGCAAAGATACAATTTTGTGAAGAAAAATTAGATTCGTTTCAATTTATACTGAAGTTTAAGAAAAGATTCATTTTTATCCATTTTCAGGCAGAACTAATTGTAATACACATACATGCAAATCGCAAGTATTATACTTGACTGGAAATCATACGAAGTACCTGTTTCTTCTTAACTAGTACAGGCGTGATTGATAGCCCGCATGACTATAAAACAGGCCGTGGAGAGCAAAACAAAGGATGATTGGCTGGCTAGGCTCCCTTCTTGTTGTGACCAGCCGGCGAGGCTCCAGAGTAAGGGCATCTCCAGGGCGGGGCGACGCATATTTATGTCCGTTTGCGTCGGGCACGGACACAAAAAACGTTCGCATGTTCACATGCGTCTGCCCCTGCTCCAGCGGCAGGGACGCATTTATTTGACCGCATGCGTGATTAGAGAGGAGAGAGAGGGAAAGATTCTATTTGTGTGGCTAGGAATAAGCGCATGCGTGATTAAAGGAGAGAGAGAGGGCAGACAACCGACACAAACGGACGCGCGGACGCGTCCGCAGACGATTCCTGCACATATTTGATCCACGTTTGCGTACAGACGCGAACGTTTTGCACGGAGGGCGTTTTTTGTCCACGCAGACGCAAACGGACGAAAAACGTCCATTTGCGTCGCCCCGCTGGAGATGCCCTAAGGCAGAATGTCCATTTTCTCGGGGCCATGCATGTTTCAGGCATCTTTGTGCACCAGCGATGCAAAGATGCTTTCCGCTCACTTTTCCTTAAATTAGATTCATTTTGATATAAAAAAAAACTTTTACATCGTAGGTGGCATGCAACTAGAAAATCCGTTTTACCGAAACATGACGTTATTTTACATAATATATCTAAATTCATGTTTGTAAATTTTTCTTAAAACTACTTGACATAAGATATGATCATATCAAAGGATTTTTTTTCGAATCTAAAAAGACGATCCGGGGGGAGGGGGTGGAGGAAAATATCCAAAGCCCTTATCACCGGCGCACCACGTGGTGCGCCTGTGGTAATCAACATACCACCGGCGTCTCACTATAGTGGTGCGCCAGCAGTAAGGCTGGGTCCCGGATTTTTGCATCGATGTGGACATGGTCGAGCCTTATACCCAGCGCGCCTTCCTAAACGTGTGCCGGCGGTATTTTCTTATCACCGGCGCGTCTCAATAGGCGTGCGCCGGAGGCAAATACCACCGGCGTGTTCTTTATTTGGTGCGCCGGTGGTAACACTGGGCCTATAGGCCTTTTCCTAGTAGTATAATACATGGAGCACACTTGCCCTGCATCCCCACTACCCACGACGCCGCACTCATCTCTTTCTCCTCCAAACCCTAGATTTCAAGCACCTTTCTATCCACTTAGAACCCTACTTGTTTATGGCTTTCCGCTACACTTAGTAATACATATATGCCCAAGCAATTCTCGGGAGATCCCAACGCCAGGTCTGGTCAAGCCACGCTAGAGCACTCCACTTCTCAGGTGCTCATTATCCATAGCGTTCTGTTTTGTTTTTCTTCCTTTCTGCTTTCATATTTCATTTCTCTTTTACTTCCTTTTTGCTTTCAGATTTCGTCTTGTTTTGCTTCCTTTATGCTTTCATATTTTAATCGCGCTTGTGTTTATTTTAGATCCAACTCCAAAACTATGGTGGGCTAGACCCCTAAACAAAGGACAGCGGGCCGAACCCCTGTATAAAGGACGGTCGGCCAAACCCTGACCAAGATTCAAATGGGCCTAAAAATTTAGAAAAAATTCAAAAAGAGAATGAAAAACCAAAGCACATAACATTCTTATGTCATATGTATAGTAAGCATTCAAGTTGATAAACAAGGTCTAGAACCGGCCGAAGTCCTGTACGGAGCACAATGCATGGGCCTGTCATCGGCAAGGTCATCACGCATGCCTTGTTGAAGATGGAAATATCTAGATTAGCAATTAGAAGATTAGTCCTAAATTAGATTGTAGTACGCTAAGTTTCATTAGCTGCTCATCCTACTCAATTTTGTGAAATCAGCAGCTTGGCTACATATTGCTCCAATGTAGTGTAATGAGTTTTATGTGCTGATGAAATAAATTATCTTATCATAATGGAATGGACATGGAAATCTAAACATAATTGATACACTAATCTAGTAATGTTGACTGTGATTAACTTTTTTTACCGTCGAAAAGATATGGAAACATGTCACAAATAATGTGCCATGTCTTATCTATTCCCGGCAACAAAATCTCACACTACTACAAAATAGCTAATCAGTGGCACACCCATATTAGCACCTATATTAGCTATCAGTGGCGCACCTAGGTGCGTCACTGCTATCACGCCACTGCTAACAGTTAGCAGTGGCACACCAGTGGTGCACCATTGCTATCTGGCTTAGCAGTAGTGCGCTACTACTAGCTTTGTGGTACGCCACTTCTAAACGCGTGAGATGCGTCACTGCTAAAATTTGAAATTTCTGGATCTGGATCTGGCACATTTTTTTTGAATGTTTTGGCTCATTATTTTTCTCGTTTTTGTTGCCCGAATTATTTGTCCAATGTTCATTCTCATTTTTCATAGCCTAGCCACTGGTGAGGATGGAGGATGGATAATGGATGAGAGAGGTAGGAGAGTTGACGATGGAGGATGGAGGAGAGGAGAAAGGTCGGAAGTAATGGATGCCGGAGGGTCGCTGGAGAGGAGGAGGGATGCTGAAGGGTCGTCGGAGAGTAGGGTCACCGGAGGTCGTCGGAGTGGAGGAAGTCACCGGAGTGGATAAAGTCGTCAGAGTGGATGGAGAAGTAGAAGGACATGATGAAAAGAGAGGAGGAGGAGGTGAGGATAGGAGAGTAGGAGGGTAGGAGGAGGAGAGGAGAGGAGGAGGAGAGGAGAAGGAGAGGAGGAGAATGTGTGGAGGAGGAGAGAAGAGGGAGGAGGGAGTAAGTAGATGGCCCGTCAATTTCAAAATTCGTGGACGGGAACCTTAGCAGTGGCGCACCAAGGCATTGGTGCGCCACTGCTATTTTTTTCTTTTTTTGAAATTTCCCAAAATCTAAACCCTGAAAAAGTCATGTTTCTGTTTTGAATTTGACGAATCCAAATTTTGTTTAAACGACCGTAGGTGGTTGAATTCAGATAGGAAATTTCGCGTAGATACATTTTCATATAAAAAAGATTTTCATTGGAGGTTGTATGCAACCAGAAATCTAGTTTTACCGAAACATGACGCCATTTTGCAAAAGCAAACAAAAACTCATGTTTGTTAATTCTCTTTAAAACTAGATGACATAATACATGGGCATCTCGAAGGATTTTATTTTTTGAAATTTTTATCTGTTTATTTTATTTTTTTCAGAACCAAAAAGGCGATCCACGGAGAGTGTGGCGAGAATTTTGGCCAAGAGTTACCAGTGGCACACCACATATAGGTGCGTCGCTGCTATTTAGATGTGGCACACCTATATGTGGTGCGCGACTGGTAACTCATGGCCATTCTATACCTACATCCTACACTTAGCAGTGGCGTATCCCTTCTTGGCGCGTCACTGCTATCTCACATAACTGAGGCGCACCTCTAAGGGGTGCGGCACTGCTAAGTTTGGGGAGGGGTGGGATCTAGCGTCTAACGCTGAGTGGTGGCGCACCAGAAAGCAGTGCAGTACTGCTATTTTTCTATTAGTGGAGCACCACTTTTCGGTACGCCATTGGTAACTAGAAGTGGCGCACCAAAAAAGGTGAGCGCAACTGATAGTTTTTTTTACGCCTAGTCCTTTTTCTAGTAGTGTCACAATTTTTGGCATACTTGAAGATATCATAGCATGTGACTTTAACATCTGTTCAGATCCCTTCTAATGCTCTCAACTTAATTGAAAAATCAACTGCATCTTCCTTCTTGCTCTCTATTTCTTTTATGTCCACAAATCTCTTCATCACTACTACTAAAGCATCTCCACTAGTATTTTTAGGATTTCTCTTGGGCTTCTTAGATATCTTTTTCACTTTATCTCTTGCAGAACTGATGACGTTGAGACTCCAAGTACAAAGTGTTGTGTCAGCAGAGTATTTTTTTCCCACAAGGATGACTCAAGTGTTATATCAAACTCTCGGGGAATGTAGTAAATATTTATCGCTCCCTCTCTTCTTCTAGCAATCCTGCAAAATAAAATAAAGCCTTATATTCACAGCTCCACCGTGTGGTTGTCAAGCACAAGGATTTATGTAAGTAAAAGTAAAATAAAGTAGTAACTAGAGCAAAGTAAACAAAACAAGTAAAGTAAACTAAGTAAACCGGTAAAGGTTTGTTTGTTTTGGGGTTTTGAGTGCAAATAAGATACCTAAATATTTTGTATTTTCGGATTAAAATAGTTTTGCAAATAGAAAGTAAGATAAATTCAATGGAAAGGTGTTTCTTATGATTAAAATTGGATTGGGTTCATGTGTTCATTTGACTATTCTCTCCTTTACGTTGTAGTGGACAATAACAATTCATCAATGAGATATAAAAGAATATAACTTCAACATGTGTAAGATACACATTCATATGGACATCACGTACTAACATAGAGATGATGCAACACATCTCTCTTATACTCCACAAGACAGGAAAAACTTCAAGCAATGTTGTATTAATAATTTACAGAGTATAGCCATAAGTATTTTGACATGATGTTTGAATATCAAATATGCTACCTTGATCAAACAAGAACGTCGCTTTTGTCACGTGACGAACATAGCACATGCATTCACTTTATCCCTAGTGAGATAGTAAAACAAAAGGAAAAGCCATAATAGATCATGAATTTGTTGTCACTATACAATCACTAAAACCATGATATTCCGTCTAACACACACATCACCCCACACACGTTCTTGCATACAAATTGGATCAGAACCATAATTAAGAATGGGATACATAATATGCATCTATCAATACACCTTACACAAAGTAGAGTCAAATCTCATAGCATCATATCATAGAATAAAGATCCACCACATAGGTATTACATATATGACCGTAATCATGTTGGGCAGCTCATATGGCACTAAGAACTTTGAAGAACATGAGAGAAATAGATCAAGCTACTTCCACAAACCCGTACTCCAGAGGTGGACTACTCCCCCTTGATCATGGTGATGATGATGAAAACATTGGAGAAACTGGAGATCACTCCAACGGCGGCTTCATTCGGTGGAATTTTTCTCTCCAATCTAATCTGCCGCAGCCTCCATTTTCGTGTTTCTGTGTATTTGCGTCACTCTCCTCCAGAGAACTCTTGGGGGTCATATATATATAGCAGTTTTTAGGTTAAAATACGTCAGTTCGCGAAAGAATCAAGCGAATTGGACGATTGGCGGCCGAAAGACGGGGAGGGGCGGCGCGCCCTAGAAAGGTGGGAGCCCATCTTGCCTCTTTTGGCCCCATGGCCTCTCCAGGTCTACTCTAAAAGCTCGTCTTGCTTCTTCTGGTGAAAAAATGACGTTCTAGAAATCATAGCTCAAATTGACTTCGTATAGGTCCTTGAAATGAAAATAATACACAAAACAGGGTTTTCCTGTTCTGCAAAGTTATAAACTAAACAAAGAAGATCATTGGTAAATCCCTATAAATCAATGTAAAATATGGTATTATCATCATATATGTTGCAAATATGCGATAATTAATGTAAATAAAGTACAAAATTCATGTATGCATTTTACACGCATCAACAACCAACAACACTTGTTCGATTGGGATGTTTATCCTCCCCATCCTTCTGTTCAGCAGTCACAACTTGATCCAACATTTCCAATTCATCATCTATAGCATTTCATCAATTCATTCTTCTCGTTGAAGTTAACAACCATGATCCACTCAGAAAGTTAATGATAATACCTAGATAGCTGAGGTAAGAACAAAAATAATTTAACTTCCATGGTCAATGACTAACTGAGAAATGATTAACTTCCAAGGTCAGTGACTAACTGAGAAATGACATGTCAAATTCACTCCAGGCACCAGTGATCGTGCTATTGGTATCAATATTAAATGTTTGGCAAATCTTAGCCCGATGTTCTATTGGTTATCCAAAATCTGGGTGATGTACCAACCACAATGAACAAAGAACTAAAATTTGTCATCACTTGATTTTCATTTCATTTTAGCATCATGCTACACAAGACAGGTCCCCCATGAGACCAAAAGGATATTTAAATCATAAAGAAAACAGCAGCACTCAAGACTATGAGAGAATAGTTTTCTTGAAAAAAAAGAGTCCTCTCGTTAATATAGTAATATACCGCAGAGCAAAACATAGGAAGCCGAGCTAGAATTTCTAGCCTAGAAAGGAAACTAGGTATGTCCTCTGGCTGCCTAATCTTCTTTGGCGCTGGAACAAGGAGTCTCATACTAAAAACTATCAGCAAGGACAATACTATGAACTTGGAAGACCTAAAATGTGCATGTAAAAATGTCATTTTAATATTCGTCTTCTAGTGATCTCCCGATCATCCATAGATATGTAGGTGCAGCGCAAGTAGGTCTGTCGGTGTCGCTTTGTGCGAGGTGATCAACACATGAGATGAATGAACCGGATGGTTAGGAGGGCAGTGACATGCCAGTCCACCAGAGTTCAAATCCCAGGCTTGACACTTTGGTGTCTTATTAAAGACGTAATTTTCTTCAGTGGGAGGTGATGTTTCCGTCGACAACGAGCCGTCGTCAATCTCCAGAGCCGTTGGATCAGTTTCCTGAACTCAGTCTCTCGAAAATGCTCATAGAGGTATAGTGTGTGTGCATGCATAAGAATGAGTGTATGTACGTAAATGTGAGAATATGTGCCTCTACGGTGTTTCGCAAAAAGAAAGGAGATGAGATGAGATTACTCATAAGTGCAAGCAAGCGAGGCTCACACAGAACGATGAGGCTCACCGGTGGTAGGCGCCACTGAGTGGGAAGCGCTGCTGGCGGTCATGCTGCACCGCCATATCCATGAAGCAAGAGAGGAGAGGCGGGCGCGTCTAGCAGGAACAAAGGGGATGAACGACGACGAGGTAGACCCGTCGCGCGACCCAAGTGACGACGAGTATATTGCGGTTTATTTTTAGTCCAATCTAGTTCAAGTTTCATTTAAGTTTTTGTACAATAGTCCTAATTTAAATGAAATTTGGCCTCTTAGTTTATACTCATTTGCTTGTTGAAATTTTTAGTTAGGATTCTTATCGAGATCAATGGTGTGTGTAACATCTCCTAAAATTAGAAAGCAGGTGCCGGCGCCCTCAATACGCACTGTGTGCGCACCTACCGTTGCATGCTCTAACCCGGCCCCCTTCTAGCACGAAACAAGGCATAAAGTGTGCAGATAAAACGTTTGGATAACCTTCTTATTTTAATGAAATCCGCAAACAGAACTACAAAAGCGAATTTCCTCTTATAGTGATGTCCGATCATCCACAGAGAGGCAAGAGAGAGAGACGTACGTGCAGGTGCAGCGCAAGCATGTGACTGTGATTGATGGCCCTCCTGACGTCTCTTTATGCGAGGTGATCAGGAGATGAGATTACGGTGATTCCATCGTCGTGTTCCACTAGCTACCTATCCACGGTCGTTTCCCTTTCACCCTTTCCATCCTCCATCCCCCGCTTTAATCCCAAGAGCATCTTCAATCGCGTTCCCCAAACCGTCTCCCAAACCGCGTCGGATCGAGCGTTTGGGAGACGGGTTTTGTTCGTGTCGCGTTTGGGGGACGTCGCTCCCCAGCCGCGTCCCCAAACGCCGCCCCCAAACATTTAAAATATTTTTTCTAGCATTTTTATTTTAATTTCCACAAACTAATATATAATTGGGTACGTGGTTTCCACAAACTAATACATAGTTGGAACCATGGTGGACACAAATATAAAATATTGCAAATAAACTAAACCTAACTAGGCCGTGCATCGGAGATTTCCTGTGTTCGCTGCTAAGAAAGAACACTCGAGGGCACACACAGTCACCTAAACTGGAAAATCCAGCGGAAGGATGGTGCCCTTGTTGGTTCTACCGATGAGGCGAACAGCAGAAACCTCCGTGCACGTATTCGCTGCGAAGAAACAACACTCCTCCTCCGTCGGTGCGTCGCGTGTAGTCCCCCGTGGTAGTCCCGGCGGCAGCGCCTCTCATCGAATACCTTGACGCTCATGTCCCTGTTGCCGAAGTAGGAGAACAGGAGGATGAAGCCGACTTCGAGGCTGTGGTGGCGCGCGAACTTCTCCCAGCCGATGTTGAGGTACATCTTGCCGCGCGCGTCGTAGATCGCGTCGACGATCCACCGGTAGTAGCCGCACGAAGCCTCCCGCAGATGCATCTTGCGCGGCGTACGCCGCCGACGTACTCGGCGAAGGAGTCCGGCAGCCTCTGGATGCTGCGCGGGTCGCCCTTGAGGACGAGGACGAACTCGAACAGCGCGTCCGGCTCCACGTCCATCTCCGACGATGAAGACGACGACGTGGGAGGCGACGGCGATCGTTCAGCTATGCCGCGGCCACGACCACGACCACGACCACGACCACGGCCGCGGCCGCGGCGGCCCTCTACCAGACATAGCGTCGAGTCTTGTTGAGAGATGGTGGCGGCTAGGGTTTGGGAGAGAGGCGCTAGGGTTTGTGTATGAGAGAGACGACGAGAGGCGCCCCTTTTTATAGGCCGGAGGGAGGCGGATGAGCGGTGGCGCTCATTAACGCCGCCACGCAGCTAGGCGCGACGGGACGCGTCGATGCGCCCTGCACCGCGCCGCGCCATAACTTCCGTCGCGAGGTAGGCGACGGTTGGTTTAAATTCTGCCGCTGACGGGTCAGTCCCGCCACTCCCCGCCTCGCTTTTCGGTGTGTCCGGCGACCCCGGAGCATCCCCTGTGGGACGGGGACGGGCTCGGGGTGCCGGACACTATATCGGAGCGCCCCGACAAAAATAGGCTTTGAAAGACGCGGCTGGAACGCATTTTATGTCCGGCACGCCCCAAATCTCTTTGAGAACGTTTTGGAGGACGCGACTGCAGATGCTCTAAAATCGATCGAGATCACGAGTACGTATACGTGCAGCTCGATCGGATTCCGCAGTGCCGGATGCGCTGTCGGCGCGTCCTTGGCGCGGTGGCGGTTGGTGTGGTTTACACGCGCGCGCCGGTTGAAGTGACTCGTTTTGATACCCAGAATCAGTCGATATAAGTTGCTGCTTCAAAGTGCTGGCTAGCTTATTCGTTTCTATTTTCGGCAGTACATATTATGCTAGTTAAATGCTCACATTTTCAAACCTAAATCTCAATGTGACTGGCAACCGCAAACTCGACCGTGGTTGTCACTAATTAATAAGTTCTCTACACTAAATTCATACCCCAGCACTATGCGGGTGGGAATCAGGGGTCTGAGAATTGCAAGATCTGCTCACTTTTTTACTGTCTCGATATTTTTTTTTTGAAATGGGGAAAAATCGCCCCAGCTTCTGCATCCAAGAAATGCACACGGCTTTTTTTATTACAATATTCACAACATCTTACAAGAGCAATATAAAAAATCAAACTCGAAACCATCTCGCTAAACCTACAGAGGGATGAAAGGGGTGACAATTCACCAACTCATATCATCCAAAAACCAAATGCCTTCTCAGGCCGCCCAATAGCAGATGAGAAGCACATCCAGTCAAACAGATTCTCAGCATACACCAACGCACACATCGTAGAAGTTGCTACCGCCGTCTTCCTCGACACCATCTTCAAGAGAGATCATTGCATTGACCATGCTAGGCCTGCCATCGATGCCGCCATGGCGCCAGACGACTCCACCATCCCGCGCATGTCCATCACACTGCATCCGTCCCGAGACACCACTGCACCATGCCGTGGCGACTCGACGACGCCGACCCAGCAAAAGCACACCGCTCCCCCTCAGTACCATCGCCATCCGTTGTCTGCTCCAAAAACGATGCCCCTAACAGGGAGAACGGCGTTGCGCGCCGCCATCGTTCGATCCGGGAGACCCGGGTCTAGGGTTTCCCCTGAAGCAGCCCAGGCGAAGAACGCAGACTGCAGAGACAATGCCTTCAACAAGGTAACGACGCGCCGCCATCATCCGTCGTGACCGAAGTTCGGGCCGGCTTTCACCGGCAGCTGCGCCTCGCCATCGGGAGCTAGGGGACGGATCGCAAGATCCGCCACGGCTAGCTACACAACTAGCCGATCTCCTCCGGCGAGAGAAGACCACCACCGCGGTACCACGGTTAGCGGCACCTAACACCCGCCACATTCCACCAGGTCGATGCCGTCACCACCATCGCCATCCAGGGCCGCCGCCTTTGGTGCCGTGGTCCCATATCTTGAGGAGGAGGAGCACGAGATCCATACGTATCGTGGTATCTTACCATATAGAATACTACCGCTGTCAACCAATACGTATCATGATGGTATCCTAATGTAGTAGCATTTTACTTGTATGGTGATATGAATCGTGGTATCTTTAGTATCTTGTGATGCAAAGCCGATACCATATGACCCCACTCTTACGCTAGAAGTAAGGGCACAACGGTGTGGCAAGCTAATAAGTAAAAGTTGTTTCAGAGTCGCACAGGGAACTAAGTATTTAAATAAAGAAAACATTCACATTCAGTAGTTTGGACGGAATGGATATGATTGTACGTGAAATAAAGCATTCACCATAGCCAGTTATATGTACTAGCTTCAAAGTAAATATAAATGAAAACCGTCTTTTGTTTCGTTGGTTTGTGAATAGTTATGCTCATATCATGCATTAGACGTAGGCCTGAATTCAATATATAAATGGAAGATTAATAAGGCTATGTTTGGTAGCAAAGTGTCTTTGAAGTACTTTAGCAATACTACAGTTTCATGTACTTTGATGTGTTTAGCTGTAGCTAAAGACTGTGATATTAATATTTCATTATCTCTGAAATGTGCTATTTTTTAAGTGTTGGAAAAACATCTCCAGACTGGGAAATCATCTTTGGCTCATAGGTGCAGATGCACCCGTTGTCTAAAAAAATATTTCAAAATGTCTAAAAATCTAAAAAAAATCAGGATGTATATCTTGACATTCTATGTTCATACACTAAGTTTCGCAAAGAAATGATATTTTTTATGGGCTGTGTAAAAAAGACAATTTTTGGTGATTCGAAATAGTTTTTTACGTGACATGTTTTTATCTTTTTTACGTAGACCACATAAAATGTCTTTTTTCCACATAATTTTGTGAGTAAACATAGAATTTTCAAATGTACATCCAGGATTTTTCATCATAATTTTTCAATATTTTAGAATAAATTTAAAATATATTTTTCTTAATAGGTGCATTTAGACCTATGAACCAAAACACCATGTCCAGACTGACCTTCTTTTCCAAAACTGAAGTATTGATGTGCTAGGCAGTTAAATACTATGATTTTGTAATATTTCAGTTTTAGCAAAACTTTGTTGTCAAACGAGGCCCAAGTGATAAGACTCCGTAAAAGACATATAATATACTTAAAATTTCCTTCAAATTTAAATACATTTGAGGTATATTTATATATATACACAATTTTTTTATTGAGAATATAAATTTCATAGTATCATGATACTAAGATGCGATTCTACAACACGATACCGCTCACAAGAAAATGATACTAGGTAGTATCCTGATACTGAAGACCTTGCACTCAGCCATTCACACGCACAAGTGTTATCTTTTACTAAAAACTTGGCTCAGAAGACTTCTGGATTCGAAAAAATGGCTATGTGTGAAGACCTTGCACTCACACACATAAGCCTGATCTTTTACTACAAACCATCCACATGCATGCATGGCAGAAGTGAAGCAGGCCACAAGATTAATCATCCGACATGGTTTGCCGTATGCATGGAGGTTCCGTTGCTACATTGTCATCATCATTTTTTTAAGGACGTCCGGGATACTATCTCCAAGTTATTCATTAAACCTAGAGTCCAAAGTGTTCCGCGCCTCCACAAGCCGCAGTGAGCACCACGTATAGAACAAATCGATAGTCATGGCTCGCTAGAACATTGCTGAAGCCACGAGACCCACCCTCTTATCATTGCTGAACAGATTTTCATCTTGCCGAGACACGGAAGCATGGATGATTACTATATCTCAGACATATAGCTATCTAGCTAGTATGTGGTTGATAAGCAATCGTGGATCTTCCTCTTGTCCTGTTCTTTTCTATTGGATTTTCTACAATATCATCTCAACATGGTACCTTTAACAGCCTCGAGGCTTTCTTGTTCGATTGATCTCCTAAAGTGGTGTGGATTGAACACACGAAATCAACTATGACCAATGCACTTTTTCTTTTCCAAACAGGAAATAAAGCAGGGACTAGCCTGTAATATAATGGCGGCGGTTAGATATACCCCCATCAAGCAATTTTTATTTTAACTAAGAATCTCAGTACACATGATTTTGTGAGTGGAGAAGCTATCAGACTACTTTTGATCTTGCAGCATTACTCTAAAGATGTTGATATACTAATTAATTTATTCTTTATTTCGGAAACAAGGGTAAATTCACTCCTTTGTTAAATTAGTATAACTGATATGATGTTACATTTTAAGGTCAAAAAGTGAGTCATGAGTGCTGAATATGCAAGATGACTGTTCTGGTACTAGCTAGGACCTAATTAATCCACCCAAGGCAAGTCATCAGTTAAGTAGATATATATATATATATATATATATATATATATATATAGGTCTGCTATTCTCGAACCGGTTCGAGAATAACTATTCTCGAACCCTTTCTGAACTTCCTAACTTATCGCATGCGAACTTCCCGTGAGTCTTCATATTTTCGCGTCCCACGTCCCGCTCCCGTCCCGCTCCCGCGCGCGTGTGAACTTCCTACGAGACAGCGAACCGTTACGTGTCCCACCTCCCGCTCGCACCCACCTCCTCCGTGCTCGTTCCCCACCCCTCCCTGCTCGCTCCCGATCTCTTCCATGGCGATTTCCTCCCTGCTCGCTCCCGAGCTCTTCGCTGCTCGCTGCCGATCTCCTCCCTCGCTCGATTCCTATCGGAGAAATTCGTCGACGGCGGCTCCTCATCTCCGTGCTCTCCTCCGACGCTTCACCGACGAATTTGTTCTCCACGGCTGCACCGCAGATCGTCAATATTCTGCGGCACAGTTATTCCATGCTAGCTCTACGCTGCTCTTATCTTCTTTTTATCCTCAGCTGCAGATTTGTTTTCTGATGGCTGTCACACAGGTCCGGCGTCCTTCTTCGTTAAATCTTCTACGTTCATGGCTCCGTCCTTACTCCTCCGCGTATTGTTCTCTACGGTAATGGTTTTTCGGTATGTATCCTCCATGGTTTGTTGATTGATAGGTTCTGCTTGATCCTAATACACGATTTCTTCACAGATCTATGTTACTGCTTAGTTCGTTTTTTGCGCATGCTCCTGTAGTTATTTTTTTCTCACTTGATGCAGTGATGACGCGGTGGCCTTCATGCTTACAATTGATGTATCAACATAATCCAGATTTTTTTGGCATCTGTTTTGTTTTTTCATACGCACTAGTGAATGTTTTTGTTGTTATAACTAATGAACTTCTTTAATTTTATGATGTGAACTACCGATATGCATGAACTTTTCTCAATTTCCTGTTTCATTTTCATGATACAGATAAGTTGGGGCCTCTGTTTTTCATGTAAATCTACTTTTGAGCATATATGTATTTCTCTGTTAGTAAACTGTGAACTTCTCATTTATGTACAAAACAGATTCGGGAGGTAGCATGGAATAAAAGGAATTAGTTAAGGAAGGTGGGGGGGGGGGGGGGGACCCCCCCCCATACTAGGAAATGAATAAAAGGAATTTAACAAATGTTTTAAAACAGAGTAAAATACCCTTTTTTAAAAATGAGTGAACTTCTTGCTTTCTCATAAGTGCACTTCGTATTGTGGTGGGGAACTCCCATCCTCCATATTTAGGAAATCAATAAATGGTTTTAAAACATAGTCAAATACTTTTTTTAAGTTTGAGTGAACTCCTGACTGTTTTTCATGTAAATCTACATTGAGCATGTATGTATTTCTCTGTTAGTAAGCTGTGAACTTCTCATTAATGTACAAAACCGAGTCGGGGGCTAGCATGGAATAAAATTAATTAGTTAGGGAAGGGGGGGGGGTTGGGGGGGACCCCCCCCATACTAGGAAATGAATAAAAGGAATTTAACAAGTGAGAAAAACAGAGTAAAATACCTTTTTTAAAATGAGTGAACTCCTTGCGGTTTCAGAAGTGCACTTCGTATTGTTGTGGGGAACTCCCATCTGCCATTTTTAGGAAATCAATAATTGGTTTTAAAACATAGTGAAATACTCTTTTTCAAGTGAGTGAACTCCTGACTGTTTTATCAAGTGCACTTCGTAATGGTTGTGTGGTCGGTGCGGTTTTGACCCCCCCACCATATAATTTTTCCTTTTTTCACATAAAGTGAATCGCAGTCGCAGTTTCATGTGAACTTCCTGTCGTTTCTATCTGACTGACAGAGGTAACGTTTTAGTGTTTTTTTATTATTGTTGCCTCTTTTTTTTTATTATAATTTTCTTGCAGTTATTTCCCAACCCCCTTTTTACTCCGCTTGTCTGTGCCTTCGTCTTCTCTCTCCCCACTTCCCACTCGCAGACGGACCATCCTAAACTGCTCCATCCTCTCCGCAATGGCGGCGGCGCTCTAGGTAACTGCTGCCCCCCGCATGGTTTTCCTCTCCCCCGTTCCTTGTTCTTATTCCTTTTTCTACTCGAAATCCACCATTTCCCCTTTGTTCTAAACCCTAGGTCCGCTGCAGTTTCCTCGTCCTCGCCGTCTTCGGTGTTTGCCGGCGATATTTCCCCGTTCGGCCGGCGGTTGGAACTCCGGCCGCTCCTCTGATTCGTCTCGCGGTGGTTCTACTTCGTCCCAGACGGGCTGCTCGTCTTCAATTTTTGGGTTGGGAGTCCGTCCCTCTTTCTATTTTTCTGGTGATGGATAAGGATTCTCCGACCGGTGGTGGAGGTTTGTTTTCGGTTTTGTAAATTCATGCTTTTTTTGCGTTGTCAACAATGAAATAAACATATTATTTGTAATGTTTGTTTGTTCTGTTCTATGATTTGACCACTTATTTTTTTGTGCTAGGGTTTGCTTCTGTAGGCTTTGATCTGTGTTATAATTCCCTGTGGTCACCATTTATTTTGTTGTGTCTATTTATGTGTTTTCTATATAGGACATGTTATGAATTACTTGTCATTTAAATGAACTCACTATATTAATTATGTTCATTCTCTGTATTTATAATCTTTCTTTTCATGTATAGGCTGTTTTTTTAAGTGAATCATGAAATTAACATTTTGCTGAACATAGGAAGTATAAGTCTGTACATTTGTTCTTTTTTTTTATGTTTTTGATAGTTAACTTTTTTGTTTTTTGTGTTTTTTTAGGCAAGGTTTTTGATCATGTTGATGATTGTGGTGATGCTGTGTTTTCTGGGTTGGGGAATCTACCTTCTAATGTGACAGATGATGCTGATGATGCAGGTTAGCAACATACATATGTGAACCTCACAAACATTTTCCAGTGAACTTCCTTTTTCTGCAATGCATACAATCTTTTGTTGTTTACATGTCCTTTTTTGTGTTTATGCAGCTGACCAGACTATAAGAGAATCTCTGGAGTTGCTGAACCAGGATTTTGCTGCATATTCTTCTGACAGTGTACCGCGGTTCTTAGATATCCCTGTTTTTGATAGGACTCCTGCTGTGGAGAAGGGTAACATGGGCAGCCCTGTCTTTGATTATACTCCTCTTCGGCAAGTTCTTGAATCTGAAACAGTTGAAGCTACACCTGTGATGGAAGAAACCCAATCTCAATCTGTGGTTGGTACTCAAGTAGTTACTCAGGATTATATGGTTGAAGATCAGCTTGCGAAGGAAAAGGAGAGACAAGCTGCTAAATTAGCTCAGCACCAGGAGAAATTGACTACATATTACCGGAAATACCCTGCGAAAGCAAAGTCTGCTAAGGGTAATGCCGTTGTCGATGATGTTCCACGTGACGGCGAGGGTGCTGAAAGCACACGTGATGAATGTGCTGCTGAAACTATTCCTCCTAAAGTGAGGAAAGAAAGGGGTGTTTGCAGGAAGTATAAAGAGAATTCACCTTTGGCGAAAGCTGCTGCTGCTGCTGCCAGGCCAGAAATCCTGTGCAGCAGACATACTCCCCAGCTACCACTCAAGATGATGTTGCTGCTGACAAGGTTATTTTTTTATGTTCTTTTTTGTTTATTCTGTTAAATACCTTTTTTGTCCACTTTTACATAGTTGTACCATTGTGAACTTCTCTTTTTGTTATTTTTTTAAATCTGCTGCTACTGTGCAGGGTACAAATCCTGTGCGGCGCAGCCCTCGTGTTGCTGCTACTGTTCAGTCCACGGTTGCTTCGAAACGAGTTTCATCTCCTGGGAAATCACGTCTTGGTCACCGTAAACGTAAGATTGATGTCGATGAGACATATGTCCCAGATTCCACTGAAGATGGTGTTGCTGCTGGCAAGGTTATTTTGTTTGTTCATTTTTACATATTTGTACCACTGTGAACTTCTCTGTTTATTGAATCTGAACTCTTCCCTTTCTATGCATCTCATTTTATGTAGTGCAATGCTAAGAAGAGTCGTACAGAAGTGGTTAGCGATGAATCAGACTTTGAAGCTCCTGCCAAGGTTAGTGTAGTGTGAACTTCTGTTTTCATGTTGGTGTGAACTTCCTTTTCTCATTGATTTTTTTTTGTGGTTTCTATACCAGGTCAAGAAAGTTGGTAGGAAGCCAGGCCCTTCTAAACCTGTTGTTTCGGAAGGTGATTCGAAGAAAGTTTTGAAAAGGCCGACAAAGAAAACTATGGCTAGGAAGAGGAAGGCTGTTGAAGATCTTGATGGTGAGAAGACGCGTTTTCAGCAAACTATTCGCTGTTCTCTCGGTGAAGTGCGTTCGGCTGCAGCAATGTTAAAAGAGAATCACAGATTGAAGGTTGAGAAAGCTGGTTTTGGCTGTGTTTTTCAGTGGGTCCTGGAGGGTAACATATCACGTGTTCTCATGTGTTATTTGATGAAGACTATTGACACTTCTACCATGAAGGTGGCTTGTGGATCTGGCAGAGTTCTAGAGGTTAATAGAGACAGTGTTCATCAGGTGTTTGGTTTTCCTATAGGAGGTGATACTCCTATACTGCCTGCAGAATCTGGACATGACGAGTCATTGGCTCTTTTGAAACAAGAGTTTGGGTTCGAAAGCAATGCTAGTATTGAGCCTAAAGATCTGCGTCAATTGTTGTCTGATCTTGTTGAAGACCCCGAGAAGGAAGATTTGGCTGTTAAGGTCTTCTTTGCCATTCTTTTTAGCAAGCTCATATGTCCTGGTTCAGCTACCCGTGTCGGTAGGGAAGCTGCAATGCTTGTGAACATGGATTATGATAAGATGGCAAAGATGGATTATTGCCAGCTTGTTGTTGATGAGTTGAAACGAGCTGCTACTAAATATCAAGACCCTGATATCCCTCAGGCTGGGTTAGAAGGGTGTGCTGTTATCCCCACTGTTATGTATCTTGACAGCATTTTGTTACCACCACATTCTGTCATGCATACTCGAACTCCTCGCGCAAACTTTCTGCATGAGAAGCCGCTCAAGGCTATTTACAAAATGGACATTGAAAGGAATGGTGGACCAGAGTTGATGAAGTACAAGTTTGGCAGAATTGTGGTTAGTTTTTTCAAACTGTAACCCTTTTTTATGTGGCATCTGATCTTCATACTACATCGCAAGTGAACTTCCTAAGTCTTTTTATTTTTATTTTTTATGTTGCATCTCAATATTTTTTTTGTATCCCAAGTGAACTTTACCTAGTTTTGTATATATTTTTTTAATTGTTATCTGATCTTCATACTACATTATGCATCATCTGAACTTCAGTTTTTCTGCTAAGTGAACTCCTTTATTACAATGCAGTGGAAAGGCCGCAACCAAATTGCTTATTCATATCGGTATCGTGTGGAAGATCTAATTGTTGATCTCAATGAGGGCACCCATCGCAGCGAGCCTGATGTTGGCATTGCCAATGAACATCCTGCTGGAGGTCATTGCGAGATGCCTTTTTCGCAACTTGCTGATGTCAACACGAAAGACAAGCACCAGTTCGCTTCAACTAGTGATGGGAAGCCTTCTGCTGGTGTTATTGATGAGATTGGATCACTGTTGCATAAAGTTGAGTATCTCTCTCGTACGATTCCGACTACAGCTGATCGTGTGAAACAATTTCAAGGTCGGCTTGCTGATGGTACTTTCCCCAGTTTTGAAGCATTGGATGAACAGGCAAAGCGTGAAACATCGTTCCTTGATAGCTTGAGGGGTGCTTTGTCTTTAATGCGCACAGGTTTTCTTGATTTTGGTATGAATCAGGACTCTTTGTGCAAGCAGTATGAGAGCCGTGTAAATGTATCAGGCAATAATAATGTTGAAAGTAATGTTCTGAAGAATATTCATGCTTCTGGTGAAGATGTTGATGCAGGACTTGGTCAGTCAGCTGCTGAAGCTGAGGTATATTTTTTCCTTCTTGAACTTATGTCCATCCATCTTTATGTGAACTTTTTTTTCTATTTTCTTTTTTGTGCTTTTTACATATATGTGAACTTCTGTGTTTTTTCATGTGAACTTCCTTTATCTTTTGTTTTTGATATTCTCTTATTTTTTACAGGAAGATGCTAGGATTGCTGAGGAAAATGCATCTCAGAATTCTGGAGATGGTGATGACGCACGCATGAATGATGATTTTGTTCGTCCGCCAACCCCTCAATGTCCTCCACCTTTTTCTGGTGACCATGTTGGAGATGTAGTTTTTGATAAATCACCTCCTGTAGCTGAGGTATTTTTTCTTTTTTGCAATTTTGCTTTTTTATTTCTTTATAGGTGGGCTTTTTTTTTTGTTTTTGTGTATATGAACTACTCCATCTTCTATATCTGAACTTCTGTTTTTTTGATGTTGTTGGCAGGTAAATGATAAATGTGTTGAGAAAGGTGGTCTGCCTGATGACAGTGATGACAATTCATCTGTTGATCGTTATTACGTCAAGCATAATTTTGTCCGACCGGCAACCCCTGTAACTCCTCCTTTAGATGACAGTGATGGTAATTCTGGTGGTGCCTGTGACAAAGATGCTGATCATTATTCTGAGGAAGACGTTGTTGGAAAGGGGAATTTATTTCCTGAGAAAGTTGTATATTCTGCTGGTGACAAAGATGCTGAACACCATGCTGAAGAAGGTGCAATTCCTGAAGATCTTGTAACATGTCAGGATGGAAAGGATGCGAAGGATGCTGCCCAACTACCTGGCATTGGTGCAGTTGTTTCCGAAACATGTGCTGAGGTTGCTGATGATGTTGGTGTATTACCAGCTGCTACGGTTTGTAAGTCCGATTTTGCGCATGATCGTGATGAAGTAGTTATTGCCGCTGCACGGGTAGAACTGCCTGATACTGAAGCCAATATAGAGCGCAGCACTGGTGCTGATGATGATGACAAGAATCAGTTTCAGGCCGGAGATAGCTATGGATGCGATGCCTCTGATTCGATCGAGCAGTCGAGCTCAATCTTTGAAGAATCAACAGATGACTTGAGCGCTTCTATTGAAGAATCTCCGCACGAGTTAGGCAAGGATATCTGAATGGGGACATACAGTTCTCCTACCCCACACACACCCTCCCCTAATGCTAGCCCGTTTTTTTATTTCTTTTATGTTTACTCCTCCCATATCTATTATCTAAAACCTTTTCCTTTTTGTTTTTTTGGTTCCTTTTATGGGGGGAGGGGTGGGGTGGGGTGCTTTTTGTATATGTATTTTGTCTTTTTGCTGGTTTGGCATCATGTTCCATGTAAGACACTTTCTAATGCTATGTAATACGGCATGAGTTCATGTCGTAGCTTTCATTCCTGCATGTATATGACTGACCGGGGGGTGCGATATCTTTGTGTGTGTATATTTTTTGGTGGTACCCTTCATCGATCAACTCTGGGTTTTCTGGACATCCAAGATTCTGCACCACGTTTTTTGTATATGTGAACTTCTGGAATATCATCATATGAACTTCCTTGTTGTTCTTACATTTTCTCTGTCCTCTCTTATTTTTTGCAGACTCGAGTTTATGTTCGACGCCTCCACTGTCTGCTCAACCTATGATGATTAAAATCAAAGAAGTATACGAAAGTGTTTGCAAGTTGAGGAAACATCCCATAAGAAGGTTCTATCTGTTTTTTTAGGTTTTTGGCTTTTTATTTTTTGTTTTGTTTTCTTTTTTTTAATTTTTGTTTTTTGTCCACTTTTCTTTTGTGTTTTTTTCTGCAGTAAGAAGACCCTTTTCAGGAATGATCATTGTGATTGCACGGTCGGACAAATTGCTGAAGCTTTTAAACCCAACGGTTTTCTTTGTTCTCTAACTGTATCTGTTGGAACATACTTGCTTGGTCAGAAGTACAAGAATTCTGATAAAATGGTGGTGCCATACAATTGTTCTGTAAGTTATTTTTGTAGTTATTTTTCCATTCTTTTTTATCATTTTTTTTTTGTTAATGTAGGTGCTTATTTTTTTCCTACTTTTCTGTTTTTTTACCTTTTTGTTTTCATTGTTATTTTTGCAGAGGCAGATTTTTGAAAGAAATCTGGATTCTCGGCTTGTTCGTAATATTTTCAGCGTTGATGCTCCGGAACGTTTGGATCACAAGAAAGTGGTAATGACTGTTGTCTTTTTTCTTCTTCTTATACATATGAACTTCACTATGTATGGCATGTGGACTTCCTACTTTTTTTCTCCCCTGTTCTACATGTTACTAAAATAGTGTACTTTTTCATACTTCTAACCTGTCCTTTTTTATTTTATCATCTAAATGGCAGATTCTTTTTGCTACCTTTGATCCTCCTGATCCGTCTGCACCACTAGCTCCTGGTCACTTTTGTGTTGTTGCTTTGAACCTTGAGAAAGAGCGTTTTGAATTGCTTGATTCGTTACGCGATATTAATGATCCAGATGGTAAGAAGCTGTTACATACAATGGCATCTGGTATCAAGAAGTTATGGATGTTAGCAGGGAATTCAAAGGGTGATCATTTTCATCCAAAATCCATCGACCACTTCAAGCTTCACTATGTTAATTCTCCAAGACAGGCAACTGCGTAAGCGTTTTTTCCCCTTTTCTTGTGTTTTTGCCTTTTTTATTCTGTATACATTGACTTCAGTTTTTTTTTGACTAATACAATTTGTTTTGTTTTTGTTTTTTGCAGCCATGATTGCGGGTTCTTCATGTTTCAGATCCTCCAGTCTTACGATGGCGAAAGCATGTGCTTGTTCAGTCAAAAAGACATTCTAAACATCAGGATGACCATGTTATATAGCTGGCTGACAGGTGGAGACTTCAATATCGATTTGAAAGATGTGTTAGGTGTTGATCCTGGTATGATTTTTACGTTTTCGCAAAATATATCGCTGGCTATGCTCTATAACACATGTTTTTTTGTACTGCACTGTTTGTGGTAATTTTTGTTTTTGATACACAAGTGAACTTCCTGTTTTTGTATACTGTTCATGCAGGTCCATCTCTTGGTATCGAGGAAGACAATTTCTCACTTTTTGAGACTCAGTCATTCACACCAGAAGTTCAGATTATCCCTGAAGAGAATTTTGATAGTCTTGTAAGCAAGACAAAGAAGATTATCCAGAGGCTGCATTCCAACACCAGAAAATCTTCTAGCAAAAAGGTTCCTGACACTGCACTGAAGGGGAAGGCTGATGTAGTTTTGCTCGACGAAGATGATGATTCTGATGACTTTGTCACTGAGCTTGGTAAGAAGCTTACTGCGAAGCCCATTACAAAGGATGTTCGGCGGTGCTCTCCGACCAGCAGTGATGATTTTGAAACTCAGAAGCCCAGGCAGTCTAGTGCTAAAAATCTGGTTCTTTCGAATAAAAGGCCTACTAAATTGTCCAATAAGTTCAGGGAAGAAGTTCCAAACTTTGTACCATATGTGTTTCCTCATTTATCCAAGGCCAAGCAAATGATGGAGTTAATTCTAAGCAAAGAGTACATCAAAGCGCATGGAAGGTATGTTTTTCATACTTATTTATTACTTAGTTTATTTGTTTTTGTGGCATATGAACTTCAAACACTGTGCTAAGTGAACTTCCCTAGTTCTATTTGTTTGTTTTCGTTTATTAGAGTTCCATATTTTTATATATGCTAAGTGAACTTCCCTAGTTTTATATACATTTTTTTTTTGCTTTTTGTATGTGTGTGCAGTGTCCCTCTGGTGAAGTTCAGCAATCCTTTTGATGATCCTGTTTTAGTTGATGCCAAATACATGTATAAACTGTTCGGCCGCTGTGAAATGTTGGAATCCGACATGATGGATCGTATCATCAATTACTGGAAGGATGATCCAGGGATGAAATATATTTTTGAATCTGGATCCCGTGTTTTGATGTCACCTCATACTATCCCTGTAGGTTTTTTCAACAGATAAAAATTTATTTTTTCACATATACCTTTTTATGCATATACTTATTTTGTATACTTTCTTTTTTTTTGGGCTGTGTTTTTCCTTTGTTTTTGTGCAGTACTTGCTTGATTTTGCACCATTCAAGCTAAGGGACAGCAATGGTAATCCATTACCGAGACGACCTTTTGATGTGAAGTCTGCTGCTAAAATGTTCAAGCATTATGTTCGGCCTAATGAAAATTTGCTGAAAGCAAAGTTGGTATGCTTTTTAATCTGAACCTCTTCATCTTGCTGTAGTGAACTTACTTTTTTTTGGTTTTACATGCGTGCTTTTTCTAAAACATTTTGGGTTGTTGCTGAACAGATCATCATCCCTCATTTCATGCATGATCATCACTCTGTGTATGTTATGAACAAGTACACTGGTACGTTGGACATCCTTGACACTAGGAGGTATACTGGTCTGGCACATACTTCAAGGAGTCGGCACCACGAGGATCGTGTTGAGATTGTACGTTATTTTCTTTTCATCATTTCTTCGTTTACTTTTTCACTGCAATTATTTTTACTATTTTTATGTCAACCTATCTGTTAATATAATGTGAACTTCCCAGCTTTTTTTTATGTGTTTTAACTGCTGCAACCATTCAAACTTTTTTGTGTGTACTGATATGTTAGTACAATATGAACTTCCGAGCTTTTTTATGTGATTCAACTGCTGAAACCATTTTTCACTGTGTGTGAACTGATTTTGTTAGTACAATATGAACTTCCTAGCTATTTTTTATATATTTTTTCTTAAACTGCTGAAACCATCCATAGTGTGTGTCAACTGATATGTCAGTAGCATGTGAACTTCCCAGCTTATTGTGTTTCTCTTTTTGTTTTTTTAACTGCTGAAACCATTCACTATTTTTTGTTTTTGTTTTTGCAGGTTAATAGGATGGTGGCCTTGATTAAACATGTGTATGGTGTTGCAGATTTTAACAAATATAATGGTAATATACAGTGGGAGGTTGTTGCTGACAGGTGTTCATATCCAAAGACTCCAGCACAAGGCCCTAATGAGTGTGGCTTCTATGCTTTAAGAATCTGCGCTACATATGGCGGTGATAAGATTGTTGATAATATTAAAAACCAGGATGTAAGTGTAGTGCTGTCTCTTTTTTCTCTATATGGCTCTTTTGTCTCTTATTTTACAGTTTTTAATATGTTTTTTTGTTGCATTCCTTATTTGTCTACCAGCGGCGTGTTGAGGATTGGAAAGCTGAGTACATGTATCAGCTCCTTTTTCATCCCAAGAATGAAATTCTGGTGGAGGAGTGGCCTAGTATGTTGAAAGATCTCATGCTGCTTATTGGTCTAGGTTCGCAGACAACCCAGCAAGCATTGGGATCTGCATGATGATGATATGATTCAGTTTTTCCCAATTAATAGTTGATAGGAAATTTAACATTTTTTTTTTAGTGAACTGAACTTCTCATTATGTGATTGAATTCAGGATCCAGATTTAATTAGTGAGGATATCTTCTTTCGTTTTTCAAAACAGCAAACTGTACACAAATCTGTTGCTGTTTTTTGTCATTAATGAACTTCTCTGTCATCACAGTGTGAACTTCTTTTATTTTTTACCAGTTATGTGTGTAATAGTATTCCCATATTCATTCGTTTTTTCTCAATGCAAACTGTACTATTATTACTGTACAGTCAGAAATGTTTTTTTCTTTTACGAACTTCTGTGAACTTAAACTTCTTAATCTTTTTCATTCATAAGCGAACTTCACACTCACTCTGTGTGAACTTCTTCATAAGGAAGCATTTTTATTACATCATCAATACTGAAACAACCATAATTGTTCTCGGTGTGCTGATACAAAACATAAGGTTCAATAAAGTAAAATGGTACATAAGTTTATTTTCATAGCAAATTTTTTAGACTCAGTTGCTAAGACGTGTCACGAAGCATCCGAGTTCTCTTGTTCCGTCGTAGAAGCAGAACATGCAGATATCTCCATCTTTTATTTCTGCACCCATGACTACATCTGGCCAATTTGTTGTTATCACTGCATGTCCAGTTGCAACTTTGTTTATCCGCACTCGTGTACCAGCCCATGCATTTGTGTTGGAGGTTATTGGAATTGTTGTTGGATCCGTGAGATAATTCTTTAGGTGTTCTTCAGTGTATTCCTTATTGAAAGTCTGCATGAAACACATGAAATTGATTATCATAGCAATGTAACAACTGATCTCACTATGCAATAGTTTCAAAGTTAACATGAAACATTTTGTGTTTCTTCCGTAAGTGCACTTCACAGTTTATTTTATCTGAACTTCTGGAAACATGTAAATATCGGAATACTGTTGCAGTTTTACAAAGTCAGTAAATACATGATGGTTCAGTCAATACAACATATGTAATACAGGTAGTGTATGAAATAAGTTTTGGAAGTTGGCGGTTTAGTATTACCATTTTGCCCCTCGTGAGGTTGTTCGTTGTCTTCCCCATCTTGCATACATAATATGGGATTTGTGGCTTGTAGTCAATTACTTGCCTTTTCAGATGATTCAGATTTGCCTTAGTCAGTTCAACGTCATTTCCGAAGTGGCAGTGCTTGTCAAAGAATTCAAATGCATGAATAGTTGGACCTGCACAAAAATAAGCTCATTTTTAGTTCCATAATGTATTTTGAAAGCATTCTATCTTTTTTTTACCTCTTTTGCAGGTCTCTTCATCGCTTTCGCTGTCGCTGAGGATGATGTACGATGGACCAGCAGCCATTCCTGTCACAAGATTCCAACATAAAACATATATTGTACTAACTGGACCGCTGCACTTCTTTGAACTGAACTTCCACTTTTAGTCTGCATGTTTTTTGTTATACTTTGTCTACATTTTAAACTCCAACTTTTTTTATTCCATATTTTTAAGTTTCCCATCACAGTCTACTAATGCCGGCCGGATACAGGTTGTACATTTTATACATGTTGTTTCACAAGTGAGCTTCTCGGAAGTTCTTATCTGAACTCCTTTTTTTGTTCATCAGTGTCTGTATTTCCCCCCCCTGCGTACCATTTCTTTTATTTGATACTTTTTGATAGATCCATCGTAAGTAAAGCATTTTTTGAAGTAGTCTGTAAGTTATCATTTTGTTAAGTTGTTAGATCTTTGTTTTTTATAATAACCGAGAGTCAAAACCACTTTTTAATGAATGATTTCAGAGAGGGAAATGCAGTGCGAATAAATGAGTAGATGGAGGGGGATGGGTGTGGGTGTGGGTGTGTGAGACGCACCTTCTTTTCGGTATGTAATCCCTTCGATTCTCTTACCCTTGATTCCTTTTGTAGATCTTGCTAGACTTCTCTTTTCTTTCTCTGTTCTTGTCCTCCCCTTTTTCTTTTCCTTCGATTTCTTCTTCGTTGGATGGAGTGGTGGAGTTGGGGTATGGCCGAGGCGTGGTTTTGGTGGGTGGGGGTGCGGTGGGTTGGTGTCGAACGTGGTTTATATTCAGGTTTTTTACTCTATGCGCCAACGTCTGCACTGTTATCACGTGAACTTCTCGTTTTGTTTTTATGTCTAAACCTTTTTTTTGTCCGTCTTGCATGTGAACTCACCCTGGACTCGGATAAGATTGAATGTTATCACGTGAACTTCTCGTTTTGTTTGTTTGTTATCCCGCAGGATTTTTCGTTATCTGTGTTTCTTTTCTCGGCTGTTTTCTTTTTTGTTTTTTGTTTTGGATATGTATTGTTTGTTTCCTGAATTCGTGGATCACGACGTGTTTGTTACATCTCAATCTATAAATACAGGTCTTTCTTTTTCTCGTTCGGTGCACGTGAATCACCAATCCTTTCTTCTTTTCTATTTCTTCTGTCCACCGATTGCATGGCAAAAGCTCCTTTTTCCCACGAGTACACCCTCCCCTGCCATGGCACAACCACTATGAAGGTTTTGTACACGAATGCAGCAGCTAGTGTTGAGGAGTGGATCACCAATGCTGAAGCTTCCCTCGATTATTCTGCTAGGAAGATCGTTGGTCTTGATGTTGAGTATGATAGACTCAGTGGTACCTATTTCAATCCGAAGAAAGCTGCTGTGATCCAGCTATGTGTTGGCACTGATGTTCTTGTGTACCACATATGCCATGCTGATGAGAGGAGTGAAAGTTTGTATCAGTTTCTTCATGGCTATAGGTACATTTTTGCTGGGTTTTGCATCGCAGAAGACCTCAACGTTCTCTCACGTTCAAAGTTGTATTGTCATAATCTGAAGGATATCCAGGCAATATGGAGAGATCCGGACAACAAGAAGAAACCTCAAGGCTTGAAGGATGTTGCTGGAGCTATTATAGATCCAATCTATCTTGAGATGAAGGATGGTTTTGGAAGGAGAGAGCACAGGATGTGGGTTGATCCGCCGCCTCTACCGCCAAAGCATTTGGAATATGCTGCACGGGATGCATATGCAACGTACGAGGTTTTTCGAAGGCTCGATGTGTTTGAGAGGGGCTTCTTCGCCTTATTCAAACACCCTGAGAAGAAGCGTGGCAGGGATTGGTGAAGAATTTAGTTTTGTAGGGACATTTTTCTTTTTTTCCTATGATCAGATTGTAATCGTTTATTTTCCCCTACATTTGTTTTTAGGTTTTATGTTTAAGAGAACTCCTTATTTGGTTAGATCTGAACTTCGCACTCATTTTTTTTTTACTTCATGTTTCCATTCCCATTTATTCATTTTATAATACAATGAAGATGTCCCTATTTTTTACTTGTTTTTGCAATCCTATCTGTTTCCGTTCATTTTTTTAATAATTCAGTACTTTCACACTCATATTCGAGTCTGAATTTTTACTAGTTTTTTGTTTTAATCTATTTTAGAACGCAAATAGTATGTGAGGACTTCGCAGCTGTTGATATCTGAACTTCTTTTTTTGCATGTGTGTTTTTGTTTAATTTTCGTACTACCTTTTTTTCACCCTTCATAAATAGTGAACTTCGTTAATAATTGGCTGTGAACTTCCTACTGTTAAATATTTTTTTAATCAACATGCACGTGATCAACTGTCCAGCAGTTGAATTATGATATATTTATTCTCACAACATCTTGTAAGTAGTATGTGAGAACTTCGCAGCTGTTGATATCTGAATTTCTTTTTTTTGCATGTGTGTTTTTGTTTAATTTTCGTACTACATTTTTTCACCTTTCATAAATAGTGAACTTCGTTGATAATCGGCTGTGAACTTCCTACTGTTAAATATGTTTTAATCAACATGCACGTGATCAACTGTCCAGCAGTTGAATTATGATATATTTATTCTCACAACATCTTGTGTAGAGGTTTAAAATAAATGATATTTTTTACGACATTCCCTTTTGTTTCAAATTTGGATCGCTGGAAGTAGCACGAACAAATAGTGAACTTCAGCAGTATATTAATGTAATTTTTCGTCAGTAACTAACTACATATCTCTTTTCAATAAACAAGTGATGTCTCTATAGTTTTTTGAGCAATTCCTATTCTACCTCTTTCTTGTACTTCTCCTTATAGGTGCTGGTGTAGTCTGTGTTTTCTTCCTGCTCTTCTCTTTGCTTCTATCTTCCATGGTGTTGCTATCATTTTCTGTTGACTGTAGGTGTAATAGTTGTTCCTCAAGCTGCCTTCTTGCACAAGTTCTGGAGTTGTGTCCCCTTATCTTATTGCATGAACTGCAAACTTTCACCCCTTGTGGTTTCACTATCGCACTACCACTTGTTTGTCGTTCAAGAATCTGTTGCTGTAGTATCTTTTCCTTGTTGGGGCATGTTGATGCGTAGTGTCCTAGCCTCAGGTTGCATACGCTGCATTTCCTTTTTCCTCCCTTTTTATTCAAGTTTTCCAGTTTGTCATCCACATCCGGTGTATTTTGTGTTTCTTCTTGCTCAGTGATATCTTCATCCTCATCTTCTTGCTCATATTCTTCATCATCCGTCTCATCTTCGAAGCATTCACCTTCATCTGTGTCCAGCTTTTCCTCATCATCATTCTCTGGGATGTTCTGGCGAGCAAGCAAGTTTCTTATGCGCACCTTGATATTTCCTGAAGACACTGTAGGCCCATACACCTTCTCATGTGTTTCCAAGAGCTTTTTAGCTAGCTGCCTTGCCTTGCAGGTTCTGGAATTGTGGCCAGAAATTTTATTGCATGTTCCGCATAGTCTTGTACCTTTCGGTCTCCCGTATTCATCTAGTTCTGGTTCTGGACGGGCAGGTACAGGTTGTTTGCATTTTCCATTCTTCCTTGCAGCATCTGTAGTCTTGCTCCCTTTTGTTATTGCAAGTAGTGGTGGCTGTATATCTGCATATGGATCATTGTTCTCAGCCTGAGGAATGTCGTTCTGCTCGCCAGTTTCTCGTGTTGTGTTTTCTTGATTTGAGGACTGCTCATTGTTCTCCATCTCTGCATCCTCATTATTCTCCAGCTCCGCATCTTCATTGTCCAGGCGGGTATTGGCATCTCTGAAGGCAGATAATGCTATTTGGAATTTTTCTTCCGAAGAGCATCCTTTGTTTATAATTTTAACTGCTTCACTGTAAAGGATTGTTCGTCTGTATTCAATTGAAGTCCCATCATCTGTTGTTCTCCTGTAGTCTCTGCGGTTGAAATCAGGGTTTGTCACTGCATCTTTGGTGTATCTCTGGAGTATATACTTGCTTGGTATCTCATCCAGGCGTAGGTGCTCAAAGACAGCTATGACATGATGGCAGAACAACCCTGCGCGTGCATAAACATAACATTAGCTCGGTTAATTTTTTATTTTTGTGTCAACAATTACTTTTTTATGCATCTGTAGTGTAATACAACCAAAGCAATTGCTGGAAGAGGCTTTTTCTTTTTTACCTGTATGTTCCCACAGTTTACATTCGCATTCATAACGGCCTTCAACTTCATCCGCTAGCACTCGGAATTCATGTCTTGACCAAGCGAACTCTTTACTCTGATTGTAGTGATGCACAAGGTAATGGTTGGGATTGTCCTGGGATGTCTTAATGCGGAAAGCTGTGCTGTGATATTGCCGCTCCCGGAAAACTGAGTACACTGCCCGTGTGTACTTATCCATCACCTGTGCCTCGAAGCCATACCTGGTGACTGTTTTCCTTGTGCCCTGCAATTTTTTTATTTTTGTCCATGCAAAAGTCATTGCCGTGAACATCAAACATAAGATAACTTTTTTATATATATATGAACTCCTAACTAAACAGTAGTGAACTTCCTTGTAACTGCATACTTTTTTTTGGAAAACAGATTATACTTTTTATGTACATAATAACCCCTAAACAAAACAGTTGTGAACTTCCATACATCTCTGCATACTCTTTTTTTCCTTTTTTATGTTCTCATCCTATGTTTTTCAAATTATGAAGCATATTTTTTTAATTAATATAAATCGTGAAATCGAGCACTCACCGTTGATGCATTTGCCTCTGCATTCTCTGCTTCATGCCTTGCCTGTATGCAGTTGTTAACTTGTTTAACAAAAATGTGGAGGTTGTCTCGTTCAGTGACAAAACCCCTTTTCAGCACAAAGTTCATGCTCTCGCTTCTTTGTGTTGAAGTCATGCGTGCACAGAATACCTCTTTCCAGTAAGCTGATATCCACAATTTCCTTTCAGCCCATAAGTTAATCATGACATTTATATCATGCAGATTGTACTTTTCAATCAAAGCCTTCCACGCATCTTCAAACTCAGATGGCATTAGGGGATGGTTCAGAATTGCAGTCAGCAGATCCTTCAAATCAGGGAATAGTTTATAAAGCTTCTTCAGCGGGTCCTTATGCTTGTTCATTATGTGCCATCTACAGAACTTATGCAGAGTCCGTGGGAAAATTTTTGGTATTGCTTTTGTCATCGCTGGGCATTGATCTGAACAATTATTAGGAAAAAACACATCAGGTATAATGCAAGCAAACTTCACAAAACAAACAAAGGTGAACTTCAGCAAATTAAATATCTTTTTTTTTGTGTTGCAGGGGTGGAAAAATCTGAACTCTGGGTGTTTATGTTATGAACTACAACTGAAAAAAACCTACTTTTCTTTTTTAATATAACATGCACTTAATTGTCAGCATTGAAGGTACAAACATGAGGATATATTCTGATTTTTTCCAAACCTGTAAGTATGCAGATTGGTTGTTTACCGCCCATGCATTCAAGGAATCTGCTGAATACCCATTTGAAGGACTCCTCTGACTCGTTTCCCATCAATGCAACACCAAAGATTGTCGACTGCAAGTGGTTGTTTACGCCGACAAATACTGCAAGGGGCAAGTGGTGCTTGTTCGACTTGTAAGTAGTATCGAAAGTTATGCAATCTCCGAAATCTGCATATGCCGCCCTCGAGCTAGCATTAGACCAGAAAACATTCTCCAGTCTGTTTTCGTCGTCAACCTTGTAGTCATAGAAGAAATTCTCATTCTCCTTCTTCATGTCTTCAAAGAATTTGAACATATTCTGCACCTCATTTATGGACTCCTTCCTCGTGTTTTCCGCTTTCCTGCAAAAAGAAATTTGTTGTTTATTTTTTTTCTTTCTTTTTCTTTCCCCTGTTTTTCATGTAAGTTTTCATTATATATATAAAGGAGGGGGGGTGGGGTGGGGGGGAGTACTTACATGTTTAGTATGTCTCTGTTGTGGCAGCCAATCTTATCACGTCCACCATGCAGCCTTGTAAGCAGTCCCATTATGTTTACATGTTTTATATTGCTGAACTGAAGGTCTTTTACTAAGCCCTTCAATGTTGGATCCACCCTTTTGTGAGAACGCAGGAAAACTAGCATTGATGGGCTCAACAGCAGGGTATGGTTGTGCTGAAGTGTAATGTCCTTGACAATGCAGGTACCATCACTCTTCTCTTTCAATCTCATAAAGGCCTTGCACCCAGTTCTTTTGGTCATCTTGTCACGCTGTCGGTCTTCCTCATTGACACTCTTGCGGTGTGCACCTTCTCGTACACATCTCAAGTAACGCCTGCTCTTGTTGTGCTGCCCTTTCCTTATCCCAAACCCTGTGTGCTTTGCATATGTATTGTAAAATACATATGCATCTTTGAATGTGCGAAATTCTTGACCAATGGATGGTATCAGGTCCTCATCAAGATCTGCAGCCTGCAAATTGCCATGGTTTTTTATTTGCATTAATTTTTTGTTTTTACACATGTTATTGTATGTTAACTTCAGGAGAAAGGTCAAGTGAACTTCCTAAAATTCAATAAAAAAAGAGCACATGAACTTCCTAAAGTCATCTGAACTTTTTTTCAGAGAGAAAACTGTTGTACATTAACTTCCAGAACATATCAACTATATATTTCATATATAAACAGAGCATGTGAACTTCCTAAAGTCATCTGAACTTTTATCAGGAATACAGGGTACACGAACTTCCCAAAACATATCAATTGTTTTTTCTAAAAATAGACCATGTGAACTTCCATGCAGAAGGACTAAATAAATGTGTGTAAGAGTGAAATTCAGATCAGCAACAATATAAATTGAACTTACATGTGTGTATGTTCGCAGCTCTGCAGGGGTGGCTCTATCATCTGGTACTATGGGGCATGGCGGTGTGACTTTTGGTACATGGCATAGTGGATCTCGAGGCGGCATATGACTTGATTCAGCGCCTTGACGATCTTGGTGAATGTTGTCACTTTGACCATCCCCATAACTGCGTTGCTGTTGAGAAGCCTCACTGTTAGAAGATGACCTTTGCCCACTGTCCCTGTTCATATCATTGCTCCCAGCTGTGGCTGTATTAGATGTACTTGTAGATTGCCGTTTTCTTGGCTGACGGAACGTTGCATTAGTAGCAAATATCTCCTCAGTGCAGTTTATTGGAGAACGGGGTTTTTTGGGTGGACCTGACCAACACATAATATCCTCATCATCATCTGTTGATGTTGTGGTATCCCGCTTCCTCTTGCTGTTATGCATGTCGTCTTGTTCTTGGGTCTTCTGATTGACATTCCTTTCAATGGCGGCAGCATTTGTTTTTCGCCTTGGAATGCGGAACACTGGCTGGATAAATGAAACTGGCTCATCACAGCATATGGGAGTCATTGGAGGCTTTTTAGGGCCCGACCAGCTGATTATCTCGTCGTCACTGCCTGCTCCAGATTCTGTGCCCTGCAGTAGCAGAACCTGGCAAGTTTTTTAACATGTGAACTTCATGAACATTGGGACTATAAGCTTTATACAAAAAACTTTGTCTGATGTCTTCAAAAAACTAAAACAAGTAAAGTTAACCGCTAAACAATGTAATATGAACTTCCAGCATACATGCACCTGCATACTTATTTTTTCATTTTACTGTTTTTTATTTTTTATAACTGAAGTGAACTCCAGGAAACTGTTTTTAAGAACTTCCCAGTAAATACATAAGTTTTCTTTTTCCTACAATAGACTCTGCAGGAGAATATGTGAACTTCCAGTCTCAATTCACACGAGCCTGCTCTTATGTTCTACTCTAAACAAAATCCAGTGGAGGTGAACTTCCAATATTTTTTTCATTTAGAACCTGCCAGTGTCTCTTTTTTGTTTTACATTGTTGGACGGAAAAGCATTAAAATAGTCATGTGAACTTCCAACACTAAATTCATATGAAAAAACAGTAAGTGAATTATGTGAACTTCCTGGGTTACCTCATGCTCTGCTGGCCTCTTTCTGGAGCTTGGCTGGTTTGAATTTGGAGGATTCTCTGCCGATCTGCGTCGAATTGGAGCCATTACTGCTTGTAAGGAGGCTGGATCTCGCCGTTCTCCGCCGCTGGGTCCTTTGCGTCAGCTACCGCCGCCGTTCGCGTCCGTCGCGGGCTCCCTCGTGTCGGCTCCCGCCGCCGCTCGCTCGCTCGCGCCGACCAGGTAGGAGGCTTCGATCGTCTTCGTGTCCGTCGCGGGCTCCCTCGCGTCGGCTACCGCCGCCGCTCGCTCGCCCGCGCCGACGAGGTAGGAGGCTTCGATCGTCTTCGTGTCCGTCGCGAGCTCCCTCGCGTCGGCTCCCGCCGCCGCTCGCTCGCCCGCGCCGACCAGGTAGGAGGCTTCGATCGTGGAGCTGGTTGATCTCCGCTCGAGGCGGGGCGCGTGTGTTTTTACGAGGGGGAGGTGGGGAGTTCGCTTCGTTGACGAACCGGTATCGGTCAGGGACGTGGGGAGTTCGGTCGGGACGGGAGGAAGAAACCGAGTGGGTTTAGGGGGGGGGGTTCTAGAATAGCTATTCTAGAACCACTCTTAAGGGGGGTTCGAGAATAGTTGGGCTCTATATATATATATATATATATATATATATATATATATATATATATAATATGTTACATAAATAAACAAGATAAAGGTGCACACTCTTTTCAAACGATGAAACGACACATGCCCATGCAGTAGCCATATAAAAAAAGTACTAGAAAGGCTAAAGCTATGTCAATTTCATGAAAGAAGATCAATTAATACTTTATTTACGAAGTAGAAAATCTTATTTCATGATCAGGGGCAGGTTTCCGTCACATACTAAAGGGGAGCGAGGTCATAGACATGATTGGCCTTTGTCAGCAACATGTTAATGGAATGTTATGTAACTAATCGAGGGTGCTCGGTGCAATCTAGTCCAACACACACCCCACTTAATTCATTTGATTGTGCTTATATAGTGTAAAAAGAATGTGCTTGTGGGTTTCTCCTTTTGTCGGGCTAGTTAATAGTTTCTTTCTCTCCTATATTCCGATGGACATCGTTGATATGGTGTGTATTATGCATTGGTAGGAATCCCCACATACGCCTAACTCAATCTAGCAAAAAAATTGGCACACGTACAGATTGTTCTTTGATGATAGTTTTTTTAATCTTTTGCGTCAAAAGTCTAAAAACAAATCATAGATTTTTGTAGACAACAACATTGCATATGCCATTTATTTTGGCAAGGTGAAACTCATGATTTGACAGATTCTCACTTATTTTGGCACTTTTCTAGTTTTATACAAGGATTTTGGAAAAAATCCTTTGTGTAATATAAAATTCGTATGGGTTTAGTGTGTCCATTGAGTTTTCGTTCTTGTTTGCATCTATCCGGAAGAGAATAGATTCGACGAAGAACAAACTTTAGAAGACAAACTTTATGGAAATTCACTACAACATCATGCAGATGCGGTCAATCATGTAATTTTCATTTTTTACAAGGGTTCCCTTATTTGTACGAATCGATAAGGGTTAAAGGGTAACTATATATCGTAGGAAACAAATGGTCTTTATGGTTACAGTTATGCCGAAGACTTATGAGGATTAATTTATCTGATGAGAAGGATCAATTTGTTTGGAAATTGACATCAAATGGCGTGTTTACAGTGAAATCTATGTATGAGGATCTTATGAATGATCATACCCCTTTTTTGCGAAAGTATCTTTGGAAAGTTAAAGTTCCTTTAAAGATAAAAATATTTATGTGGTTCTTAAGCAATAAAGTTTTACTCACTAAAGACAATTTAGCCAGAAGAAGATGGAATGGTTGTACAAAATGTGTTTTTTGTGGTGAGCAGGAGACTATTGAGCATTTGTTCATCACTTGTCCTTTAGCTAAAATTCTCTGGCGTACGATTAATTTTACTTTTGCTCTCCCACCTCCAACCAATATTACCAATATGTTTGGTAATTGGCTACATGGTGTTGATAGACAATCAAAGGCTTTCATCCGTATTGGGGTTTCTGCCTTATGTTGGTCTATCTGGAGGACAAGGAATGATGTTATTTTTAACAAGAAACCTTCCTTTCACTTTTTGCAGGTTATTCATATGGTGTCACACTAGGTCCAATTGTGGGCTCTTCTGTCACCGGAGGGACAGCCGGATGCTATGGCTACTGGATGCACATGGCTCCAGATGATCGCTCAGGATATCTTGTGCCTGGCTGGCTGGCGGCACAATAGACGGATACAATGATGTGTAGTCCGTTTCTTCTAGTTGTCTTTCGCTGGTTGATTCTTGTATCAATTTTAGGCGATGCCAGAGATATTTTAATTGTGTACTCTTATTCTATTAATAAAAGGCCGTGTGCATCATCACGATGCAGAAGCCGGGGTTCCATTCCCCATTTCGAAAAAAAAACTATATATCGTAGGAATGTCTATACAAGACACTCTTTGTTTGTACTGGGTCGATTCGATCATGGTCTCGTGCATATATTGAGAAGCATAGATGTAAGTCATGTTCATTGATATGGGTCAGATGCTTGTAACGGTCTAACCTTTAATGTAGAGTCCTGCCATACATATGCTTCTTAGATATACAGCTATGTTTTGGACAACATAATTATTTTACTCCATTGAAGGTTTTGTTCTTAATTCTACAAATATACATTTTCTCCACACTTTGCTACGATTCAGCGCGAGAGACAGATTTGGCTTGGTAGCGGTAGCATGTGCGGTTGGAGCAGACAGCGTGTGTGGTTTTTACCCACCAGGGAAGAAACTCTAGTTTCGAAAAGAGGTGCCTCCACAATACTATCTATATTATTTTTCTCTTATTTCTTGTTTCTCATAAATCTTACGCTGCAACTTTTCTTTTTAACCGTGTGTGTTTGGTTTTGTGATCTTGTATCCACAAGCCAGGGGTTAAACTGATGTCGGTTGCATCTTCTTGACAGAGTGATGCGACGAATGAAAGTTTTCAGTTATTTGAAATTTTTAGGCGTATGCTAAACTCTACTCTTCATAACAAATATGTTTTCCACATGATTTATTTGTTAGAAGACTAGTTGGAGACTTAATGTACCGTAACTTCTCCATCCATCCATAAATAAATGCTTTAAATTTGTCTAAATTTAGATGTATCTATACATTGAATAGTATCTACATACATCCAATTTTTATCAAATCTAACAAATCTATTTATGAATAGAGGTGGTAGTAGTATTGATATCAAGAATTAAATAGCTTAAAAGTCCAGCTATCCCATCTGGCTAATTCGATGATACTCCACTTGGCAACTGATGCGACATGAATATTCTTCTATTACTCACCAGAAGATGACATATATTACTCTCTACATTTTTATATGTAAGGCCAATTCGTATTTCGAGCCACAACTTTGACCGATAAAATAAAAAATTTAAAAAAACTTTGACCAATAAAATATAAGTTATATGACACCAAAATTATATTGTTGGAAACATCTTTGAAATATGAATTAAATGGTATACTTTTGGTGACATGCAACTAATATTTTTGATGTTCAAATTGTTAGTCAAAGTTCTATCTCGAAATACATGACGGCCTTATATTTTAGGATGAAGGGGGTATTAATGATGTCATATAGAAAATTTCTAGTATGACAACAGTGTTAGAAAAAATTGCTCCTATGGAATATAGTGGTCTATGGTGACCGCTGGACATTATGCATGTATCTGGGACGTCATCTGTTTGAAACCACTCCCATCGGCCTCCGTTATAGAGTGTTTACATATTAATATCGACATGTATATATTTGATGCACTGTACAATTGACCCTGACCTTTTCGGTGTTGTGTTTATTATGATTCAATGAACTCTACGGATCAGCGATTTGTAGTAAGTTGGAACTCAGATTCTTTCTTGAGTTGACTCTTGGGAAGTTGTTTCATTATAATCCATAGGAGCATGCAGAAAGTTGTGGCTGAGGAAAGTTTCCCCGTCTTTAAAATACGACTTTGACCATCAATTTCTATCAAATATAAAAAAGTTCTATCAAAAATAAAAATAAAAAACAGAAACACGTATAAAATTTGGAAATACTTTCTAAGACATCACTATCAGTCTCAATTGCCCAAATCTAAAATAGTATTCACAAAGATATTAATACCAAAGATTTTGGAAGTTTGACTATATCATGTCCATTCCAAGCGCGCGGCAGTTCTGACATGGCCGGAAGCGTAACTAGTAATAAGATGAATACATTTTTCAGGTTGCCTGAATGTACATAGTAGATGATCTCACCCTGTTAGATGAAATGCATTATCGTTGCTTCAACTTGTAGGAGTGTGTGAATATCTTAATTACGGATCTAGTCAAATCTTGCTTTCGTTACATCTGTCCTAATCTTTTCTTGAGACGTTATCAATCTTATAATCTGATGAACTGAATACACATACACGACGCAACAGCAAGACATAGTGCTGCAGCCACCAATCAACAAAAAAAGGAAACCATAAACTCAAGCACTCGGTTTGTAGGCTTGTATAACTACGCCGGTCGACCATGCACTTACCACTAATGTAGTGTGAGAGTTTGGAAGGAGCGAACAGACGCGTGTTCCAAAATGCAGCGTTGCAGCCTATCGCAGCCGCCGCTTTGGTAAAGGGGACATCGATCAGTCAACATACGCACATACCAACGACATAGTGATTTAATCGCGAGGCTCCATTGTTGTTTTGTGTCTCAAGCTTGCAGGATGAATTTCTGTAATTAAACTCTATTTTAATTTATATCTAATGACTTTTCCCCAGTCCCAAACTGCATCGCTTCTCCACGTCACATGATAAGGACGAGAGAAGGAAGGAAGAAAGGAGGAGAGATTAGGCAGGTCAGTAACCATATAAATGCAGATATTGCTAGAGATAACATATAGCCTAGTGCAACACGTACGTACGTGCGCTGTCTCACATGCAAGTTCTCGTCAAAGTTACTTTCGGAGCTCGATCCTAATTAATATAGATGCTAAGTGAAAAAGTTTCGTCAAAGATGCATTTTAAACTCAATCGTAAGCTTGCTGCGCCTTTAGCTAAGTGAGAGTTTGCCACGAGTAAGACGCATCTGTAACTCTAATTAAGCTAGCTTATTACTACTATCATTTAATATTGGGTGGGGATGTGCTTGCCTGGCAATGAATCACAATCCCTTCTTCCTGGATAGGGAGAAATCCTCTGACAAGGAGGCGGAAAACGTTTCGTCCTGGGCTCCCCTAAGCCCCACGGCAAAACCCTAGATCGCACCGCCAGTGTCTTCCACCTTGCTCCCCTACCTTGCCGCCGCCAGAGGACGTCACCGGGCAAAGCCTGGGAGACGTCGGCGGCGGCGGGGCGTCCTTTCACCTTCTCGCGGTGGTGGCGGCGTGCGGAGTGTCGGTGCTTGGAGGCGCGGCGCTGGACAGGGGCGTGGCGACGTGGCTTCTCTGCAGCGGTGTGGTAGCCCTGGGGGCTCAAGGTGGTCTTCGGATGACGAGGTGGCGGCCTCGGGTGGTGACGCGCTGCTGGCTTTGCGGCAAGCAGCGTGCGCAGGTGCTTGCCTTCTCGTTGGCTGTATGGACAGCGAGGAGACGACAGGTGGCGGCCATGGAGATCGGGGTGCTCCGTAGTTGCGGTTCCAGATCTGAAGCGGTCACCATCTCTGGACGCGCCCCTCCCACTGGTGCTGTCTTCCGATGGCCTCTGTTGTCGAATTTGACTCCCAGCTAGGTGTTGGAGATGGGAGAAGTACCGGTAGAAATCCATGGTTGGCAACGCCAACCATGATGCCAGCGACACCTCCGGGCGCCGTTATCCTCCCTGGAGGTGTTGTTCAGGTACTTCCCATCCCTCCTGCTCCTCTCCTTTACCAGGAGAAATCCCAAATCCTATGGATTTTACGGCAGCGGCGTCGTGGGCGTCGTCACCTTTCTGAAGGTGTCGTTTTGGGTGTGAGGGGTGTGGGCTGGTTCTGGTTCTGGTTGTTCAACGCTGAAGTTGGGGCCTTGGTGTTGGCTAGGGGCCCTTCTTCATCAATGAGGATGATGGGGCTTATCGTAACGCCGACTTCACACTGTTGTGGAACCCCAGGAGGAAGGTATGATGAGCACAGCAGCAAGTTTTCCCTCAGTAAGAAACCAAGGTTTAATCGACCAGTAGGAGAAAGGCGTGACTTCTGAAGGTGTTGCTGGTTGACTAGTGGCAGGGTGCACTACTGGCGTCAGCAACAACATGGAACCTGCACACAACACAACCAAAGTACTTTGCCCCAACTTGCAGTGAGGTTGTCCATGTCACCGTTTTGCCGAACACAAAGGATTAGACGTATCGAATGGAAGGAGATGTTTGCAGAAAAGTAAACATAACATGATTGCAGTTGAATTTATCAGTAAAGGAAATAGGACCGGGGTCCACAATTCACTAGAGGTGTCTCTCCATAAAGAAATAGCATGTTGAGTAAACAAATTACATCTGGACAATTGGCAGAATATCGATCGATACATGACAAGATGATTACTATGATAATTTGGTATTGAGCATTACAACGTAGTACATAGACCGTAATCTAACTGCGTCTATGACTAATAATTCACCTTCAGGTTAGCATCCGCACCCCTTCCAGTATAAAGTTGTAAGCAACAGACTATCGCATTAAGCAATGTGTAAAGTAAATAATAGAATTATCTTGGATAAAACATTGTTGGGTTATCTCTAGTAGCAACAACACATCTATAACCTTAGAAGTTATAAAGTCACTCTCTCATGAAACTAGAGGCATGAACCTACTATCAAGCATAAATACCCCCTCTTGGAGTCACAACTATCAGAGTTTCTACTAGTAACGGAGAACATGCAAGATCACAAATAACATATGACATAAATATATAATCAAGCTTAACATAGTACACGTACAATATTCATCGGATCCCAGCAAACCAAACATAGAGGATTACATAAAGATGATCTTGATCATGTAGGGCAGCTCACAAGATCGATACATGAAGCATAAAATGGAGAAGACAACCATCTTGCTACTGCTATGGACCCATAGTACAGGGATGAACTACACATGCATCACTTCGGAGGCGGGCATGGTGATGTAGATGCCTCCAGTGATGATTTTCCCTTCCGGCAGGGTGCCGGGAAGAGCTTCAGAACCCCCCGAGATGGGTTCGGTGATGGCGGGCGCGACGAAACTTTTCGTGGATGGAGTCTCGGGTATCCAGGGTTTTCCCGAGTAGATGTATAAATAGGCGGAGGATTCAGGTCGGTGGGGTGCCTATGGGCCCCACACCTACCCTAGGCGCGGGCCAGTGATGGCGTGTAACTCACACGTTCGTTGGGAACCCCAAGAGGAAGGTATGATGCGCACAGTAGCAAGTTTTCCCTCAGAAAGAAACCAAGGTTTAATCGAACCAGAGGAGCCAAGAAGCACGTTGAAGGTTGATGGTCGCGAAATGTGATGCGGCGCAACACCAGGGATTCCGCGCCAACGCGGAACCTGCACAACACAACCAAAGTACTTTGCCCCAACGAAACAGGAGGTTGTCAATCTCGCTTGCTGTAACAAAGGATTAAACGTATCGAGTGGAAGGTGTTTGCAAAGAAAACAGTAAAACACAATTGCAGTAGATTGTATGCTATGTAAAGAATAGGACCGGGGTCCACAGTTCACTAGAGGTGTCTCTCCCATAAGATAAAAGCATGTTGGGTGAACAAATTACAGTTGGCAATTGACAAATAGAGAAAGGCATAACAATGCATATACATGATATGATAAATATAGTGAGATTTAATTGGACATTACGACAAAGTACATAGACCGCCATCCAACCGCATCTATGCCTAAAAAGTCCACCTTCAGGTTATCATCCGAACCCCTCCAAGTATTAAGTTGCAAAGCAAACAATTGCATTAAGTATGGTGCGTAATGTAATCAACAACTACATCCTTAGACATAGCATCAATGTTTTATCCCTAGTGGCAACAGCACATCCACAACCTTAGAACTTTCTGTCACTGTTCCAGATTCAATGGAGGCATGAACCCACTATCGAGCATAAATACTCCCTCTTGGAGTTAAGAGTAAAAACTTGGCCAGAGCCTCTACTAATAACGGAGAGCATGCAAGATCATAAACAACACATGAACAATAGATTGATAATCACCATAATCATAGTACTCTCTCCATCGGATCCCGACAAACACAACATATAGAATTACAGATAGATGATCTTGATCATATTAGGCAGCTCACAAGATCCAACAATGAAGCACAACAAGGAGAAGACGACCATCTAGCTACTGCTATGGACCCATGGTCCAGGGGTGGACTACTCACTCATCACTCCGGAGGCGACCATGGCGGTGTAGAGTCCTCCGGGAGATGAATCCCTCTCCGGCAGGGTGCCGGAGGCGATCTCCGTAATCCCCGAGATGGGATTCGGCGGCGGCGTCTCAAAGGTTTTCCGTATCGTGGCTCTCGCACGGGGTCGCGACGGAAGCTTTGGCAGGCGGAGGGTCAACGCGGGGGCCACACGAGGGCCCAGGAGGTAGGTCGGCGCGCCAGGGCTCGGCCGCGCCGGCCACCCTTCCGCGCCTCGTGGCCCTACTTCGTTATCTCTTCGGTCTTCTGAAGCTTCGTGCAAAATAGGACCCCGGGCGAAAGTTTCGTCCAATTCCGAGAATATTTCTTTACTAGGATTTCTGAAACCAAAAACAGCAGAAAACAGCAACTGGCTCTTCGGCATCTTGTTAATAGGTTAGTTCCGAAAATGCATAAATATGACATATAATGTGCAAAAACATGTAGGTATCATCAATAAAGTAGCATGGAACATAAGAAATTATCGATACGTTGAGACGTATCAGCATCCCCAAGCTTAGTTCGTTCCGAGGTAAAACGATAACAAAGATAATTTCTGAAGTGACATGCCATCATAATCTTGATCATACTATTTGTAAACATATGTAATGAATGCAGCGATCAAAGCAAAGGTAATGACATGAGTAAACAACTGAATCATAAAGCAAAGACTTTTCATGAATAGTACTTCAAGACAAGCATCAATAAGTCTTGCATAAGAGTTAACTCATAAAGCAATAAATCAGAGTAAAGGTGTTGAAGCAACACATAGGAAGATTAAGTTTCAGCGGTTGCTTTCAACTTATAACATGTATATCTCATGGATATTGTCAACATAAAGTAATATAACAAGTGCAATATGCAAGTATGTAGGAATCAATGCACAGTTCACACAAGTGTTTGCTTCTTAAGGTGGAAGGAGATAGGTAAACTGACTCAACAATAAAAGTAAAAGAATGGTCCTTCAATGAGGAAAGCATCGATTGCTGTATTTGTGCTAGAGCTTTTATTTTGAAAACATGAAACAATTTTGTCAACGGTAGTAATAAAGCATATGAGTTATGTAAATTATATCTTACAAGTTGCAAGCCTCATGCATAGTATGCTAATAGTGCCCGCACCTCGTCCTACTTAGCTTGGACTACCGGATCTTTGCATGCCATGTTTCAACCAAGTGTCGCAAAGGGGTACCTCCATGCCGCCTGTACAAAGGTCCAAGGAGAATGCTCGCATTTCGGATTTCTCGCTTTTGATTATTCTCAACTTAGACATCCATACCGGGACAACATGGACAACAGATAATGGACTCCTCTTAAATGCATAAGCATGTAGCAATGATTATTATTCTCATATGAGATTGAGGATATATGTCCAAAACTGAAACTTCAACCATGATTCATGGCTTTAGTTAGCGGCCCAATGTTCTTCTCTAACAATTTTGCATGCTCCAACCACTAAAATGATAGATCTTCAGACAAGACGGACATGCATAGCAACTCACATGATATTCAACAATAGTTGATGGCGTTCCCCAGAAGCATGGTTATCGCACAACAAGCAACTTAATAAAATATAAAGTGCATAAGTACATATTCAATACTACGATAGTTTTTAAGGCTATTTTGTCCCATGAGCTATATATTGCAAAGGTGAATGATGGAATTTTAAAGGTAGCACTCAAGCAATTTACTTTGGAATGGCGGAGAAATACCATGTAGTAGGTAGGTATGGTGGACACAAATGGCATAGTAGTTGGCTCAAGGATTTTGGATGCATGAGAAGTATTCCTCTCGATACAAGGTTTAGGCTAGCAAGGTTATTTGAAGCAAACTCAAGGATGAACAAGTTCAGCAAAACTCACATAAAAGACACATTGTAAACATTATAAGACTCTACACCGTCTTCCTTGTTGTTCAAAACTCAATACTAGATATTATCTAGACCTTAGAGAAACCAAATATGCAAATCAAATTTTAGCAAGCTCTATGTATTTCTTCATTAATGGGTGCAAAGCATATGATGCAAGAGCTTAAACATGAGCACAACAATTGCAAAGTATCACATTATCCAAGACATTTTAGAATTACTACATGTAGCATTTTCCAATTCCAACCATATAACAATTTAACGAAGAAAAACTTCGCCTTGAACATTATGAGTAAAGCCTAAGGACACATGTGTCCATATGCAACAGCGGAGCGTGTCTCTCTCCCACAAAGTGAATGCTAGGATCCATCTTATTCAAACAAAAACAAAAACGAAAACAAACCGACGCTCCAAGTAAAGAACAAAAGATGTGATTGAATAAAAATATAGTTTCAGGGGAGGAACCCGATGATGTTGTCGATGAAGAAGGGGATGCCTTGGGCATCCCCAAGCTTAGACGCTTGAGTCTTCTTAAAATATGCAGGGGTGAACCACGGGGCATCCCCAAGCTTAGAGCTTTCACTCCTCTTGATCATAGTATATCATACTCCTCTCTTGACCCTTGAAAACTTCCTTCACACAAACTTCAAGCAAACTCATTAGAGGGTTAGTGCACGATTAATAATTCACACATTCAGAGGTGACACAATCATTCTTTACACTTCTGGACATTGCATAATGCTACTGGACATTAGTGGATCAAAGAAATAAATCCAACATAGCAAAAGAGGCAATGCGAAATAAAAGGCAGAATCTGTCAAAAACAGAACAGTCCGTAAAGACGAATTTAGAAATGGCACCAGACTTGCTCAAATGGAAAAACTCAAAACTAATGAAAGTTGCGTACATATCTGAGGATCACGCTCGTAAATTGGCAGATTTTTTCGAATTTTCTACAGAGAATTGTGCCCAGATTCGTGACAGACAGCAATGCTGTTTCTGCGCAGCAATCCCAAATATAACATCAACTTTGACATAGAAACTTTACTTGGCACAAAAACATGATAAGGAGAGGTTGCTACAGTAGTAAACAACTTCCAAGACTCAACAAAACAAAAAATTGCTGTAGGTAAAAACATGGGTTGTCTCCCATAAGCTTTTCTTTAACGCCTTTCAGCTAGGCGCAGAAAGTGCAAATCAAGTAACATCGAGAGTAGAAGCATCAACATCATAACTTGTTCTAATAATAGAATCAAAAGGCAACTTCATTCTCTTTCTAGGAAATGTTCCATACCTTTCTTGAGAGGAAATTGATATTTAATATTACCTTCCCTCATATCAATAACAGCACCAACGGTTCGAAGAAAAGGTCTTCCCAACACAATTGGACAAGATGCATTGCATTCGATATCCAAGACAACAAAATCAACGGGGACAAGGTTATTGTTAACCGTAATATGCACATTATCAATCCTCCCCAAAGGTTTCTTTTTAACATTATCGGCAAGATTAACATCCAAATAACAATTCTTCAATGGTGGCAAGTCAAGCATATCATAAATCTTTTTAGGCATAACAGAAATACTTGCACCAAGATCACATAAAGCATTACATTCAAAGTCATTGAATTTCATTTTAATGATGGGCTCCCAACCATCCTCTAACTTTCTAGGAATAGAAGTTTCAAGTTTTAGTTTCTCTTCTCTAGCTTTTATGAGAGCATTTGTAATATGTTTTGTAAAGGCTAAATTTATAGCACTAGCATTAGGACTTTTAGCAAGTTTTTGTAAGAACTTTATAACTTCAGAGATGTGGCAATCATCAAAATCTAAATCATTATGAGCTACATCAATGGGATCATTATTCCCAAGGTTGGAAAAAATTTCAGCAGTTTTATCACAAGCAGTTTCAGCAGTTTTAGCAATTTCAGGCAGTTTTGTTCGCTTTGCACTAGGAGTAGAAACATTGCCAACACCAATTATTTTACCATTGATAGTAGGAGGTGCAGCAACATGTGAAGAATTAGCATTACTAGTGGTGGTAATAGTCCAAACTTTAGCTACATTATTCTCTTTAGCTAGTTTTTCATTTTCTTCTCTATCCCACCTAGCACGCAGTTCAGCCATTAATCTTATATTCTCATTAATTCTAACTTGGATGGCATTTGCTGTAGTAGTAATCTTATTATCAATATCATTATTAGGCATAACTTTCAATTTTAAAAGATTAACATCGAGGCAAGTCTATCAACTCTAGAAGCAATAGTATCAATTTTATCAAGCTTTTCCTCAACAGATTTGTTAAAAGCAGTTTGTGTACTAATAAATTCTTTAAGCATGGCTTCAAGACCAGAGGCTACACTCCTATTATTGTTGTAAGAATTCCCATAAGAATTACCATAACCATTACCATTAGCAGAGGATATGGCCTATAGTTATTACCAGAGTTGTTCCTATAAGCATTGTTGTTGAAATTATTATTTTTAATGAAATTCACATCAACATTTTCTTCTTGAGCAACCAATGAAGCTAAAGGAACATTATTAGGATCAACATTAGATCTACCATTAACAAGCATAGACATAATCACATCAATCTTATCACTCAAGGAAGAGGTTTCCTCAACAGAATTTACCTTCTTACCTTGTGGAGCTCTTTCCGTGTGCCATTCAGAGTAATTTATCATCATATCATCAAGAAGTTTTGTAGCTGCCCCCAATGTGATGGACATAAAGGTACCTCCAGCAGCTGAATCCAATAAATTCCGCGAAGAAAAATTTAGTCCTGCATAGAAGGTTTGGATGATCATCCAAGTAGTCAGTCCATGGGTTGGGCAATTCTTTACCAAAGTTTTCATTCTCTCCCAAGCTTGAGCAACATGTTCAGTATCTAATTGCTTAAAATTCATTATGCTACTTCTCAAAGATATAATTTTAGCGGGAGGATAATATCTACCAATAAAAGCATCCTTGCATTTAGTCCATGAATCAATACTATTCTTAGGCAAAGATAGCAACCAATCTTTAGCTCTTCCTCTTAATGAGAAAGGAAACACTTTCAATTTAATAATATCACCATCTACATCTTTATACTTTTGCATTTCACAAAGTTCAACAAAATTATTGAGATGGGCAGCAGCATCATCAGAACTAGCACCAGAAAATTGTTCTCTCATGACCAAATTCAGTAAAGCAGGTTTAATTTCAAAGAATTCTGCTGTGTAGTAGCAGGTGGAGCAATAGGTGTGCATAGGAAATCATTATTATTTGCATTTGTGAAGTCACATAACTTAGTATTTTCAGGGGTATTCATTTTAGCAAAAGTAATTAAAACAAACTAGATAAAATAAATGCAAGTAATTAATTTTTGTGTTTTTGATATAGAGAGCAAGACAGTAAATAAAGTAAAACTAGCAACTAATTTTTTTGTATTTTAATTTAGTGCAGCAAACAAAGTAGTAAATAAAATAAAGCAAGACAAAAACAAAGTAAAGAGATTGAGAAGTGGAGACTCCCCTTGCAGCGTGTCTTGATCTCCCCGGCAACGGCGCCAGAAAGAGCTTGATGGCGTGTAACTCACACGTTCGTTGGGAACCCCAAGAGGAAGGTATGATGCGCACAAAGCAAGTTTTCCCTCAGAAAGAAACCAAGGTTTAATCGAACCAGTAGGAGCCAAGAAGCACGTTGAAGGTTGATGGTCGCGAAATGTGATGCGGCGCAACACCAGGGATTCCGGCGCCAACGCGGAACCTGCACAACACAACCAAAGTACTTTGCCCCAACGAACAAGGAGGTTGTCAATCTCACCGGCTTGCTGTAACAAAGGATTAAACGTATCGAGTGGAAGGTGTTTGCAAAGAAAACAGTAAAACACAATTGCAGTAGATTGTATGCTATGTAAAGAATAGGACCGGGGTCCACAGCTCACTAGAGGTGTCTCTCCCATAAGATAAAAGCATGTTGGGTGAACAAATTACAGTCGGGCAATTGACAAATAGAGAAAGGCATAACAATGCATATACATGATATGATAAATATAGTGAGATTTAATTGGGCATTACGACAAAGTACATAGACCGCCATCCAACTGCATCTATGCCTAAAAAGTCCACCTTCAGGTTATCATCCGAACCCCCTCCAGTATTAAGTTGCAAAGCAACAGACAATTGCATTAAGTATGGTGCGTAATGTAATCAACAACTACATCCTTAGACATAGCATCAATGTTTTATCCCTAGTGGCAACAGCACATCCACAACCTTAGAACTTTCTCACTGTCCCACATTCAATGGAGGCATGAACCCACTATCGAGCATAAATACTCCTCTTGGAGTTAAGAGTAAAAACTTGGCCAGAGCCTCTACTAATAACGGAGAGCATGCAAGATCATAAACAACACATGAACAATAGATTGATAATCACCATAATCATAGTACTCTCTATCCATCGGATCCCGACAAACACAACATATAGAATTACAGATAGATGATCTTGATCATATTAGGCAGCTCACAAGATCCAACAATGAAGCACAACAAGGAGAAGACGACCATCTAGCTACTGCTATGGACCCATGGTCCAGGGGTGGACTACTCACTCATCACTCCGGAGGCGACCATGGCGGTGTAGAGTCCTCCGGGAGATGAATCCCCTCTCCGGCAGGGTGCCGGAGGCGATCTCCGGAATCCCCCGAGATGGGATTCGCGGCGGCGCGTCTCCGTAAGGTTTTCCGTATCGTGGCTCTCGGTACTGGGGTTTCGCGACGGAAGCTTTAAGTAGGCGGAGGGTCAACGCGGGGGCCACACGAGGGGCCCAGGAGGTAGGTCGGCGCGGCCAGGGCCTGGGCCGCGCCGGCCACCCTTCTGGCCGCCCGTGGCCCTACTTCGTTATCTCTTCGGTCTTCTGAAGCTTCATGCAAAAATAGGACCCTGGGCGAAAGTTTCGTCCAATTCCGAGAATATTTCTTTACTAGGATTTCTGAAACCAAAAACAGCAGAAAACAGCAACTGGCTCTTCGGCATCTTGTTAATAGGTTAGTTCCAGAATGCATAAATATGACATATAATGTGCATAAAACATGTAGGTATCATCAATAAAGTAGCATGGAACATAAGAAATTATCGATACGTTGGAGACGTATCACCAGCCCTAGGCCGTGCCTAGGGGTGGTGTGGGCGCCCTGGTGCGCCTCTTCATCCTTCCTCCGGACTTCGTCTTCGTTTCGGTTAAATATTGACTTCGGCTTTTGTTTCGTCCAATTGTGAAAATATTTCCCTTTACAACTTTTCTGAAATACAAAAATAGTAGAAAACAGGGAACTGATCTTGTTAATAGGTTAGTGCCGGAAATCATGTAAAAGTGCAACGAAGTGTAAGAAAAACACATATGAATTGGTGTAAAACAAGCATGTAGCTTTAAAAGTTATAGATACGTTTGAGACGTATCAGAGGACACCAAGCAACTTCTTTCATCGTGTGAATCTGTGTTCTTTATATATTTGGTAATTTAATATTGTAATCTAGATCTATCTCTCCTAGTCTTTTTGTCCTCCAAGTCTTTACTAATATATAAACTATTCTAGAGGCTCACAATGTAATGACAATTATAATCAATCAATATAATCAATATTTCGCAATCTATCATGGTATCAGAGAAGTTCGTTCACCTAGAGCTTAACCACCCACCGCTTCAGCCGCGTCACCCCCAGGGAGATCGATCTCCATGATCTCCGCCGGGGCATCCGATCTCGTATATAGATTTTCATTAGATTGGTTTCACAGTTTAGAAAATTTTGTCTTTTTTCTTTAGCCAACAAACATCCTATCAGTCTATCACTATGTTGTCATGACATGCCTCTACAACAATCTTGGCGTCGACTCATCTCCGGCAAATCCTGGCCAACGATAGGGCCAAGGAGTTTCTGCATGGCTCCCTAAGGGATGCCTTCACGCGACATGATGACTCTCTCCGTCCGCACATCGCCACCATGTCGGATCTTCTTTGCAACATCAACCAGGAAAACCGTCCCGGGTACACGCCTCTCCATCAACAAAGGGCTACATCATCTTCGTTGTTCATCATCACCGACGACCATCTACAACATCGCCACCAAATCTCATGGTCATCGTCAACACCAACGGGGATCTTCTTCGACACCATCCACAACTACTTCGCCGTCTTCATCCACCACGACCTCGCCGCTAGAGTTGCGGTCCTTTTTTTGCATGCTCGTGCTTAATTTTCTTCTTGGAGTTACTTCGTACTCCGACATATCGGCGGAAAACTTCTACGCACCGATCGTTCACGGAGATGTTCTTTATTACTTCATCCAACTATGACGTGCATGGCTTATGATGGTCTTTGTCTTCGCACGTCCGGTACTAGCAACACCGGCGCATGCCTTCATCCCCGACGTGCTCCCAAGTCCGGCAACTTCGGCAGCGTGTTACCTACTACTTCTACCACACCAACTACAACAATATGATGCTTCTTTCTTCTGAGCATCACCCCAAGCTCAACAACGACATAGACCAAAAACTTCAACAACCTCAGCTACTTCATTAACGACGACAAAATCAAGCACGACAACAACAACGACTACAACAGACTCATCGATAATGGCATCAAGGACTACACCACGTCTTCGGCTTCTCCTCCAATCAGGCCATCCACATAATTACCGATCCAACTGCGGGGGGTGTTCGAGTATATTACAGTTTAGATATATTTGGTAGTTTAAGATTGTAATCTAGATCTATCTTTACTAGTCTTCTTTCCCTTTAAGTCTCTACTACTATATAAACAAGCCCTAGAGGCTCACAATGTAATCACAATTGTAAGCGATCAATACAATCAATATTCCGCAATCTATGGGGGAGAAGAACTAGAACTACAATTACAAGAAAAAAATAATTTGAAAATAGCATGGATGAATACGTGATGCATAAGATTTATTTGTAAGAAAGTAACTAACTGAATTTCCGAGTAACATACCCCTACACATGGTATTTGTTGCTTGCGTGACTTCAAACTTTGGAAACAAACCAAAATCTTATCATCTTCAGTCCTCGCAAATATGTCTCTCTCAATATATCATAACATACTATGATTCATCCACTCATCATTCATCTTGTTCCTCAAATCTATCTTGATAATCTTCATTGTAGAGTATGATCTATTCATCCACTCATCATTCATCTTGTTCCTCAAATCTATCTTGATAATCTTCATTGTAGAGTATGATCTTTCCATTGTTTTGTTGTTGCAACCAGCAAGATCGATCAAAGCTAACTCAATAACACAATATATCTGTTTGCACCATCTTGAGAGCAAGATTCCCAAGATCAATACAATTTTGCAAAGTCTGGATCATCTCTAGCATCAACAATACATATACCAAGTTGGTCCCTAAGGACTATACACTCACATTGAGAGAAGTTATTGGCATACATTTTTGCAAATTCAATTAACTTATCATTATCAAAATCAGCAAATGAATTATTTGGATCAAGACAAGCTATCCACCTCAATAGTTGAGTAGCTAGACCTTTGAGCAAAGCGATTGTTGAACCCAACCATAGTTTGATCAAGCACTACATCGAACATTTCATGATGGAAATGGTCATAATAAGTTATAACAACCTCTATCCGATATTTTATCTTCTATATTTGGCACAACAATATCATGCTCATGCACAAGACCATCGGAATCAAAACTTTCAGGTTCCACTTGAATCAATTAAGAATGTATACTTCAGTAAGTAACGACAACGACGACGACGCACGTGCACGCGTGCTGGTTGAACCGGCCAGCCGGTCCATTCGTCGATCCACCGTCGTCGACCGTACCAAAAACAAAAACAATTAATTTGCGAAGGAAGGCCTTGATTCGATTCTTTTTTTGAAACGAGGCAAAAGACTTGCCATTTTCATTAATAGAGAAGAAGTACAGAATTTGGCCAGTTTATTAGCGGGAAACCGGCCGAAAACCGAAGTGCCCAATTTTTAGGAGAAACTCGGGCGAAAACCAACAACACACACTGAGCACCCCGGCCAACCTGGCTACCCACATGAAGCACACACGTCATCGAGAAGAAAGACCCTCGTTGAGGATGCCATCGAGCGTCATCGTCGTCACTCCTCCACGAGCCAGCGATTCCGACTTCACCTTAGACGACCGCCACCGAGACCCTCGCCGCCGCGAATGACATCGAAGCCCATGTCAGCCCATGCCAAACAGTCGACCCCCAAGCACGTCGAGGAGGCAGCTCCGACTTCAATCGCGACCTTCATAGGAGGAAGTTGCATGCCTTGCACCGACGCAAGCACCAATCAAGTGGCATCGTTGCCACAAGTCGCCTCGCAGCTCCGACTTCACCATCACGGCAGGGGTGACGAAGGACATGCCGCAGCTCCGATCCACTCACCATTGTCATCGTTGCCACACAGCCCACAACGCCAACACCCACCATCATCCACGGGTCCCTCCGGCCTAAGCAGCTCCAAATCGATGCCCTCAAGAGGGGAGACGACACAAAGCGCCGCCATCGACCGATCACGGCGGATCTAGGGATTTCCCCGGAGCTTTCCCAGACAAGATGGCAAGACATCCCCACGGCGATACCTTCAAGAAGGAAGCGGCGCCCGAAGCCGTCGCCATCGCCGGCCTCGGCCAGCTGCCGGCCGGCCAGCCACCGAGGACAAGGCATTAGCCCGGAGCTTGTCGCGCCATCTTGCATCGTGCTTTGGCCAGACCCACCTTCAACCCTCATCCCCCATCTCCACCGTGGCCGCCACACCCGCCTCGGCCCTGGGCAGCACCACCGGCCGTCCTCCGCACGCTGCCGGAGAGGGACAGGGCCAGAGACAGGGACGCAGCACCTCACAACGCGAGGCAGCACCGCGCCCCAGACACAGCACCCTGCCGCCGCGCCCGCCCACCGCTGCAGAGCCCGCCGCGCCGCCAAGACGCGGCCCAGATCGGGCCCGGACGGCCCGCACCTCCCGCCGCCACCAGCAGCAGCCCCTCGGCCCCGCACATCCACCACACGCCGCCCGCTGCCAGGAGCGCCGCCGCGCCTGTCGTCCGTCGCCACGCCCACCTCCCGTCGCCGCGCCGCCACCAGCCGCCGCGCCCAAGTGAGCTCCTTCTCACCAGGGCCGCGGGAGGGAAGAAGCCGCCCCGCCGCCACCTTCCTTGGGGCGCGCGCGGCTTTGCCGGGCCCCCTCCGGCGGCGGCGAAGCAGGGGAGAGACGGGGTGGGGGCGAGGTGTGGCGGCGGCTAGGGGGTGACGCGGGGGGAGAGAAGACTGAGTTAGCTGTGTTTTTTGATTCGATTCTTGTTTTTTGCAGCCGTCACGTGCATGCACCATCGCTACGTAATAAACAAACACGCACATGCTTTTCTTTGCTGCGTAGGATTACATGTCGTTTGCGTTGCGTGCACAGGAAACCGATCGATTAGCCTCTGACTTTGCGTTTCTTAAGTTGATGTTAATTCTCTTACAGTCACAATCATAGAAACTTATAAAGATTCCAGCCTGGCGGCTTAGCGAACTGATCATTGATTCGTAGCTAGTACAGTGCTTGTTGCATATCTCTGTAGTAGTATATATCGAATCATCGATCTCTGTCAGGTCCCAACTGCATTGGTTTGTCCTCGTCTAGTCGTCTGCTTGTCTCAACGGTGGTGACGGGTCGAGACCGGCTCGCTCACGTAGTACAGACGTATAGCACGACGAGATGGCACATGCATGCATGTAACTACTCTCCATGCTTCGATAGTTTATATTCTTATTAATAATTAATTTGTAAAATAACAATAAAAAATAATGCATTGTATAACTTGTATATATATATATATAGATATATATATATGCTTTTTCGAGGATTAAGAGCATTTCTAGCAGACACGACATCGGACTCCCGTCCGCATAGTAACCGCCGTTTTCCGGTTTTGGATGGAAAAAATGGCTAGTTCAAATACCGCATCGGAACCCCATACAAAAAAAATTCCGAGCTATCTAGTTTCGCGCCGCGGAAACCCCAACTTCTCGGGGGGCGAGCAGTGGGAGCACGGGGTTCTTTCACACACAAGGAACATCCAACTCCCCTCCTCCCCGCACCCCCGGCGCTGCCGCGCGCCGCTGCGGCGCGGGACGGTCGTCTCCGTTCGCGGTAGGAACACTCGCATGGCCACGCCGCGTCCGTTCTACCCGCTGGCGCACCCCAATCCCCAATAGATCGGCCGGATTCGCCGCCGTCGCCCGGTTTGAACTCTCCCCAAACCTCCCCGTAGCCGTGGATTTTCCGCCGCCAAGCTCATGATTGCTCGTCATTTGTTGCGCTTGCAGATTGACATGTGCGCGCTTTTTTGTTGGAGGACTCGTCCTCCCCAGACGACTCCAATTTGGAGGAGTTGCTCGACGACATGCACACCAAATGATATCCGTCGTCATGCGCATCTTCGCCTGCGGCATTCTGGCAGACTATGCCGATGAGTATCTTCGCGTAGGTGAAGATACGATGATGGAATATGTCTGTTATTTTTGCAAGGTTATGAAGCGTGTGTATGGGCCAACGTATCTTCGAGCTCCCAATAAAGAATATAACGTTAGATTAATGGCGGAGAACGAACAACGAGGTTGGCCGGGTACGCTGGGCAGCATTGGTTGTATGCATTGGACATGGAAAAATTATTCAAAAGCTTGGCAAGGCTTGTGCTGTGGCAGGAGCAAAGAACCAACAATCGTTCTTGAGGAAGTTGCATCAGAGGATCTTTCGATTTGACACAGTTTTGTTTGCTTTGACAGGTTCTCTCGATGATATCAATGTGTTGCATAGATTCCATCTTCTTTCCCGACTAGCTAAAGGTGATGCCCCGTTTGCAACCGGCTTTCGGTGTTTTGCAAGATATATTTGCAATAGTCCGAGGTCCAGCCCGATTTTGGGATATGGATACACTTAACAACATCATGACCACTTGTGTGATTCTACACAATATGATCATCGAGGATGAGAGGGGTTTGAATTATCATTTTTCTTCGATAATGTTGGCACCCAGGTCAAACCTCTAGAAATCCGGATATTGTTCAGGCATTTCTTGAAACATACTGTCTGAATGAGAGCAGCAACACAGCTCTAGGAAGATCTCATTTGCCACCATTGGCTAGAGGCACGACAACTAGGATTTATTTGTATTTCCAACCATTTGTTATTTTGTTGAATTGTTGTTGTATCATTTGATTCATATTGTCTCAAAACATTTGTTGTAATTCGGATTATTGTCTGTATTGTATGACAATAAACATTTGCTGTAATAATTCAGATTATTATTGTTGTATTGTATAAAATATTTGTTGTATCAATTGATTAATTGTGATATTTGCAAAACCCTGTGTTGTGGTTTTGTGGGCTGAAAAACGGTCGCGCGGGCTAGACGCGCCAAACGCGGCGGGCCGCATTTTATTTATGTTGTTATGCGGGCCAAGTTTGGCGCGTCTGGCCTGCGCGACCGTTTTTCAAACCGCAAAACGCGTTTGGGTGGCCTGAATACGCCTATTTGGGATTTACGTTTTGGGTGTTTGGGGTGTGCTAGAGATGCTCTAAGGGAAGGCATATCTGTAGGGATTCGTTGCATAGAAAACAAAAAATTTCCTACCGCGAACACGCAATCCAAGCCAAGATGCAATCTAGAAGACGGTAGCAACGAGGGATTATCGAGTCTCACCCTTGAAGAGATTCCAAAGCCTACAAGATGAGGCTCTTGTTGCTACGGTAGATGATCACTTGCCGCTTGCAAAAGCGTGAGAAGATCTTGATCACGGCCACGAACGGGCAGCACCTCCGTACTCGGTCACACGTTCGGTTGTTGATGAAGACGACGTCCACCTCCCCGTTCCAGCGGGCAGCGGAAGTAGTAGCTTGATACGTCTCCAACGTATCGATAATTTCTTATGTTCCATGCTACTTTATTGATGATACCTACATGTTTTATGCACATTATATGTCATATTTATGCATTTTCTCGAACTAACCTATTAACAAGATGTCGAAGAGCCAGTTGCCGTTTTCTGTTTTTGGTTTCAAATCCTAGTAAAGAAATATTCTCGGAATTGGACGAAACTTTCGCCCAGGGTCCTATTTTTGCACGAAGCTTCCTAAGACCGAAGAGATAACGAAGTGGGGCCACGAGGCGGCCAGAGGGTAGGCGGCGCGGCCCAGGCCTTAGCCGCGCCGACCTAGCCTGGGCCCCTCGTGGCCCCCCGTTGACCCTCCGCCTACGCAAAGCTTCCGTCGCGAAACCCCCGCACCGAGAGCCACGATACGGAAAACCCACAGAGACGCCGCGCCGCGAATCCCATCTCGGGGATTTGGAGATCGCCTCCGGCACCCTGCCGGAGAGGGGATTCATCTCCCGAGGACTCTACACCGCCATGGTCGCCTCCGGAGTGATGAGTGAGTAGTCCACCCCGGACCATGGGTCCATAGCAGCAGCTAGATGGTCGTCTTCTCCTTGTTGTGCTTCATTGTTGGATCTTGTGAGCTGCCTAACATGATCAAGATCATCTATATGTAATTCTATATGTTGTGTTTGTCGGATCCGATGGATAGAGAGTACTATGATTATGGTGATTATCAATCTATTGTTCATGTGTTGTTTATGATCTTGCATGCTCTCCGTTACTAGTAGAGGCTCTGGCCAAGTTTTTACTCTTAACTCCAAGAGGGAGTATTTATGCTCGATAGTGGGTTCATGCCTCCATTGAATCTGGGACAGTGACAGAAGTTCTAAGGTTGTGGATGTGCTGTTGCCACTAGGGATAAAACATTGATGCTATGTCTAAGGATGTAGTTGTTGATTACATTACGCACCATACTTAATGCAATTGTCTGTTGCTTTGCAACTTAATACTGGAGGGGGTTCGGATGATAACCTGAAGGTGGACTTTTTAGGCATAGATGCAGTTGGATGGCGGTCTATGTACTTTGTTGTAATGCCCTGATTAAATATCACTATATTTATCATATCATGTATATGAATTGTTATGCCTTTCTCTATTTGTCAATTGCCCGACTGTAATTTGTTCACCCAACATGCTTTTATCTTATGGGAGAGACACCTCTAGTGAACCTGGACCCCGGTCCTATTCTTTACATAGCATACAATCTACCTGCAATTGTGTTTACTATTTTCTTTGCAAACATCTTCCACTCGATACGTTTAATCCTTTGTTACAGCAAGCCGGTGAGATTGACAACCTCACTGGCTTGGGGCAGTACTTGGGTTGTGTTGTGCAGGTTCCGTTGGCGCCGGAATTGCCGCATCACATTTCGCGACCATCAACCTTCAACGTGCTTCTTGGCTCCCACTGTTTCGATTAAACCTTGGTTTCATACTGAGGGAAACTTGCCACTGTGCGCATCATACCTTCCTCTTGGGGTTCCCAACGGACGTGTACATCTACGCGCATCAAGCACTTTTTCTGCGCCGTTGTCGGGAGATCAAGACACGCCGCAAGGGAGTCTCCACTTCTCAATCTCTTTACTTTGTTTTTGTCTTGCTTTATTTTATTTACTACTTTGTTTGCTGCACTAAATCAAAATACAAAAAAATTAGTTGCTAGTTTTACTTTATTTACTGTCTTGTTTTCTTTATATCAAAAACACAAAAAAATTAATTACTTGCATTTAATTTATTTTGTTATCATGTCTAGCCCTGTACTTGTTTTTATTTTCACTAGTTAAGCTTAATGGAAAACAACAAAAAATTAGAGATCTTTATGAACTTTATCTTGAATTAGGACATGATGTGTTTGAAGAGAAAATTAAAAAACCCATGGAACTTTGTTTGCAAAATAGTTGTAGCAATGTTATTAGCATGAACTCTTTGAACACCATTATTGCTAAAGCTATGGAAGAATTTAAGCTTGGGGAAGCTGGTTGTGATATTTTTAGTCCCCCAAGCATGGAGGAGAAAATTTACTTTGATGATACTTTACCTCCTATATATGATGCTTGCAATGATGAACATGATATTTTCAGTCCACCTACTATTGAGGAGAAAATTAATTATGATTCCAATATGCCTCCTATATATGATGATTATGGTGATGAGAATAATAGTGATAGCTATTTTGTTGAATTTGCTCCCACTACAACTAATAAAATTGATTATGCTTATGTGGAGAGTAATAATTTTATGCATGTGGCTCATGACAAGAATGTTTTATGTGATAGTTATATTGTTGAGTTTGTTCATGATGCTACTGAAAATTATTATGAGAGAGGGAAACATGGTTATATGCATCTTAATAATATTAAGTTTCCACTCTTTATGTTGAGAATCTTGAAATTGCACTTGTGTTGCTTTTTCTATGCTTGCCACTTTGTTCTTCATGAATCTATTTGTGTACAAGATTCCTTTTCATAGTAAGTGGGTTAGGCTTAAATGTGTTTTGAATTTGCTTCTTGATGCTCTCTTTGCATCAAACTCTTATTACGAGCCCATCTTAATGGCTATAAAGAAAGAACTTCTTGAGAGATAACCCATGTGTTTTTTTACTACAGTACTTTGTTTTATATTTGTGTCTTGGAAGTTGTTTACTACTGTAGCAACCTCTCCTTATCATGTTTTTGTGCCAAGTAGAGTTTCTATGTCAAAGTTGATGTTATATTTGGGATCGCTGCGCAGAAACAGCATTGCTGTCCACGAATCTGGGCACAGTTCTCTGTAGAAAATTCAAAAATCTGCCAATTTACGAGCGTGATCCTCAGATATGTACGCAACTTTCATTAGTTTTGAGTTTTTCCATTTGAGCAAGTCTGTGCCAGCTTTAAATTCGTCTTTACGGACTGTTCTGTTTTTCAGATTCTGCCTTTTATTTCGCATTGCCTCTTTTGCTACGTTGGATTTATTTCTTTGATCCACTAATGTCCAGTAGCATTATGCAATGTCCAGAAGTGAAAATAATGATTGTGTCACCTCTGAATGAGTGAATTATTAATGATGCACTAACCCTCTAATGAGTTTGCTTGAAGTTTGGTGTGAAGGAAGTTTTCAAGGGTCAAGAGAGGAGAATGATATACTATGATCAAGAGGAGGAAAGCTTCTAAGCTTGGGGATGCCCCGTGGTTCACCCCTGCATATTTTAAGAAGACCTCAAGCCTAAGCTTGGGGATGCCCAAGGCATCCCCTTCTTCATCGACAACATCATCAGTTCCTCCCCTGAAACTATATTTTTATTCAATCACATCTTGTGTTCTTTACTTGGAGCGTCGGTTTGTTTTGTTTCTTTTTGTTTGAATAAAATGGATCCTAGCATTCACTTTGTGGGAGAGAGACACGCTCCGCTGTTGCATATGGACACATGTGTCCTTAGGCTTTACTCATAATGTTCAAGGCGAAGTTTCTTCTTCGTAAATTGTTATATGGTTGGAATTGGAAAATGCTACATGTAGTAATTCTAAAATGTCTTGGATAATGTGATACTTGGCAATTGTTGTGCTCATGTTTAAGCTCTTGCATCATATGCTTTGCACCCATTAATGAAGAAATACATAGAGCTTGCTTAAATTTTATTTGCATATTTGGTTTCTCTAAGGTCTAGATAATATCTAGTATTGAGTTTTGAACAACAAGGAAGACAGTGTAGAGTCTTATAATGTTTACAATATGTCTTTTATGTGAGTCTTGCTGCACTTGTTCATCCTTGAGTTTGCTTCAAATAACCTTGCTAGCCTAAACCTTGTATCGAGAGGGAATACTTCTCATGCATCCAAAATCCTTGAGCCAACTACTATGCCATTTGTGTCCACCATACCTACCTACTACATGGTATTTCTCCGCCATTCCAAAGTAAATTGCTTGAGTGCTACCTTTAAAATTCCATCATTCACCTTTGCAATATATAGCTCATGGGACAAAATAGCCTTAAAAACTATCGTAGTATTGAATATGTACTTATGCACTTTATATTTTATTAAGTTGCTTGTTGTGCGATAACCATGCTTCTGGGGAACGCATCAACTATTGTTGAATATCATGTGAGTTGCTATGCATGTCCGTCTTGTCTCAAGGTCTATCATTTTAGTGGTTGGAGCATGCAAAATTGTTAGAGAAGAACATTGGGCCGCTAACTAAAGCCATGAATCATGGTGGAAGTTTCAGTTTTGGACATATATCCTCAATCTCATATGAGAATAATAACTTTGCTACATGCTTATGCATTTAAGAGGAGTCCATTATCTGTTGTCCATGTTGTCCCGGTATGGATGTCTAAGTTGAGAATAATCAAAAGCGAGAAATCCAAATGCGAGCATTCTCCTTAGACCTTTGTACAAATGGAGGTACCCCTTTGTGACACTTGGTTGAAACATGGCATGCAAAGATCCGGTAGTCCAAGCTAAGTAGGACGAGGTGCGGGCACTATTAGTATACTATGCATGAGGCTTGCAACTTGTAAGATATAATTTTCATAACTCATATGCTTTATTACTACCGTTGACAAAATTGTTTCATGTTTTCAAAATAAAAGCTCTAGCACAAATACAGCAATCGATGCTTTCCTCTTTGAAGGACCATTCTTTTACTTTTATTGTTGAGTCAGTTTACCTATCTCCTTCCACCTTAAGAAGCAAACACTTGTGTGAACTGCATTGATTCCTACATACTTGCATATTGCACTTGTTATATTACTTTATGTTGACAATATCCATGAGATATACATGTAAGTTGAAAGCAACCGCTGAAACTTAATCTTCCTATGTGTTGCTTCAACACCTTTACTTTGATTTATTGCTTTATGAGTTAACTCTTATGCAAGACTTATTGATGCTTGTCTTGAAGTACGATTCATGAAAAGTCTTTGCTTTATGATTCAGTTGTTTACTCATGTCATTACCTTTGTTTGATCGCTGCATTCATTACATATGTTTACAAATAGTATGATCAAGATTATGATGGCATGTCACTTCAGAAATTATCTTTGTTATCGTTTTACCTGCTCGGGACGAGCAGAACTAAGTTTGGGGATGCTGATACGTCTCCAACGTATCGATAATTTCTTATGTTCCATGCTACTTTATTGATGATACCTACATGTTTTATGCACATTATATGTCATATTTATGCATTTTCCGGAACTAACCTATTAACAAGATGCCGAAGAGCCGGTTGCTGTTTTCTGCTGTTTTTGGTTTCATAAATCCTAGTAAAGAAATATTCTCTGAATTGGACGAAACTTTCCTTATTTTTGCACGAAGCTTCCAGAAGACCGAAGAGATAACGAGTGCCACGAGGCGGCCGAGGGTAGGCGGCGCGGCCCGGTGCCTTGGCCGCGCTGACCTAGCCTCTGGGCCTCGTGTGGCCCCCGCGTTGACCCTCCGCCTACTTAAAGCTTCCGTCGCGAAACCCCCACACCGAGAGCCACGATACGGAAAACCCTGAGACGCCGCCGTAATCCCATCTCTGGGGATTCTGAGACGCCTCCGCACCCTGCCGGAGAGGGGATTCATATCCCGGAGGACTCTACACCGCCATGGTCGCCTCCGAGTGATGAGTGAGTAGTCCACCCCTGACCATGGGTCCATAGCAGTAGCTAGATGGTCGCCTTCTCCTTGTTGTGCTTCATTGTTGGATCTGTGAGCTGCCTAACATGATCAAGATCATCTATATGTAATTCTATATGTTGTGTTTGTCGGATCCGATGGATAGAGAGTACTATGATTATGGTGATTATCAATCTATTGTTCATGTGTTGTTTATGATCTTGCATGCTCTCGTTACTAGTAGAGGCTCGGCCAAGTTTTTACTCTTAACTCCAAGAGGGAGTATTTATGCTCGATAGTGGGTTCATGCCTCCATTGAATCTGGGACAGAAAGTTCTAAGGTTGTGGATGTGTTGCCACTAGGGATAAAACATTGATGCTATGTCTAAGGATGTAGTTGTTGATTACATTACGCACCATACTTAATGCAATTGTCGTTGCTTTGCAACTTAATACTGGAGGGGGTTCGGATGATAACCTGAAGGTGGACTTTAGGCATAGATGCATGGATGGCGGTCTATGTACTTTGTCGTAATGCCCCGATTAAATCTCACTATATTTATCATATCATGTATATGCATTGTTATGCCTTTCTCTATTTGTCAATTGCCCGACCGTAATTTGTTCACCCAACATGCTTTTATCTTATGGGAGAGACACCTCTAGTGAACTGTGGACCCCGGTCCTATTCTTTACATAGCATACAATCTACTCGCAATTGTGTTTTCTATTTTCTTTGCAAACATCTTCCACTCGATACGTTTAATCCTTTGTTACGCAAGCCGGTGAGATTGACAACCTCACTGTTTCGTTGGGGCAAAGTATACGGCAGGTTCCGCGTTGGCGCCGGATCCCCGGTGTTGCGCCGCATCACATTTCACCATCAACCTTCAACGTGCTTCTTGGCTCCTACGGTTCGATTAAACCTTGGTTTCATACTGAGGGAAAACTTGCCACTGTGCGCATCATACCTTCCTCTTGGGGTTCCCAACGGACGTGTACATCTACGCGCATCATAGCTCCTCTTGAATCCGACAGCACGACGGCGTGGTGTCGGTGGCGGTGGAGAATCCCGGCGGAGCCACGGCGGAGGAAGAAGGAGGATTGGGGCGGCTAGGGTTTGGGAGAGGGGTGGCCGGCCTCCAAGGGGTGTGCGGCAAGGTGGTGGCTTTGGTGTGGCCGGCCCCTCCCCTATGCCCCTCATTATATAGGTGGAACCCCAAGTGTTGGACTACAAGTCTTCGAATAAGACCCGAACTAAAAACCTTCCATGTAGTAGGGAAACCTACCCAAGGTGGGACTCCCACCCAAGTGGGATTCCCACCCTTCCATGTGGGGGGGTGGCCGGCCCCTTTGGGGGAGTCCACCTTGGACTTTCCCCTCTAGGGTTGGCCGGCCATGGGTGGTGGAGTCCCTCCGGGACTCGCCTTCCAAAGTGCTTTCTTCCGGACTTTCCTAGAACCTTCTAGAACCTTCCATAAATGCACCGGATCATTTTCAAACACATAAAATGACATCCTATATATGAATCTTATTCTCCGGACCATTCCGGAACTCCTCGTGATGTCCGGGATCTTATCCGGGACTCCGAACAAATATTCGAACTCCATTCCATATTCAAGTTCTACCATTTCAACATCCAACTTTAAGTGTGTCACCCTACGGTTCGTGAACTATGCGGACATGGTTGAGTACTCACTCCCGACCAATAACCAATAGCGGGATCTAGAGATCCATAATGGCTCCCACATATTCAACGATGACTTAGTGATCGAATGAACCATTTACATATGATACTAATTCCCTTTGTCACGCGATATTTTACTTGTCTGAGGTTTGATCATCGGTATCACTCTATACCTTGTTCAACCTCGTCTCCTGATAAGTACTCTTACTCGTATCGTGGTATGTGGTCTCTTATGAACTTATTCATATGCTTGCAAGACATTAGACGACATTCCACCGAGAGGGCCCAGAGTATATCTATCCGTCATCGGGATGGACAAATCCCACTGTTGATCCATATGCCTCAACTCATACTTTCCGGATACTTAATCCCACCTTTATAACCACCCATTTACGCAGTGGCGTTTGATGTAATCAAAGTACCTTTCCGGTATAAATGATTTACATGATCTCATGGTCATAAGGACTAGGTAACTATGTATCGAAAGCTTATAGCAAATAACTTAATGACGTGATCTTATGCTACGCTTAATTGGGTGTCCATTACATTATTCATATAATGATATAACCTTGTTATTAATAACATCCAATGTTCATGATTATGAAACTAATCATCTATTAATCAACAAGCTAGTTAAGAGGCTTACTAGGGACTCTTTGTTGTTTACATATCACACATGTATCAATGTTTCGGTTAATACAATTATAGCATGGTATATAAACTTTTATCATAAACATAAAGATATATAATAACCACTTTTATTATTGCCTCTTGGGCATATCTCCAACAGTCTCCCACTTGCACTAGAGTCAATAATCTAGATTACATTGTAAGGTACCTAACACCCATGGCATTCTGGTGTTGGTCATACTTTGCTAGGGAGAGCTTTAGTCAACGGCTCGACACACCAGAAACGTATGTATTTTGCAATTCATTTGGGTCTTAACGCATCACTCATTTTCCAAATGAGTTGGCATTAAATATGTTTGGTCTTCTGGTGGAACCTTAATTCCGCGGTCTGAAATATGTCACTAATATTGTCATACACAATACAGCTTCAAAGTTCTGACACTATCGGAACTTCACCAAGTTCTCAAAGAACCTCTTGACTTAATATCCTCAGTCATTGTCAAAACAATGACATATTCTGCCTTCTTTTGTAGAATCTGTCACAAAATTTTAGAACTTTTCTAAATCTAGCATTGTGCTACCTATTAAACAACACTTAGCCTAATTTAGATTTGAAATTCATTTTTATATGTGACCAAACTAATATCGGTGCAACTTACAGCGATTTGTTTGTCATTACCCCATACAAAAATATATTTATATATCCTTGATTCTTCTAAAGTACTCAAGGATATTCTTACTGTTGTCCAATGATCATCACATGAATCATTCTGGTATATGCTCATAACACTTTAGAGCATAGGACATCTGATTATGTACATATTATACGTGATCTATAATCACTCATGTGTTTCAACTCATTGAGTATCATATACACTCAAGTCTTGTTAATCCTTCACATGAATAGAACACCTTCTTTATATACTTTAACTTAAACTTATTATGTGTTTCAATCTATCTTCATAGATCTTGACACTAAATATGTTTCAGTTCATATCCTTTCAATGAAACCTTTTAATCAATTATATAATTACACTATTTATTATCAACGATATGTCAGCTACATAAAGTATTACAAGTATGTCTCAGCGCTCCCACTTAATTTCTTGCAAATGTAAGCACCTTCATCGCTTCGATGAAATCAAAAACTCTTTGACTATTTCATCCGGTGAAGAAACTCCGCAATACTCACTTCATCCAATTGAAGTTCGTATTCTTATCTAGTATTCAACGGACTAGCAAAACTCTTGGTTGTATCTTGTATACACCTTTAATACACACTTCTGTTCGTATTCTTCTCTTAGATGTTTTGCTAAAACTCGTAATTCAAATATTTCCACTATGATCCAATCATAGATATTTGAGTTTTTCTATTACGATGATTTCCACCTCATGCTGAAATTTATTTGAATCCATTCAAATGTTTCAAACTTCTTCCTTATCGAATATATACATATATACTCAATTCATTGTTGGAAGTTTTCATGAAGTAGAAGAATCTCCCGCACACAACTATGCCCAGGAACCACATACATCATCATGTATTTTTCCACTAAGTTAGTTGCCCGTTCAACTCTTGGCCTATGAACGGTATTTTAGTCATTCTCTTTTAGAAAAGATTTGCAAGTGTCAAATGATTCAAAAATCAAATGACTCCAAAAATCCATTTGCATGGAGTTCCTTCATGCGTTCCTCTCTAACATGACCTAAATGGCGGTTCCACAAATAAGTGGAATTCAAATCATTTGCCTTATGGCATTTTAGCGTCAGTGTTTATGTATGTGTGTTTTCACCATTAAGATTTATAATAACTTATCCATCGTACATGGAGTAATGTCATAATTTGAACAACTCATTGTTTTCATTTGACCAGAGCAAAATAACAATTATTAAGTTCTTTATTATAAATTCTAAGGGCTAGATAGAATGCCAACGACGAACATAATAACACTTTATTTTGTTCTAGACGTGCATTTCTATCATATTCATTGTCAGTCACTTAGGCCATTGTATTCTTGTATTGTTTTTTGTATGACACTTCATACCAACCAATATGGTACTAATACCCAAGAATTTCATTGTGTGACCAAACTAGGAATACAACCATAACATGTATATCATTTATATACACCTGAGCTAGACTTTCTAGTCTTTTCTTTCTTTCTGCCAAAATATCTTTTGTAGTTTCTCTTTTAGCTTTCCTCATTATTCAGAAAACACTTCACCTTCAATAACTTCTAGGTTTGTTGGTCAAATACCAATAACCTTGAGGTTCTTACTTTGAAGTTGATCATCATATGACAAGTGTTCCAGATTTCACTATTAGTAACTTTGTAATATGATGAACAATTTCACTCATAATTTTATCCATCAATTCATGACGACTTTCCGAGACCATGTCTGTACATGCTAGGCTCGTAAAGTTTAACCTCAGTATTCGCATGTGCAAATCTGGCTTGCACCCGTTGTATGTACACGTAGAATCTATACCTCAGTATTCGAAACGACGAGTCTTAGCAACGGTGCATACTAAGGACGATCACTTCATGGATATGCAAATATCGTTAGTGCCCCAATAGTTGGAGGATTGGGACGCCTTGCGTCTTCAACCTTCCCATAAAACTTATGAGTTTATGTATTCTCACCAAATTATATTCTATCACCTTGCAACAAGGTCTTAGATATCACATATATCTCATACCTTGATTATTTCTGAAAACTAATTTTTCAGCTCCTTACTTTTCAAACAGATTTGAACTTCAAGTTTCACGAAGACAAGATGACTTTAGGTACTAATTGAAACCATAGCTCTTTGAATCAACAATGTGAGGTTTACTAAAAGTTTGCAATAAGACTTAATCATTTCTTGATTCTTTAACAATACGGTACCAGTTGATGTTACTATTTCTTGTAGACATTGTTGGGCCTCCAAGAGCAGAGGTTTGTAGAACAACAACAAGTTTCCCTTAAGTGGATTACCCAAGGTTTATCGAACTCAGGGAGGAAGAGGTCAAAGATATCCCTCTCATGCAACCCTGCAACCACAAAGCAAGAAGTCTCTTGTGTCCCCAACACACCTAATAGGTGCACTAGTTCGGCGAAGAGATAGTGAAATACAGGTGGTATGAATATATATGAGCAGTAGTACGGCGCTAAAAGTGCTTGGCGCGTAGTTGATGAGGGAGGAAAAGTGCTTAGTTGCCGGGCAGTTGATGGTAGTAATATTGCGGGAAGTAAACATGTAGTAGTAACGCAGCAGTAGTAACGCAAGAAAACAGAAACAAGCAGTGATAGCAGTATTTAGGAACAAGGCCTAGGGATTACACTTTCACTAGTGGACACTCTCAACATTGATCACATAACAGAATAGATAAATGCATACTCTACACTTTTGTTGGATGATTAACACATTGCGTAGGATTACACGAACCTCAATGCCGGAGTTAACAAGCTCCACAATAATGCTCATATTTTAGTAACCTTTAGTGTAAGATAGATCAAAAGACTAAACCAAGTACTAGCATAGCATGCACACTGTCACCTTCATGCATATGTAGGAGGAATAGATCACATCAATATTATCATAGCAATAGTTAACTTCGCAATCTATAAGAGATCATGATCATAGCATAAACCAAGTACTAACACGGTGCACACACTGTCACCTTTACACACGTGCAGGAGGAATAGAACTACTTTAATAACTTTGCTAGAGTAGCACATAGATAGTAGTGATACAAAACTCATATGAATCTCAATCATGTAAAGCAGCTCATGAGATCATTGTATTGAGGTACATAGGAGAGAGATTAACCACATAGCTACCGGTACAGCCCCGAGCCTCGATGGAGAACTACTCCTCCTCATGGGAGCAGCAGCGGTGATGAAGATGGCGGTGGAGATGGCAGCGGTGTCGATGGAGAAGCCTTCCGGGCACTTCCCCGCTCCGGCAGGGTGCCGGAACAGAGACTCCTGTCCCCCAGATCTTGGCTTCGCGATGGCGGCGGCTCTGGAAGGTTTTGCGTACCGTGGCTTCCTCCTTAAGGGTTTTCGATGCAGGGGCTTTATATAGGTGAAGAGGCGGCGCAGGAGGGTCGAAGGGGCGACCACACCATAGGGTGGCGCGGGCCCAGCCCTGGCCGCGCCACCCTATCATCTGGGGCCCACCCTCCTCCGGCGGCTCTCGGGTGTTCTCGATGCTTCCGGGCAAAATAGGAACCCGTTGATTTCGGTCCAATTCCGAGAATATTTCGTTACTAGGATTTCTGAAACCAAAAACAGCAGAGAAACTGGCACTTCGGCATCTTGTTAATAGGTTAGTTCCAGAACGCATAAATATGACATATAATGTGCATAAAACATGTAGGTATCATCAATAAAGTAGCATGGAACATAAGAAATTATCGATACGTTGGAGACGTATCAGCATCCCCAAGCTTAGTTCTGCTCGTCCCGAGCAGGTAAAACGATAACAAAGATAATTTCTGAAGTGACATGCCATCATAATCTTGATCATACTATTTGTAAACATATGTAATGAATGCAGCGATCAAAACAAAGTAATGACATGAGTAAACAAGTGAATCATATAGCAAAGACTTTTCATGAATAGTACTTCAAGACAAGCATCAATAAGTCTTGCATAAGAGTTAACTCATAAAGCAATAAATCAAAGTAAAGGTGTTGAAGCAACACAAAGGAAGATTAAGTTTCAGCGGTTGCTTTCAACTTATAACATGTATATCTCATGGATATTGTCAACATAAAGTAATATAATAAGTGCAATATGCAAGTATGTAGGAATCAATGCACAGTTCACACAAGTGTTTGCTTCATAAGGTGGAAGGAGATAGGTAAACTGACTCAACAATAAAAGTAAAAGAAAGGTCCTTCAAAGAGGAAAGCATCGATTGCTATATTTGTGCTAGAGCTTTTATTTTGAAAACATATAGAGAGCATAAAAGTAAAGTTTTGAGAGGTGTTTGTTGTTGTCAACGAATGGTAGTGGGCACTCTAACCCCCTTGCCAGACAAACCTTCAAAGAGCGGCTCCCATTTTATTTTATTTTTGGGTGGCACTCCTTCCAACCTTTCTTTCACAAACCATGGCTAACCGAATCCTGGGTGCCTGCCAACAATCTCATACCATGAAGGAGTGCCTTTTTATTTTAGTTTTATTATGTTGACACTCCTCCCCACCTTTGCTTTCTCAAGCCATGGCTAACCGAATCCTTCGGGTGCCGTCCAACAATCACATACCATGGAGGAGTGTCTATTTTTGTTAATTAATTTGGGACTGGGAATCCCATTGCCAGCTCTTTTTGCAAAATTATTGGATAAGCGGATGAAGCCACTAGTCCATTAGTGAAAGTTGCCCAACAAGATTGAAAGATAAACACCACATACTTCATCATGAGCTATAAAACATTGACACAAATCAGAGGTGATAACTTTTTGAATTGTTTAAAGATAGCACTCAAGCAATTTACTTTGGAATGGCGGAGAAATACCATGTAGTAGGTAGGTATGGTGGACACAAATGGCATAGTAGTTGGCTCAAGGATTCTGGATGCATGAGAAGTATTCCCTCTCGATACAAGGTTTAGGCTAGCAAGGTTATTTGAAGCAAACTCAAGGATGAACCGGTGCAGCAAAACTCACATAAAAGACATATTGTAAACATTATAAGACTCTACACCGTCTTCCTTGTTGTTCAAAACTCAATACTAGAAATTATCTAGACCTTAGAGAGACCAATTATGCAAACCAAATTTTAGCAAGCTCTATGTATTTCTTCATTAATGGGTGCAAAGCATATGATGCAAGAGCTTAAACATGAGCATAACAATTGCCAAGTATCACATTATCCAAGACATTTTAGAATTACTACATGTAGCATTTTCCAATTCCAACCATATAACAATTTAACGAAGAGGAAACTTCGCCATGAATATTATGAGCTAAGAACACATGTGTTCATACGAACCAGCGGAGCGTGTCTCTCTCTCACACAAGGATGAACTTATTCAGAGAACTAAGATAACAAAACAAAAACAAAAATAAAAGCACACAGACGCTCCAAGTAAAGAACATAAGATGTGATTGAATAAAAATATAGTTTCAGGGAGGAACCTGATGATGTTGTCGATGAAGAAGGGGATGCCTTGGGCATCCCCAAGCTTAGACGCTTGAGTCTTCTTAAAATATGCAGGGGTGAACCACGGGGCATCCCCAAGCTTAGAGCTTTCACTCCTCTTGATCATAGTATATCATTCTCCTGACCCTTGAAAACTTCCTTCACACCAAACTTCAAGCAAACTCATTAGAGGGTTAGTGCACAAAATAATTCACATGTTCAGAGGTGACACAATCATTCTTAACACTTCTGGACATTGCACAAAACTTCTGAAAGTTAATGGAACAAAGAAACTCATTCAACTTAACAAAAGCGGCAATGCGAAATAAAAGGCAGAATCTGTCAAAAACAGAACAGTCCGTAAAGACGAATTTAAAATGGCACCAGACTTGCTCAAATGGAAAAACTCAAAACTAATGAAAGTTGCGTATATTTGAGGATCACGCTCGTAAATTGGCAGATTTTTTCGAATTTTCTACAGAGAACTGTGCCCAGATTCGTGACAGACAGCAATGCTGTTTCTGCGCAGCGATCCCAAATATAACATCAACTTTGACATAGAAACTTTACTTGGCACAAAAACATGATAAGGAGAGGTTGCTACAGTAGTAAACAACTTCCAAGACTCAACAAAACAAAAATTGCTGTAGTAAAATAAACATGGGTTATCTCCCAAGAAGTTCTTTCGTTATAGCCATTAAGATGGGCTCAGCAGTTTTAATGATGATACCCTCAAGAAATAGTATTTGAAGCAAAAGAGAGCATCAAGAGGCAAATTCAAAACACATTTAAGTCTAACATGCTTCCTATGCATAGGAATCTTGTAAATAAACAAGTTCATGAAGAGCAAAGTAACAAGCATAGGAAGATAAAACAAGTGTAGCTTCAAAAATTTCAGCACATAGAGAGGTGTTTTAGTAACATGAAAATTTTTACAACCATATTTTCCTCTCTCATAATAATTTTCAGTAGCAACATGAGCAAACTCAACAATATAACTATCACATAAAGCATTCTTATCATGAGTCTCATGCATAAAAATTACTACTCCCAACATAAGCATAATCAATTTTATTAGTTGTAGTGGGAGCAAATTCAACAAAGTAGCTATCAAATATAGGAGGTATATTGTAATCATAATCAAATTTATCCTCCATAACAGGTGGTAACAAAAGACTACTATCATTATAATCATCATAAATAGGAGGCAAAGTATCATCAAAGTAAATTTTCTCCTCAATGCTTGGGGGACTAAAAATATCATGCTCATCAAAGCCAGCTTCCCCAAGCTTAGAATTTTCCATATCATTAACAACAATGGTGTTCAAAGCATTCATATTAATATGTTCCATGGGTTTTTTAATTTTCGCATCAAACCATCCATGTCTTAAATCAGGAAATAGAATAAAAAGGTCATTGTTGTCCATTATGCCTAACTAGTGTAAACAAGAAACCAAATGTCGCAATTGCAGAGTCTAAAGGAAATAGCTTCGAGCACACACACAATGGCGCCAGAAAAGTACTGTTACCCGGAACCGGAGTATGAGTGCCTTTTACCTTTCCTCCCCGGCAACGGCGCCATAAAAGTGCTTGATGTCTACGGGTGCTTCTATTCTTGTAGACAGTGTTGGGCCTCCAAGAGCAGAGGTTTGTAGAACAGCAGCAAGTTTCCCTTAAGTGGATTACCCAAGGTTTATCGAACTCGGGAGGAAGAGGTCAAAGATATCCCTCTCATGCAACCCCGCAACCACAAAGCAAGAAGTCTCTTGTGTCCCCAACACACCTAATAGGTGCACTAGTTCGGCGAAGAGATAGTGAAATACAGGTGGTATGAATATATATGAGCAGTAGTACGGCGCCAGAAAAGTGCTTGGCGCGTAGTTGATGAGGGAGGAAAAGTGCTTAGTTGCCGGGCAGTTGATGGTAATATAAATAAACATGTAGTAGTAACGCAGCAGTAGTAACGAAAGAAACAAAACAAGCAGTGATAGCAGTATTTAGGAACAAGGCCTAGGGATTACACTTTCACTAGTGGACACTCTCAACATTGATCACATAACAGAATAGATAAATGCATACTCTACACTTTTGTTGGATGATGAACACATTGCGTAGGATTACACGAACCCTCAATGCCGGAGTTAACAAGCTCCACAATAATGCTCATATTTTAGTAACCTTTAGTGTAAGATAGATCAAAAGACTAAACCAAGTACTAGCATAGCATGCACACTGTCACCTTCATGCATATGTAGGAGGAATAGATCACATCAATATTATCATAGCAATAGTTAACTTCGCAATCTACAAGAGATCATGATCATAGCATAAACCAAGTACTAACACGGTGCACACACTGTCACCTTTACACACGTGCAGGAGGAATAGAACTACTTTAATAACTTTGCTAGAGTAGCACATAGATAGTAGTGATACAAAACTCATATGAATCTCAATCATGTAAAGCAGCTCATGAGATCATTGTATTGAGGTACATAGGAGAGAGATTAACCACATAGCTACCGGTAAAGCCCCGAGCCTCGATGGAGAACTACTCCTCCTCATGGGAGCAGCAGCGGTGATGAAGATGGCGGTGGATATGGCAGCGGTGTCGATGGAGAAGCCTTCCGGGCACTTCCCCGTCCGGCAGGGTGCCGGAACAGAGACTCCTGTCCCCCATCTTGGCTTCGCGATGGCGGCGGCTGGAAGGTTTTGCGTACCGTGGCTTCCTCCTTAAGGGTTTTCGATGGGGATTTATATAGGCGAAGAGGCGGCAGAGGGTCGAAGGGGCGACCACACCATAGGGTGGCGCGGGCCCTGGCCGCGCCACCTATCATCCTGGGGCCCACAGGCCCCGGCGGCTCTCTGTTCGATGCTTCGGGCAAAATAGGAACCTGGGCGTTGATTTCGTCCAATTCCGAGAATATTTCGTTACTAGGATTTCTGAAACCAAAACAGCAAAACAGGAACTGGCACTCCGGCATCTTGTTAATAGGTTAGTTCCTGAAAACGCATAAATATGACATATAATGTGCATAAAACATGTAGGTATCATCAATAAAGTAGCATGGAACATAAGAAATTATCGATACGTTGGAGACGTATCACCAGTCCGTAAAGTTTCTTGTCAGATTTTTAACAGTATTTCTATCTCAATTACAAGACTAGCGCTTGGTAGAAAAACGGATGCCAATACTACAAATTAATTCAAAATACTACTCAGACTATGTTTATGATAATTAGTTCATGTTTTAATCTAATTACTAATGAACTCCCACTTAATACAACATCCCTCATAGTTGTTAAGTGGTACACGATCCAAATCCACTACATCAAAACCGATCATCACGTGAGATGATGTAGCTTCAATGGTGAACATCAACATGTTGATCATATCATCCATATGACTCGTGTTCAACCTTTCGGTTTCCGTTGTCCCGAGGCCATGTACATGCTAGGCTCGTCAAGCAAACCCAAGTATTCCGCGTGTGCAACATGGCTTACACCCGTTGTATGTGAACGTTGAGTCTATCACATCCGATCATCACGAGATGCTTCGAAACGACAACTATATCAACGGTGCATACGAGGGGAGAACACTTTATTATCTTGATATTAATGTGAGGGATCATCTTATAATGCTACCGTCGCGATCTAAGCAAAATAAGATGCATAAAGGATTAACATCACATGCAATTCATATGTGATATGATATGGCCCTTTAGTCTTTGCGCCTTCGATCTTCATCTCCAAAGCACGGACATGATCTCCATCATCAACGAGCATGATCTCCATCATCGTCGGCGTAGCGTCAAGGTCCATGGCGCCGTCTTCATGGTTGTTCACCTCATCTAGCAACTATTACAACTACTTTGAAATACTACTCAACAGGAAATTTAAAGACAACCATAAGGCTCCTGCCGGTTGCAATAATGATCATCTCATACATATTCATCATCACATTATGGCCATATCACATCACCAAACCCTGCAAAAACAAGTTAGACGTCTCTAATTTGGTTTGCATATTTTACGTGGTTTAGGGTTTTCGAGTAAGATCTAATCTACCTACGAACATGAACCACAACGGTGATACTAGTGTTGTCAATAGAAAGAGTAAATTGAATCTTCACTATGGTGGGAGAGACAGACACCCGCAAAGCCACTTATGCAATACAAGTTGCATGTCGAACGTGGAGCAAGTCTCATGAACGCGGTCATGTAAAGTTAGCCCGAGCCGCTTCATCCCACCATGCCACAAAGATGCAAAGTACTCGAACTAAAGACAACATAAGCATCAACGCCCACAAAACAATTGTGCTCTACTCGTGCAACCATCTATGCATAGACACGGCTCTGATACCACTGTAGGGATTCGTTGCATAGAAAACAAAAATTTTCCTACCGCGAACACGCAATCCAAGCCAAGATGCAATCTAGAAGACGGTAGCAACGAGGGGATTATCGAGTCTCACCCTTGAAGAGATTCCAAAGCCTACAAGATGAGGCTCTTGTTGCTGCGGTAGATGATCACTTGCCGCTTGCAAAAGCGCGTAGAAGATCTTGATCACGGCGCCACGAACGGGCAGCACCTCCGTACTCGGTCACACGTTCGGTTGTTGATGAAGACGACGTCCACCTCCCGTTCCAGCGGGCAGCGGAAGTAGTAGCTCCTCTTGAATCCGACAGCACGACGGCGTGGTGTCGGTGGCGGTGGAGAATCCCGGCGGAGCTTCGCTAAGCATGCGGGGAAGAAGGAGGAGTGGGGCGGCTAGGGTTTGGGGAGAGGGGGTGGCCGGCCTCCAAGGGGTGCGGCCAAGGTGGTGGCTTTGGTGTGGCCGGCCCCCTCCCCTATGCCCCTCATTATATAGGTGGAACCCCAAGTGTTGGACTACAAGTCTTCGAATAAGACCCGAACCAAAAACCTTCCATGTAGTAGGGAAACCTACCCAAGGTGGGACTCCCACCCAAGGGCTCGTTTGGTCGCGCACTTAACTTATCCCAGGGAAAGTGAGCCCCCGCCTGGAATTCCCTAGACGTGGGGGAAACGCTGGCTTCCCCTACCGGGACGGTAAATAAGTCTGTGTCATTTGGGCAGCTGAAGCAGGGAACGGCCAGGAATTTCAGGGAACTACCAAAATTCGAAAATAAGCCTAAAATTGTACGTTTTTCACAATATATACTAAAGTTCAGGCATACAAATTAACCCAGAAATTATCAGGAATACTCACAGTTCGAAATACACAAGGTATTCAACCAGACCAATATAAGCACACACCAATCTTTACATCTCCGGGTGAATAATGTTACACCAATCATAAATATAATTGTAAATAACCAACACGATATCATAGTAGACAGCATGGAAATAATGATATGTTCAGAAAAGAAAAGAAAATTAGGCATCAAGCATACATCAATAATTACATCTCCAGGCAGAATTAATTAAAAGGTAGAAAGTCTTGCAGCAAATCTTACAAAAGGAAACATCTTGCAGCAAATAATTAATACATGTCAATTATCTGAACTGCGCCAAACTAGATAACATCAATTAAACTTGAGTAGCATAGAAGTTTGTAACATGAAATCCAATCTTTATCTCGTTGGCGACATTTCCATGAGCTTTTTTTGCATTGCCTTCTTCTACTCCTCCCTTGGTGGATCATCCATGTCTTCAAAATATAACAACAAATATTCAGTAGATGGCTCTGCTAAAATAATCTGCAGTCTAAATATGAAACTATGGATAAAGTGCAGTTTTACAATAAAGTGACAGCTACAGCTACACAAGGTACCAATACAATTTTCCTTATATCATTCATGTACTGCCACCATACAGTCAAGAGCCGCAGAGAAGCTAGTACCTCGAAAACGATCTTTATATCATTCAAATAAATGGCAGGTCCCTACTCTTGAAGATATCCCCCTCTCTCCAGGTTATATTCCCACCGATTAGCTAGCGCTCATAGAAGTGTTATGAGAAAAGATATAAATTTATCGTTTAATCCTAGCATACAAATACTTACGAATTGTCACACAAGGTGGGCCATTAGTTTATTTCTACATACAAATACTTACTTGCACTAAAGACTCGTCCCTATCTAGGCCTACTATCTAACCTGGAGAGAATTGAGCTTCTTATTTATTGAATAACACTCTCATAACACTCTCCTAGCATAGATGTGCCGTAGTTCATGTCTCTCTGTGCTAGCTAGTTTTTCACTAGACCTAAATTGTACAGTGGTGCAGCAGGCCACGGCTGACCATGGTCACAACTCACATCACACACATATACAACAGTAGAACATGAAACTCTGAATGAAGCCTATCCATCAATCATGATGTATTGTTGCGATTTTGCCTTCCTGTACTCCCACAGTTCATACGGCCTCATGGTTAATTTTTGGTTCACACTATTTGATCAGTTAGAAAAAGTGAGGATCAGCTAAAAGGTTAATTTTTTTCCTTCAAATTGCATAGTCAACTAATCAGGTGGCAAGTTTAAAAGAAATAAACCACATGATTTCAGATCAAAACAACAACTAATGTGATCTTAATGTTCGCAACCAATCAGCGAAACAAGTTTTAGATTAATAAGGTACCATGAGGACTTAACAAACAGGAGACGATGCATATTATTTACAGAGAACCACAGAGCTAGTCACCACTCATCTTCATGCATCGCTGAGTACAAGTAGAGTGGCTAAATAAAAATGAGCTATACTGAGTATGAGTTAAGCCTGCAGTATTAGTGTATTACCACAGATGGCCTCAAATCTCGGGCGACCTATCCACTTCTCAGGTTGTCTTTTAGACCAGTGAAGAGGTTATTAGCAACAATGGCCTGACAAAAATAACAGTATACCACACAATCAGATTTGTAAAAGCTTGCACCCTCAGATTTATCAAAAAGCAGCTGTCATTTTCACAAAGATCTACAGTATTATCTTAAATGTTGAGTTGGTACAAAATAGAAGTAGCATAAGTAATGCGGCATCTTAGCAGAAACATTTTACTGGATAATGATGCTGGTGCTGCCATAAATTTTACAAAATCCTACTAGTACTGTATTAGTTTTTTCAAAATATTAACAAGAATGCACTGTTTTAATTAACCATTTCAAATAACCATTTGTTGCAAGAAAGTTCACTCTGAACAAAATGCAAGAAAGTTGCAGATGTCGAGTTAGTAACAGCCTGCAAGATTGGTATTACTTCCTACTGCACATGATGCTAAATTCTCTGGAGATTCACACCCAAGATTGGTAATAAACTAGCAGTATTCTATTGTGGTAATTGATTGAAACTCCAGAATATATAATCCATCAAGCAGACATGAACGATCATGGCTCATTGACATAACAGTATGCATACTAGCCCCGAATACATGAAGTGTAGCGCTGAACTGAGATAAAATCCAGGCAATGTTAAGATGTGGAGCAGCTCAAAGATCTCTAAATCTGGAGAAGCACAACGAGTATATACAGAACTAAGCTAAAAAACAGAAAGAAATCTAACAAGGAGGCAGTGCTCATGTTCCTAGATCTGTAGCAGCTACTCATCAGTGCAAGGAGACATGACCTAGAAAAATCAAAACGAGGGGAGGAGTAGGGGACAAACCTACGTTGACGGAGGACAAAGAGAACCACGACCGCCGGCCGTCGTCTTCGCCGGAGTGAACTGGAGATGTACGCCTGAGCAGATCTTGTGAGGAGAAAGACAACCACCAGAGAGGGGATAGGTGGCAGAGGAGAGGAACGACGGGGAGGGGCTTGGACGATGCGCTCAGGAAGAGATCCACTGCGGTCGCCGGAGGTGCTCCAGTCGCCGGAGGTGGGGAGGCGTCGGGAGCGGAGCTGTAGCTCCCAGTGTCGCCGCCTCCGAGTCGCGAGAGCGAGACGGCGAGACGCGGAATCCTTTCCCCACCCCTCGACTAGTGGAACCGTCTCCCGGGGATGGACGTGGAATCGACGCGGAAATTCTGGCTCGCGGTCGTCCAAATGTATACGTGGGCTTAACCGAGGAAATTGGGCCCTGGGAATGGGAGGCCGGGGAAAAGGAGGGGAACCCTCCGGGATGGGCTGCAACCAAACAAGCCCCAAGTGGGATTCCCACCCTTCCATGTGGGGGGGTGATGGCGTGTAACTCACACGTTCGTTGGGAACCCCAAGAGGAAGGTATGATGCGCACAGTAGCAAGTTTTCCCTCAGAAAGAAATCAAGGTTTAATCGAACCAGTAGGAGCCAAGAAGCACGTTGAAGGTTGATGGTGGCGAAATGTGATGCGGCGCAACAACAGGGATTCCGGCGCCAACGTGGAATCTGCACAACAAAACCAAAGTACTTTGCCCCAACGAAACAGTGAGGTTGTCAATCTCACCGGCTTGCTGTAACAAAGGATTAAACGTATCGAGTGGAAGATGATTGTTTGCAAGAAAACAAGTAAAACACAATTGCAGTAGATTGTATGCTATGTAAAGAATAGGACCGGGGTCCACAGCTCACTAGAGGTGTCTCTCCCATAAGATAAAAGCATGTTGGGTGAACAAATTACAGTCGGGCAATTGACAAATAGAGAAGGGCATAACAATGCATATACATGATATGATAAATATAGTGAGATTTAATCGGGCATTACGACAAAGTACATAGACCGCCATCCAACTGCATCTATGCCTAAAAAGTCCACCTTCAGGTTATCATCCGAACCCCATCTAGTATTAAGTTGCTAAGCAACAGACAATTGCATTAAGTATGGTGCGTAATGTAATCGACAACTACATCCTTAGACATAGAATCAATATTTTATCCCTAGTGGCAACAACACATCACAACCTTAGAACCTACTGTCACGATCCCAGGTGTCAATGAAGGCATGAACCCACTATCGAGCATAAATACCCTCTTGGAGTTAAGAGCAAAAACTTGGCCAGAGCCTCTACTAATAACGGAGAGCATGCAAGATCATAAACAACACATAAAAAATAGATTGATAATCACCATAACATAGTATTCTCTATCCATCGGATCCCGACAAACACAACATATAGTATTACAGATAGATGATCTTGATCATGTTAGGCAGCTCACAAGATCCAACAATGAAGCACAACAAGGAGAAGACGACCATCTAGCTACTGCTATGGACCCATGGTCCAGGGGTGAACTACTCACTCATCACTCCGGAGGCGATCATGGCGATGAAGAGTCCTCCGGGAGATGAATCCCCTCCGGGGGGTGCCGGAGGCGATCTCCGAATCCCCCGAGATGGGATTGGCGGCGGCGGCGTCTCGGGAAGGTTTTCCGTATCGTGGCTCTCGTACTGGGGTTTCGCGACGGAGGCTTTAAGGGCGGAAGGGTAGGTCAGGGGCCACACGAGGCCAGGGGACAGGGTGGCGCGGCCAGGGGCCAGGCCGCGCCGCCTGTGGTCTGGCCACCTCGTGGCCCCACTTCGTTATCTCTTCGGTCTTCTGGAAGCTTCGTGCAAAAATAGGACCCTGGGCGAAGATTTCTTCCAATTCCGAGAATATTTCCTTACTAGGATTTCTGAAACCAAAAACAGCAGAAAACAGCAACTGGCTCTTCGGCATCTTGTTAATAGGTTAGTTCCAGAAAATGCATAAATATGACATATAATGTGCATAAAACATGTAGGTATCATCAATAAAGTAGCATGGAACATAAGAAATTATCGATACGTTGGAGACGTATCAGCATCCCCAAGCTTAGTTCTGCTCGTCCCGAGCAGGTAAAACGATAACAAAGATAATTTCTAAAGTGACATGCCATCATAATCTTGATCATACTATTTGTAAACATATGTAATGAATGCAGCGATCAAAACAAAAGTAATGACATGAGTAAACAAGTGAATCATATGACAAAGACTTTTCATGAATAGTACTTCAAGACAAGCATCAATAAGTCTTGCATAAGAGTTAACTCATAAAGCAATAAATCAAAGTAAAGGTATTGAAGCAACACAAAGGAAGATTAAGTTTCAGCGGTTGCTTTCAACTTATAACATGTATATCTCATGGATATTGTCAACATAAAGTAATATAACAAGTGCAATATGCAAGTATGTAGGAATCAATGCAGTTCACACAAGTGTTTGCTTCTTAAGGTGGAAGGAGATAGGTAAACTGACTCAACAATAAAAGAATGGTCCTTCAAAGAGGAAAGCATCGATTGCTGTATTTGTGCTAGAGCTTTTATTTTGAAAACATGAAACAATTTTGTCAACGGTAGTAATAAAGCATATGAGTTATGTAAATTATATCTTACAAGTTGCAAGCCTCATGCATAGTATACTAATAGTGCCCGCACCTCGTCCTACTTAGCTTGGACTACCGGATCTTTGCATGCCATGTTTCAACCAAGTGTCACAAAGGGGTACCTCCATGCCGCCGTACAAAGGTCTAAGGAGAATGCTCGCATTTTGGATTTCTCGCTTTTGATTATTCTCAACTTAGACATCCATACCGGGACAACATGGACAACAGATAATGGACTCCTCTTAAATGCATAAGCATGTAGCAATGATTATTATTCTCATATGAGATTGAGGATATATGTCCAAAATCGAAACTTCAACCATGATTCATGGCTTTAGTTAGCGGCCCAATGTTCTTATCTAACAATTTTGCATGCTCCAACCACTAAAATGATAGATCCTTCAGACAAGACGGACATGCATAGCAACTCACATGATATTCAACAATAGTTGATGGCGTTCCCCAGAAGCATGGTTATCGCACAACAAGCAACTTAATAAAATATAAAGTGCATAAGTACATATTCAATACTACGATAGTTTTTAAGGCTATTTTGTCCCATGAGCTATATATTGCAAAGGAGAATGATGGAATTTTAAAGGTAGCACTCAAGCAATTTACTTTGGAATGGCGGAGAAATACCATGTAGTAGGTAGGTATGGTGGACACAAATGGCATAGTAGTTGGCTCAAGGATTTTGGATGCATGAGAAGTATTCCCTCTCGATACAAGGTTTAGGCTAGCAAGGTTATTTGAAGCAAACTCAAGGATGAACAGGTGCAGCAAAACTCACATAAAAGACATATTGTAAACATTATAAGACTCTACACCGTCTTCCTTGTTGTTCAAAACTCAATGATACGTCCAATTTGCATCACTATTTTGTATCATAATTTGCTGTTATTCATTGATATATTTCATATTGGGACACAATACTTATGTTATTTCATCTATTTTGCATGTTTCATCATCATTGGAGGATCAAGCACCGGAGCCAGGATTCTGCTGGAAAAGCACCGTCGAACGCAATATTTCGGAAGATCAACTGTGGAAGGGAATTTCACGTAAATTCCTATTTTTCCAGATGACGGAGGGAGCCAGAAGGGGAAGAAGAGAGGAGCCATCGTGGCCCAGACCACAGGGCGGCGCGGCCCAAGGCCCGGCCGCGCCACCCCGTGCTCGGGGGCCACAGCCCCTTTTCGCCTCCTTTCTTCGCGTACTCCTTCGTCCCGAAAACCTAAGCCACAGAGAGGACCTCACGAAGGGTTACAGCCGCCTCTGCGGGAACACCAGAGAGAAAAGAGCTCTCCGGCGGGCAGGAATCCGCCGGGGAAATTCCCCGGAGGGGGAAATCGACGCCATCGCCATCGTCATCGAGCGGGACATCATCTCCATCATCATCATCATCATCTCCACCATCTACACCGCCATCACCACCGCTGCACCTCGTCATCGCTGTAGCAATTCGGGTTAAATCTTGATTGTTTGATAGGGGAAACTCTCCCGGTGTTATTCTATACTTGTTGTAGATGCTATTGAGTGAAACCATTGAACCAAGGTTTATGTTCAGATTGTTATTCATCATCATATCACCTCTGATTGTATTCCATATGATGTCTCGTGAGTAGTTCGTTTAGTTCTTGAGGACATGGGTGAAGTCTAAATGCTAGTAGTGAATTATGGTTGAGTAATATTCAATGTTATGATATTTAAGTTGTGGTGTCATTCTTCTAGTGGTTTCGTGTGAACGTCGACTACACGACACTTCACCATTTATGGGCCTAGGGGAGTGCATCTTGTACTCGGTTGCTAATTGCGGGTTGCCGGAGTGACAGAAACCTAAGCCCCCGTTAGTATATCGATGCAGGAGGGATCGCAGGATCTCAGAGTTTAAGGCTGTGGTTAGATTTATCTTAATTACTTTCTTGTAGTTGCGGATGCTTGCAAGGGGTATAATCACAAGTATGTATTAGTCCTAGGAAGGGCGATGCATTAGCATAGGTTCACCCACACAACACTTATCAAAACAATGATTATTTAGCCACATGAAGCGAAAGTACTAGACTAAAATCCCCATGTGTCCTCAGAACGTTTGGTCATTATAAGTAAACAAACCGGCTTGTCCTTTGTGCTAAAAAGGATTGGCCACTCGCTGCAATTATTTCTCTCGCATTTTATTTACTTGTATTTTATTTATCTGCTATATCAAAACCCCGAATACTTGTCTGTGAGCATTTACAGTGAATCCTTCATCGAAACTGCTGTCAACACCTTCTGCTCCTCGTTGGGTTCGACACTCTTATTTATCGAAGTACTACGATACACCCCCTATACTTGTGGGTCATCAAGACTATTTTCTGGCGCCGTTGCCGGGGTGAAGCGCTATTGGTAAGTGGAATTGGTAAGGAAATTTACCGTTTGTGCTGATTTTATTTCTCCTGCTATAAATCATTATGGAGAGATCCTCTCTTCAATTTCTATTTGGGAAATCTACTACTACTGCAACGGTAGTGGATGAAGCGCCAGGTGAGGAAGTAGTACCATATAAAATACCTATGAAAATTATTGAACGTGTTATGGATAACCGCTATGAAGGGGATGGAACTGTCCATCCTGGCGATCATTTACTGTTTTTGCATGAATTATGCGGTTTATTCAAATGTGCAGGTATTTCTATGAATGAAGTTAGGAAGAAACTATTCACTATATCGCTGTCTGGTAAAGCGGCGCACTGGTATAAATTGCTGAAGAATGGTGATTCTATTGATTGGGAGGACATTGTGCCTTTATTTTATTCCAAATTTTATCCTCCAAGTGAAATTCACAAAGATCGGAACCGCATATATAATTTCTGGCCTCATGATGGAGAGAGTATTGCCCAAGCTTGGGGGAGATTGAAGTCTTTAATGCTCAAATGCCCCATTCATGAGCTTCCTGGTAATGTTATTATTGATAATTTCTATGCAAGACTTTCTTTTCAAGACAAGACCTTGCTGGATACTTCTTGTTCTGGATCATTTACACGCAAGAATGAAGAGTTTAAAAGAGACCTTCTTGATCGGATCCAAGAAAATACTGAAGGATGGGAGAACGACAAAGATAGAGAATCAGGTATAATTTATGATTATAAATGCATTGAAGCTTTTATGGATACCGATAAATTTCGTAATATGAGTGCTACATATGGTCTTGATTCCCAAGTTGTTGCAAATCTTTATAGAGCTTTTGCCTCTCATTATGAACTGCCTAAGAAGAATTTTGATAAGTATCATGAACCGTATAAAGATAAAATTGATTCATCTGTAAACAAATGTGTAGTGGTTGAAACTGTGATAAAGTTATTCCTGAAGCTTATATTGAAAAAACTCCTTTCCCTGCTAAAATGAAGGAGTACTGTCATATCTAGTGCGTTAATAAAAGTGAAAAGAAACCTAAAGAACCTGAAGAACAAATTAAAATTGAACCTGCTGTTGCTATAGTTAAAGATCTTGTGACTGAAAATGTGGAGGATGGTCATATTATTTTCTGTGAAGATGCTTCTAATATTGTTTCACATCCTAATAAATCCAAACAAGTTAGTGTTCCTATGCTATCTGTTAGAATTGGTGATCATTGTTATTATGGTTTATGTGATATTGGTGCAAGTGTTAGTGCTATTCCTTATGAGCTTTACACGGAGATTATGCACGAAATTGGTTCTTGTGAACTTGAAGATATTGATGTGGTTATTCATCTGGCTAATAGAGAAACTATTTCTCCAATTGGTATTGTTCGGGATGTGGAAGTTCTATGTGGTAAGATTAAATATCCTGCTGACTTTTTGGTACTTGGTTCTGCTGCTAGTGATCATTGTCCTATCATTTTTGGTAGACCTTTTCTAAATACTTGTGGAGCTATTATAGATTGTAAGAAAGAGAAAATTTTGACTAGATTTGCTGGTGAACCTTATGAATTTAACTTTTCTAAATTTACCAAAACTCCTTATAAACTGACTTGCCTAGTAATGATTTTAAAATGGAGCAGTGTGCATCTATTGTTCTTGTTCCTAATAATCCTTTGCAGCAACATTTGGAGAATAGTGAAAGTGAAGCTTTTAGAAAGAAAGAGATGAGCTTGAGGAAATTTTTCGTCGCCAACCTATTCTCAAGCATGATTTACCGGGAAGATTTGGGTACAACACCGCCACCAAAGGAAGATCCTATTTTTGATTTAAAGCCTTTACCTGATAATCTTAAATATGCTCATATTGATGATAAGAAAATATATCCTGTTATTATTAGTTCTAAGCTTTCAGAGATTGAGGAAGAAAGGTTATTGGAAATATTGAAGAAACACCGAGGAGCTATTGGCTATACTCTTGATGATTTGAAAGGGATTTCTCCTTCTATTTGCCAACATGCTATTAATATGGAAGAAGATGCAAAGCCTGTTGTTGAACATCAACGTCGTCTAATTCCGAAGATGAAGGAAGTGGTAAGGAACGAGGTATTAAAACTCCTTGAAGCTGGTATTATATATCCTATATGATAGTAGATGGGTTAGCCCTGTGCATTGTGTTCCTAAGAAGGAGGAATGACTGTTGTGCCTAATGATAATGATGAGCTTATTCCTCAAAGAATAGTTGTAGGTTATAGAATGTGCATTGATTTTCGAAAAGTTAATAAAGTTACTAAGAAAGATCATTACCCTTTACCCTTTATTGATCAAATGTTAGAGAGGTTGTCTAAAAATACTCATTTTTGCTTTCTTGATGGTTATTCTGGGTTTTCACAAATTGCTGTTAAAGCTAAAGATCAAGAGAAAACCACTTTACTTGTCCTTATGGAACTTATGCTTATAGGCGTATCCCTTTGGTTTATGTAATGCTCCTGCTACTTTTCAAAGATGCATGTCTGCTATTTTTCATGGTTTTTGCGAAAGTATTGTAGAGGTGTTCATGGATGATTTTTCTGTCTATGGGAATTCTTTTGATAACTGCCAAACCTTGATAAAGTTTTGCAGAGATGTGAAGAAACTAACCTTGTTCTTAATTGGGAGAAATGCCACTTTATGGTTAATGAAGGAATTGTATTAGGACATAAAATTTCCGAGAGAGGTATTGAAGTTGACAGAGCTAAAGTTGAAGCAATCGAGAAGATGCCCTATCCAAGGGATGTTAAAGGTATTCGTAGTGTTCTTGGTCATGCTGGGTTTTATAGGAGATTTATTAAAGATTTCTCTAAAATTTCAAAGCCTCTTACTAATCTTCTTCAAAAAGATGTACCTTTTGTTTTTGATGATGATTGTAAGGAAGCTTTTGAAACTCTAAAGAAAGCCTTGACAACTGCTCCTGTAGTTGAACCTCCTGATTGGAATTTGCCTTTTGAAATTATGTGTGATGCTAGTGATTTTGCTGTAGGCGCTGTTCTTGGACAGCGGGTAGATAAAAAATTAAATGTTATTCATTATGCTAGTAAGACTCTTGATGCTGCTCAAAGAAATTATGCTACAACTGAAAAGGAATTGTTAGCTGTAGTCTTTGCTTGTGATAAATTTAGACCCTATATTGTTGATTCGAAAGTTACAATTCATACTGATCATGCTGCAATTAGATACCTTATGACAAAGAAAGATGCTAAGCCAAGGCTTATTAGATGGGTACTTCTGCAAGAATTTGATTTACATATTATAGATAGGAAAGGTGCTAATAATCCTGTTGCTGATAATTTGTCTAGATTGGAAAATATTGCTTATGATCCTGTTCCTGTTAATGATAGTTTTCCAAATGAACAATTGGCTGTAATAAAGGTGAGCTCGCGAGAGAGCCCTTGGTATGCATTATGCTAACTTTATTGTTTCAAGTATTTGCCTCCAACCTTTTCAGCTCAGCAAAGGAGGAAATTCTTTTATGACTTGAGGCATTATTTTTGGGATGACCCACACTTATATAAAGAAGGAGTGGATGGTATTATGCGAAGATGTGTTCCTGAATATGAACAACAGGAGATATTGAATAAATGTCATGGAAGTGTTTATGGAGGACATCACGCTGGAGATAGAACCGCGCAAGAGGTTCTACAATCAGGTTTTTATTGGCCAACACTTTTCAAAGATGCAAGGAAATTTATTTTATCTTGTGATGAATGTCAAAGAGTTGGTAATATCTCCGACGCAATGAAATGCCTATGAATTATACTCTTGTTATTGAACCATTCGATTGTTGGGGATTCGACTTCATGGGTCCTTTCCCTTCTTCAGACGGTAACACTCATATACTTGTCGCTGTTGATTATGTTACTAAATGGGTAGAAGCTATACCTACAAAAAGTGCTGATGGTGAGACCTCTATAAAAATGCTTGTAGATGTTATATTTCCTAGATTTGGAGTACCTAGATATATTATGACTGATGGAGGTTCTCATTTCATTCATGGAGGTTTTAGAAAAACTCTTGCTAAGTATGGTATTAATCATAGAATTGCTTCTGCTTATCACCCTCAAACTAGTGGTCAAGTAGAATTATCAAATAGAGAGATTAAAGCTATCTTAGGTAAAACTTAATAAATCTAGAAAGAATTGGCCTAGCAAATTGAAAGAAGCGTTATGGGCTTATAGAACTGCTTATAAAAATCCTATGGGAATGTCACCTTATAAAATGGTTTATGGAAAAGCTTGTCATTTACCTTTAGAACTAGAGCACAAAGCTTATTGGGCTGTTAGAGAACTAAATAAAGATCCTAAATTAGCCGGTAATAAGAGGTTGTTGCAATTAAGTTCTCTAGATGAATGGAGAAATGAAGCTTATGAAAATGCTAAACTCTTTAAAGAAAAAGTTAAGAAGTGGCATGATAGAAGGATCATTAAAAGAGAATTTAATGTTGGAGATCAAGTTCTATTGTATCGGTCTCGTCTCAGATTCTTTGCAGGGAAATTACTCTCGAAGTGGGAAGGACCATATGTTGTTGAGGAGGTGTATCGTTCAGGAGCAATTAAAATTAGCTCTCTCCAAGGCAATGCCACACAAGTGGTGAATGGACAAAGACTCAAGCATTATATCTCGGGTGATTCTTATAATGTTGATGTTGATATTATTCAAGTGGAAACACCGGAGGCTTTCATCAAAGGACAAATTGACAGTCCGCCAGAACTGGACTTTGAATAGTAACAGTATAGGTAATAAAAAGTCCGCGTTTACCTTTCCGAACATTATTTTTGTTGTTTTTAGAAAATATGAAAAATTACGAGTTCGAAACGGAGTGGAAAAGACGCACGAGGGCGTGCCACCATAGGCCGGCGCGGGCCCCACCGGTCGCGCCGACCTATGGTCCGCGCCTTGTCTCTTTCCGACTCGTTTTCGACCTGAACCTTCCTTTTGTCGTAAAAATATTTGCTATATAATTCCCGGACCCCTGGAGGTCCGTAATATCGTTTTCTCGTCGTGTTTTGTTTCGAGCTGTTTTCTGCCAGATTTGTTTTGATCTAGAAGCACCATGGTCTCCAACAACAAGGACAAGGAACCTTTGAAGGAAAATATTCAAGACCCGGAGCTGAAGAAAGAAGATGCAAGAGAGGATGAGGAAGAAGTGGAGGAAGCTCCGCAGGAACGCCAACAAGCCACCGTCGCAAGTATTGGCGTGATATCAAGTCCATCCAACATCAAGAGGGGTGCACGAATCGCTACCGGAGGAGCGGTTCCACGTCATTACTTGGCTCCAAGGACATCTTCTCCGAGCCATTACAACCCTTACCGCAATCTAATCTACGATCGTCAAACTGAAAGGACCCCCAAGGTAGTGTTGCCAAGTAATTGGGATATAAATCGTTCTGACACTGCAGGAGAGAAGGAGCCTGAGGCTGAAGAGTGGGGAAATAACTCCAAGAGTTGGGACTCACCGTCGGACAGACTCCTTAACCGCGTCGAGCACAATTCAGAGATGATTCGCAATCTCATATACAGGATTGACGAGCTCCAGGAGCTTATTGAGAAGCTTGTCAGAAATTCATCACCACCATCGCCGAAGGAGTAATTCATCATCGGTATTGGCATCCCCTTGGTTTGTTCCAAGCTTGGGGGAGTGCCGCGGTATCACATCATCACCACCTTTATCTTTTACTATCAAGTAGTGTCATATCATGAGTAGGGAAGTTATCTTATGGAATAGTATGCAATGTGGAAGTATCTCTCTTAGTTATTATCCGTTGGTGTGAGTTATCGTTATGGAATATTAATGAGAAGTCTTATCATTTACTTTTTGCACACCTTATTTTAGTTTGCAATCTCCATTATATGATTACTCTTGACATGAGTATTGATATCACTTTGGGAGCATCGAGTAAATCTATTTGGTTTTGGCAAACTTAGCATTGGTCAATAGCAACAACATCCTGATGTTTAATTAGAAGAGAGAAATACACTTAGAAATATTACTCTATTATCTCTATGCTTAGTATTCTAGAGTTAAAATTGCTTGTGCTTATGAGAAAGATGCATGATTGTTTCTATCATATGTATATTTGTTTGTTTCCCTCAACCTTTATGGTTGCTATCAAACCTTGCTAGCCAAAGACCTGTATCGAGAGGGAATGCTTCTCATACATCCACAACCTTAGACCAAACCTATGCCATTGGTGTCCACCATACCTACCTACTACATGGTATTTTCTGCCATTCCAAGTAAATACTTCATGTGCTACCTTTAAATTATTCAAACTATACTACCCCTTATTTGTGTCAATGTTTTATAGCTCATGAGGAAGTATGTGGTGTTTTATCTTTCAATCTTGTTGGGGGACTTTCACCAATGGACTAGCGGCATGCGCTTATCCAATAATTTTGCAATAAGAGCTGGCAACGGGGTTCCCAGCCCCAATTAATAACTTTCATTAATAATTCTTCACATGTTTTGCTCTGATTCATCAGTAAGCAACTTAATTTTGCAATAGACACTCCTCCATGGTATGTGAATGTTGGAAGGCACCCGAGGATTCGGTTAGCCATGGATTGAGAAAGCCAAGGTTGGGGGGAGTGTCACCCATAATAAAACTAAAATACATGTGTAAACAAAAGAGAAGGGGGATGATCTACCTTGCTGTAGAGATGCCGTCCCTCATGGGAGCCGCTCTTGAAGGTTCGCTTGGCAAGGGGGTTAGAGTGCCCCACCATTCGTTGACAACAACAAACACCGCTCAAAATATTACTTTTATTCTCTTTATATGATTTCAAAACTTGAAAAGCTCTAGCACATGATTTAATCCCTGCTTCCCTCTGCGAAGGGCCTGTCTTTTACTTTTATGTTGAGTCAGTGAACCTATTTCCCTCTATCTCAAGCAAGCAATTGAGTTGTTGTGAACCAATCATTTATGCTATGATTCAGTTAATCATGTCTTTTATACTTTCTTGTTTAGTACCAATTTTATTTGAATGAATATGGCTTTGAAGTTATCAATGATTATGAAGAGATTGTCATGCTTAAATATGAAAGCTCAGCTATAAAATCTAATATGAAAGCTTTGCTTAAAAGTACAATCCGTTAGTAGTTCTCTGACCAAGAACAAAGTTTGCCATCACCAATTATGATTTCTTATGCACCTTTACTTGTGATTTCTCTTTACTTATTTCGAGATGAGTTATATGAGGAAGTTGTTTACTAGAATGTCTTGTGTGAATGAATATGATGCTTCTTGTCCGTATTTTATTTATCGACTCTTCACCCATAAACATGTGGTCTTGTTTATCGAGCTCAGTTTCGCTTGGGGACAAGCGAGGTCTAAGCTTGGGGGAGTTGATACGTCCAATTTGCATCACTATTTTGTATCATAATTTGTCGTTATTCATTGATATATTTCATATTGGGACACAATACTTATGTTATTTCATCTATTTTGCATGTTTCATCATCATTGGAGGATCAAGCACCGGAGCCAGGATTCTGCTGGAAAAAGCACCGTCGAACGCAATATTTCTAAGATCAACGTGGAAGGGAATTTCACGTAAATTCCTATTTTTCCAGATGACGGAGGGAGCCAGAAGGGGAAGAAGAGAGGAGCCATCGTGGGCCCAGACCACAGGCGGCGCGCCCCAAGCCCGGCCGCGCCACCCCGTGCTCCGGGGCCCCACAGCCCTTTTCGCCTCCTTTTCTTCGCGTACTCCTTCGTCCCGAAACCTAAGCCACGAGAGGACCTCACGAAGGTTACAGCCCGCCTCGCGGGGCGGAGAACACCAGAGAGAAGAGCTCTCCGGCGGGCAGGAATCCGCCGGGAAATTCCCTCCCGGAGGGGGAAATCGACGCCATCGCCATCGTCATCGAGCGGGACATCATCTCCATCATCATCATCATCATCTCCACCATCTACACCGCCATCACCACCGCTGCACCTCGTCATCGCTGTAGCAATTCGGGTTAAATCTTGATTGTTTGATAGGGGAAACTCTCCCGGTTATTCTATACTTGTTGTAGATGCTATTGAGTGAAACCATTGAACCAAGGTTTATGTTCAGATTGTTATTCATCATCATATCACCTCTGATTGTATTCCATATGATGTCTCGTGAGTAGTTCGTTTAGTTCTTGAGGACATGGGTGAAGTCTAAATGCTAGTAGTGAATTATGGTTGAGTAATATTCAATGTTATGATATTTAAGTTGTGGTGTCATTCTTCTAGTGGTGTCGTGTGAACGTCGACTACACGACACTTCACCATTTATGGGCCTAGGGGAGTGCATCTTGTACTCTTGTTTGCGGGGTTGCCGGAGTGACAGAAACCTAAGCCTGTTAGTATATCGATGCAGAGGGATCGCAGGATCTCAGAGTTTAAGGCTGTGGTTAGATTTATCTTAATTACTTTCTTGTAGTTGCGGAAAGGGGTATAATCACAAGTATGTATTAGTCCTAGGAAGGGCGATGCATTAGCATAGGTTCACCCACACAACACTTATCAAAACAATGAACATTATTTAGCCACATGAAGCGAAAGTACTAGACTAAAATCCCCATGTGTCCTCAGAACGTTTGGTCATTATAAGTAAACAAACCGGCTTGTCCTTTGTGCTAAAAAGGATTGGGCCACTCGCTGCAATTATTTCTCTCGCATTTTATTTACTTGTATTTTATTTATCTGCAATATCAAAACCCCCTGAATACTTGTCTGTGAGCATTTACAGTGAATCCTTCATCGAAACTGCTGTCAACACCTTCTGCTCCTCGTTGGGTTCGACACTCTTATTTATCGAAAGTACTACGATACACCCCCTATACTTGTGGGTCATCACTCAATACTAGATATTATCTAGACCTTAGAGAGACCAAATATGCAAATCAGATTTTAGCAAGCTCTATGTATTTCTTCATTAATGGGTGCAAAGCATATGATGCAAGAGCTTAAACATGAGCACAACAATTGCCAAGTATCACATTATCCAAGACATTTTAGAATTACTACATGTAGCATTTTCCAATTCCAATCATATAACAATTTAACGAAGAAGAAACTTCGCCTTGAACATTATGAGTAAAGCCTAAGGACATATGTGTCCATATGCAACAGCGGAGCGTGTCTCTCTCCCACAAAGTGAATGCTAGGATCCATCTTATTCAAACAAAACAAAAACAAAACAAACCGACGCTCCAAGCAAAGAATACAAGATGTGATTGAATAAAAATATAGTTTCAGGGGAGGAACCTGATGATGTTGTCGATGAAGAAGGGATGCCTTGGGCATCCCCAAGCTTAGACGCTGAGTCTTCTTAAAATATGCAGGGGTGAACCACGGGGGCATCTCCAAGCTTAGAGCTTTCACTCCTCTTGATCATAGTATATCATTCTCCTCTCTTGACCCTTGAAAACTTCCTTCACACCAAACTTCAAGCAAACTCATTAGAGGGTTAGTGCACAATTAATAATTCACATGTTCAGAGGTGGCACAATCATTCTTTACACTTCTGGACATTGCATAAAGCTACTGGACATTAATGGATCAAAGAGATGAATCCAACATAGCAAAAGAGGCAATGCGAAATAAAAGGCAGAATGTCAAAAACAGAACAGTCCATAAAGACGAATTTAAAGCTGGCACCAGACTTGCTCAAATGGAAAAACTCAAAACTAATGAAAGTTGCGTAAATATCTGAGGATCACGCTCGTAAATTGGCATATTTTTTCGAATTTTCTACAGAGAACTGTGCCCAGATTCGTGACAGACAGCAATGCTGTTTCTGCGCAGTGATCCCAAATATAACATCAACTTTGACATAGAAACTTTACTTGGCACAAAAATATGATAAGGAGAGGTTGCTACAGTAGTAAACAACTTCCAAGACTCAACAAAACAAAAAATTTCTGTAGTAAAAACATGGGTTGTCTCCCATAAGCGCTTTTCTTTAATGCCTTTCAGCTAGGCGCAAAAGTGCAAATCAAGTATTATCGAGAGATGAAGCATCACCATCATAACCAGGGGTATTGGGAGTTTTCTCAACCAAGCATAGTATATTGGATACATAAGTTTTAGTGTCTCCCTTTTCATTAGTCTTGGGCTTGCTACTCTCATCGAACAAATTTTCAGGAACAAGCCAAGCATAGTTATTTTCTAGTGCATCATTCATAGCTAGGAGTTTACATGGTATTGGTGCTTTGATTTCCCCACCATCATTAATGTTATGTGTACCTTATTCTATCCATGTCCATTTTTTCAAGGAGACCAATAAAATTGGTATGAGAACCTAGCATATTAAATTTAGCAAAAACCTTTCTAGCCTCTCTTGCTAATCCCCCAAATTCTCTAAGAAGAGTTTCTAGAACAAAATCTTTCTTTTCCCCTTCTTCCATATCACCAAGTGTGAGAAACATGTGTTGGATTATAGGATTGAGATTAACAAATTTAGTTTCCAACATGCGAACTAAAGCAGCAGCAATTTCATAGGTAGGTGCAAGTTCTACCAAGTGTTTATCTTCAAAATTTTCAGTAATACTAACATGATTGAAAAATTCTTTCTATATTATTTCTCCCAACTATAGACCCACGTCCTACCGGTATGTCTTTTTGTGGTAAAATTAAAAGGAAACATGATGCAATAAGCAAAAAGTAGACTAGGCAAACAAAGTAAAGACGAGTAACTAATTTTTTTGTGTTTTTGATATAGTGAGCAAGATAGTAAATAAAGTAAAACTAGCAACTAATTTTTGTGTGTTTTGTTTAGGTGCAGCAAACAAAGTAGTAAATAAAATAAAGCAGACAAAAACAAAGTAAAGAGATTGAGAAGTGGAGACTCCCCTTGCAGCGTGTCTTGATCTCCCCGGCAACGGCGCCTTAAAAGAGCTTGATGGCGTGTAACTCACACGTTCGTTGGGAACCCCAAGAGGAAGGTATGATGCGCACAGTAGCAAGTTTTCCCTCAGAAGAAACCAAGGTTTAATCGAACCAGGAGGAGCCAAGAAGCACGTTGAAGGTTGATGGTGGCGAAATGTGATGCGGCGCAACAACAGGATTCCGGCGCCAACGTGGAATCTGCACAACAAAACCAAAGTACTTTGCCCCAACGAAACAGTGAGGTTGTCAATCTCACCGGCTTGCTATAACAAAGGATTAAACGTATCGAGTGGAAGATGATTGTTTGCAAGAAAAACAGTAAAACACAATTGCAGAGATTGTATGCTATGTGAAGAATAGGACCGGGGTCCACAGTTCACTAGAGGTGTCTCTCCCATAAAATAAAAGCATGTTGGGTGAACAAATTACAGTCGGGCAATTGATAAATAGAGAAGGGCATAACAATGCATATACATGATATGATAAATATAGTGAGATTTAATCCGGCATTACGACAAAGTACATAGACCGCCATCCAACTGCATCTATGCCTAAAAAGTCCACCTTCGTGTTATCATCCGAACCCCATTCAGTATTAAGTTGCTAAGCAACACAATTGCATTAAGTATGGTGCGTAATGTAATCAACAACTACATCCTTAGACATAGCATCAATGTTTTATCCCTAGTGGCAACAGACATCCACAACCTTAGAACTTTCTGTCACTGTCCCATTCAATGGAGGCATGAACCCACTATCGAGCATAAATACTCCCTCTTGGAGTTAAGAGTAAAAACTTGGCCAGAGCCTCTACTAATAACGGAGAGCATGCAAGATCATAAACAACACATAAACAATAGATTGATAATCACCATAACATAGTATTCTCTATCCATCGGATCCCGACAAACACAACATATAGTATTACAGATAGATGATCTTGATCATGTTAGGCAACTCACAAGATCCAACAATGAAGCACAACAAGGAGAAGACGACCATCTAGCTACTGCTATGGACCCATGGTCCAGGGGTGAACTACTCACTCATCACTCCGGAGGCGATCATGGCGATGAAGTGTCCTCCGGGAGATGAATCCCCTCTCCGGCAGGGTGCCGGAGGCGATCTCCTGAATCCCCCGAGATGGGATTCGCGGCGGCGGCGTCTCGGAAGGTTTTCCGTATCGTGGCTCGGTACGGGGGTTTCGCGACGGAGGCTTTAAGTAGGCGGAAGGGTAGGTCAGTGGGCCACACGAGGCCCAGGGGACAGGTGGCGCCAGGCCAGCCGCGCCGCCGTGGTCTGGCCACCTCGTGGCCCCACTTCGTTATCTCTTCGGCTCCTGAAGCTTCGTGCAAAATAGGACCCGGGCGAAGATTTCGTCCAATTCCGAGAATATTTCCTTACTAGGATTTTTGAAACCAAAAACAGCAAAAACAGGAACACTCTTCGCATCTTGTTAATAGGTTAGTTCTAAAATGCATAAATATGACATATAATGTGCATAAAACATGTAGGTATCATCAATAAAGTAGCATGGAACATAAGAAATTATCGATACGTTGGAGACGTATCAGGGGTGGCCGGCCCCTTTGGGGGAGTCCACCTTGACTTTCCCTCTAGGGTTGGCCGGCCATGGGTGGTGGAGTCCCTCCGGGACTCCGCCTTCCAAAGTGCTTTCTTCCGGACTTTCCTAGAACCTTCTAGAACCTTCCATAAATGCACCGGATCATTTTCAAACACATAAAATGACATCCTATATATGAATCTTATTCTCCGACCATTCCGGAACTCCTCGTGATGTCCGGGATCTTATCCGGGACTCCGAACAAATATTCGAACTCCATTCCATATTCAAGTTCTACCATTTCAACATCCAACTTTAAGTGTGTCACCCTACGGTTCGTGAACTATGCGGACATGGTTGAGTACTCACTCCGACCAATAACCAATAGCGGGATCTAGAGATCCATAATGGCTCCCACATATTCAACGATGACTTAGTGATCGAATGAACCATTTACATATGATACTAATTCCCTTTGTCACGCGATATTTTACTTGTCTGAGGTTTGATCATCGGTATCACTCTATACCTTGTTCAACCTCGTCTCCTGACAAGTACTCTTTACTCGTATCGTGGTATGTGGTCTCTTATGAACTTATTCATATGCTTGCAAGACATTAGACGACATTCCACCGAGAGGGCCCAGAGTATATCTATCCGTCATCGGGATGGACAAATCCCACTGTTGATCCATATGCCTCAACTCATACTTTCCGATACTTAATCCCACCTTTATAACCACCCATTTACGCATGGCGTTTGATGTAATCAAAGTACCTTTCCGGTATAAATGATTTACATGATCTCATGGTCATAAGGACTAGGTAACTATGTATCGAAAGCTTATAGCAAATAACTTAATGACGTGATCTTATGCTACGCTTAATTGGGTGTGTCCATTACATCATTCATATAATGATATAACCTTGTTATTAATAACATCCAATGTTCATGATTATGAAACTAATCATCTATTAATCAACAAGCTAGTTAAGAGGCTTACTAGGGACTCTTTGTTGTTTACATATCACACATGTATCAATGTTTCGGTTAATACAATTATAGCATGGTATATAAACTTTATCATAAACATAAAGATATATAATAACCACTTTTATTATTGCCTCTTGGGCATATCTCCAACAGCTCCCACTTGCACTAGAGTCAATAATCTAGATTACATTGTAAGGTACCTAACACCCATGGCATTCTGGTGTTGGTCATACTTTGCCCTAGGGAGAGCTTTAGTCAACGGTTCTGACACACTCAGAAACGTATGTATTTTGCAATTCATTTGCGTCTCACGCATCACTCATTTTCCAAATGAGTTGGCATTAAATATGTTTGGTCTTCTCGTGGAACCTTAATTCCGCGGTCTGAAATATGTCACTAATATTGTCATACACACACAGCTTCAAAGTTCTGACACTATCGGAACTTCACCAAGTTCTCAAAGAACCTCTTGACTTAATATCCTCAGTCATTGTCAAAACAATGACATATTCTGCCTTCTTTTGTAGAATCTGTCACAAAATTTTAGAACTTTTCTAAATCTAGCATTGTGCTACCTATTAAACAACACTTAGCCTAATTTAGATTTGAAATTCATTTTTATATGTGACCAAACTAATATCGGTGCAACATTTTACAGCGATTTGTTTGTCATTACCCCATACAAAAATATATTTATATATCCTTGATTCTTCTTAAGTACTCAATGATATTCTTACTGTTGTCCAATGATCATCACATGAATCATTCTGGTATATGCTCATAACACTTTAGAGCATAGGACATCTGATTATGTACATATTATACGTGATCTATAATCACTCATGTGTTTCAACTCATTGAGTATCATATATACTCAAATCTTGTTAATCCTTCACATGAATAGAACACCTTCTTTATATACTTTAACTTAAACTTATTATGTGTTTCAATCTATCTTCATAGATCTTGACACTAAATATGTTTCAGTTCATATCCTTTCAATGAAACCTTTTAATCAATTATATAATTACACTATTTATTATCAACGATATGTCAGCTACATAAAGTATTACAAGTATGTCTCAGCGCTCCCACTTAATTTCTTGCAAATGTAAGCACCTTCATCGTTTCTGATGAAATCAAAAACTCTTTGACTATTTCATCCGGTGAAGATTCCAACTCCGCAATACTCACTTCATCCAATTGAAGTTCGTATTCTTATCTAGTATTCAACGGACTAGCAAAACTCTTGGTTGTATCTTGTATACACCTTTAATACACACTTCTGTTAAGTAATATATTTTGCTATCCTACTAGCATATCTCATAAAGAAATATGTAGTGATTACTAGAATAATCCACATAGACTATAAGCATTGCTATGGAAGATCTAATCTTATCGTAGTCAACTCTTTGAACTTTGTCGTAAACAACTTTTCGACAAATCGTGCTTATTCAAGGATATTGCATCCAAGTCCATCAATTTTATAGATCCATTTACTTTCAAAAAGTATTCATCTATCTTGGATTTCATGGCGTATAGCCATTTTAACGGAGTCAGGGCCCATCATAACTTCTTTGTATGTAGTTGGTTTATTATTGTTCAAAATCAATCCTTTGTCCACAAATCATTTATTTGATCACAAAGTAAACCAAACCTACAAGGTTCAATAGGTACTTCGATCTCCATGGCTAAAACACTTTGTAGTCATGGGAGTCATGATTGTCGTAGCCGCTTCCGGAACCTATTTCCGATGCTGCGCTACTCTGATCATTATGCCGGTTCATAAACCTTATCAAGTTCTATTGTCCTCCCACTCAAATACTTCGCTAGAAAACAATTTCTTGAAATAAGCAAGTAATATTAACAAACACTTTTGTCTTTTACTTCATAGTGGAAAGAATTCCCAATCAATTCTTTGGGATAACCAACAAAGACATTTATCCGATTTTGGTTGTAAACTCATTTACTTATGCTATGCATACCAACATTTAAGAAAGGACTATTAGGGTTCATACCCATTCCATAACTCGTATGGTGTCATTTCAATGGATCATGATGATGCTCTATTTAGTGTAAAAGCGGTAGTCTCTAAAGCATAATCCACAAAAATTATAATGGCGTCATTTTATATTATCTCATCATTAATCCAACAAGGTTTGGATACATCTCTTGGATACTCTATCATCATTATAATACTCCAAGAAATGTGAGTTGTAGAACAATTTCATAACTCTCTTAGATGTTTTGCTAAAACTCGTAATTCAAATATTTCCACTATGATCCAATCATAGATATTTGAGTTTTCTATTACGATGATTTCCACCTCATGCTGAAATTTATTTGAATCCATTCAAATGTTTCAAACTTCTTCCTTATCGAATATATACATATATACTCAATTCATTGTTGGAAGTTTTCATGAAGTAGAAGAATCTCCCGCACACAACTATGCCCAGTGAACCACATACATCATCATGTATTTTTCCACTAAGTTAGTTGCCCGTTCAACTCTTGGCCTATGAACGGTATTTTAGTCATTCTCTTTAGAAAAGATTTGCAAGTGTCAAATGATTCAAAAATCAAATGACTCCAAAATCCATTTGCATGGAGTTCCTTCATGTGTTCCTCTAACATGACCTAAATGGCGGTTCCACAAATAAGTGGAATTCAAATCATTTGCCTTATGGCATTTTAGCGTCAGTTTATGTATGTGTGTTTTCACCATTAAGATTTATAATAACTTATCCATCGTACATGGAGTAATGTCATAATGTGAACAACTCATTGTTTTCATTTGACCAGAGCAAAATAACAATTATTAAGTTCTTTATTATAAATTCTAAGGGCTAGATAGAATGCCAACGACGAACATAATAACACTTTATTTTTGTTCTAGACGTGCATTTATCATATTCCTTGTCACTTAGGCCATTGTATTCTTGTATTGTGTTGTTTTGTATGACACTTCATACCAACCAATATGGTACTAATACCCAAGAATTTCATTGTGTGACCAAACTAGGAATACAACCATAACATGTATATCATTTATATACACCTAAGCTAGACTTTCTAGTCTTTTCTTTTCTTTCTGCCAAAATATAGTTGATATTTGCCTCTGCGTGGACACACGGAAGGAACCCTGCGTGCGCGTGTCAGTTTGAGTCGCGCGCTGCGCCCAACAAATTTGTGTCGCAGCGCCATATAGTTGATATTTGCCTCTAAATTCATTATAAAATCATAATAAATCATAAAATGTATATAAATAAGTTTAAATGCTCAAGATTTATTACATAAGTTTATTGTCCACGTATTCAATGACAAAGTATTATTCAAATAAAATGTAAAAACGATACAAATGCTCTATGCTTCGGGATTTCCTTCATTGTTGTTTGCAGCATTGTTGCCAACATGTTGCCACATGTGCTCGACCAAATCAGCCTGGAGCTGGTTGTGTACAGCTAGATCTCAAATTTCGTGGTGCATATGGAGGATATCCTGGAATGATGCCGGACCACCTTGAGGAGTAAGCAACTATCCCTAGCCATTCCACTCATTATCAAATAGTAAATCATCCCGCTCTACGTCAACAATCATGTTATGCATGATTACACAAGTGGTCATCACCTCCCACACAGTTTGCACACTCCATGCTCTGGCAGGGTGTCTGACGATAGCCCAACGAGCTTGGAGGATGCCAAACCTTGCCTCCTGCTCTGAGTTGGGTTTTCGGATTGTCTTCACGAGTGTAGCCCAAGGTGGATAGATACCATCTGCAAGGTAGTACCCCTTGTTGTAGTGGTGGCCATTGATCTCAAAATCCACATCAGGGGACTGGCCATACGCTAGCCTATCAAACACCGGAGACGCTGCAGCACATTGATGTCATTGTGCGAGCCAACCATTCCGAAGAATGAGTGCCAAATCCATGTGTCATGTGAAGCAACAACTTCAAGAATCACTGTGCACCCCTCAGAATGGCCACGCCCCCCGCAACCAAAGGGCAGTTCTTCGACTCCTGCATGCAGTCTATGCTACCAAGCATCCCAGGAAACCCCATGGAAGCGTTAATTGACAACAGATCGCTCATTTCATCGCAGTGGTGCCATCCAATCGTTCCCGAACACAGCGATCCCTGCTCTGGGGTTTGGAACACGGTAAATCACTTCCAAGCATTGGTGCGATGGCGGAGGTCTCGCAACGTAATCACCCGCATCCTCCATCTGCGACGCGCCCGAAGCAGCGCGGGACCGCGACCTATGCTTCTGCACCGCTTGCCGGCGTCTCGATGACGGTGGTCGGCGTCGACACCGCTCCCAAATCGCCGGTCCTTGGGTGGCGGCGGAGCGGCCGGTGGGAGATGTGTGCGAGGGGGGTTGTGTTTTGGGAGGCAGACAGGCGGGCAAGGGGCGGGCAAGGGGAGGACACGAGCGGCCAGCGATAGGAGTCCGGGGCCACGCAAACTTGGCCCAGATTTGGGCCGGCTTTGGGTCGTCCCGGACGCCGCGGCCATCCTTTTTGGGATGGGTCCGCGCGCTAGGCCGCGTTTTTTGTCCGATTGGACCCATTCGGACGTGCGGGCGCGGGATGGATCGTCGCGTTGGAGATGCCCTAAGTATGCACTTGGATGGGAAAATAACGGAAAAACCATGCATACTCCCTCCGTTTAAAATAGTTGTCGCAATTGTTTTTAGATAAAAATATATATACACATTCAAAATATCTACATACATCCATATTTACAAAAAGTTGTGACACTTAATTTAGAATGGAAGTATGGAAGTAGTATGTGTTTCTTAACGATATAAAATGTCGACACGGCATTTTGGAACCTGGCAACGCGAGGATGTAATCACGAGCACTGAGATGAGCTTTGAGATTAGTTTTTAATATAGGCTGTCTTAAATGTAGAAAAATTACCGCATAGTACGAGGTGAATTTTGTCACAGTGATCAACCAAAAGCTGTTGCAATAAATGTGCATGCATGCATGCCAGCCTATGTTCTCTCTCCCTCATGAATATTTGTCAGTGAATGTTGACAAAAATAGTCCACACGGTGCAATAATTACATGCACACTTAATTGGACCCTTAATTTAACTTGATAACTTCTGCATTTTCCTTACAAGTTTTCAATTAAAAAATTGGAATTAGGGCTAATAATTTTGAATGTCCTAGGCTTCATGTTTTCTCCAAAAAAAAATTGGTTTTACTTTATATTCTAAAATCTCTTGAAAATAATGTTCAGATTTCAAATATATATTGCTTATTGAAGGTTATGTCAAGTATATTCCCCATTGTTTAATATTTTGCAATTATTCTAATATCTATTTTGTTATAAGTGTACACTATTTATCTTAAAGATTTTTAATATTTACCATATTACAATAAAGTAAATTATTCATATGCACCTACTCCACGGAATAGATAAGTTTGCACATCAATTCGTATTAGTTAGCTCACAACACACATCACTAGCGGTATGTAAATTTTGTGAGGAGTTGAAAGAGTGGTACCGTTAGTCAACATGCAAGTGGGGCTACACAAACTAATGCTTGACTAAATGCATGCATGGTAAAAACAGCAGACTCAGTAAATACTACACAAATATATCATCCACGCGCGTTGCCAGGTTCTATTGGCTATTTTCGTATAAAATATGTCTTACTTTTAAGGATGGAGGTAGAAGTGCATTAGAAAAAATATGTGCGACATACGTTCTCATAGTGCGCATGGCGGCATGTGGTTCAAGGTTTTTTTCTCTCGTCCTCCAAAAATTACCGGTCAGTATTAGTATTACGCATGACCGAAAATACCGGTCCAAATATGGGCCGAGGTTTTGCAAAAAAAAAAAAACAGAATTTATCCAAAATTTATCACAATTCTTTAAATTTGAGAAAATTACACAAATTTTGGTGAATATTTGACGGTATTTTCTTACACCGGTAGGCACTGAGAAAACCAGTTACTGTCGAGATCTCGAAAATATGGACGAAGAAAAAAGAACTTGTGGTTGTAGTGGCAAATCTTGTCAAGGTGCATGAGCGCGTGTCCGGAGCTAGTAAGGCCGGAATCGTCCGATGCTTCTTCACTCCCCAGTGTCCACTCCCCAGCCACTCTAGAATGTCGATCAGTGGAGATGTGGTGGCGCGCAGGCGCAGCAAGTGTACCTTCCTACATCCGGAGGTAAAGATCAATCGGGGTCGGTCATCTCGCGTAGCCCTTGACACTGACTTCACCCGGTCGCTGGCCTAGCTAGCAGCTACCCGATCGATCGCCTCGGCGACGTTCGCCAAATCCCTTTCTGTGATCTACGAACAGCTTAATAGACAATTTAGCTACATACGTGTTTTTTTTTTTTTTTGAACATTAGCTACATACGTGTTGGACTGAGCTTTATGTATAGCTATGCATGCATGGTGTGAATTGGTGACCGACCTGCCTAATATCTCTTCTTCACGCATCCTCCACTCTTACCGCGTCAACGTTTAGGCATATCAAGCGACACGATGCAAACGAATCGAGGCGATCCGCTTTGATTCGCGAGAATATGAGGACACCTTTTTGCTGTCCATTGGGACGACGTAAATGGACCAACGCAAACGGGTTGGCCCATTCATGTTCCAACTTTGCACTAGAAATGAGTTGACGTGGACGGAAGCGGACCAACCACGCGTCCACCCCAGGCCCGCGTGGCGGTAACCAATCACCGACTCGTCTTTTCCATCGCCATTAAGGTGACGACGGCTTGTCTGCGGCGTCGGCATTGATGTCGGCCGCATGCTTGTCCTTCTTAATGTACACATTGTTGCGTCCCTGTCCCCACACCCCGCCAGGTCACTTCCACTTCCATCAACCTCACAAACCCTAGTTACCCCATTGTTTGCAGCTAGAAAGGCAGCCGCAACGACCCCGAGGAGAAGAATGACGACAAGGACATGTGCCACGACAAGGCCGGAGTGGGAGGAGGACGTTAGCGACGACACCGACAACTACGCAGACATCCTCGCATACTTCCAGGAGATGGAGGCGGCGGTCGTCAAAAAGAAGGAGGAGGTACCCCAAAACTGATCGAGCTAGACGAGGAGGAGACCCTCAAACTTGCTCTTGATCGGTCTGAGCTAGACGATCTGAGCAACTCGGATGGGCTAGCGGAGACCCTGCAGCAGTATACGATGATGCAACACTGCCCTTCCAAGCCTGTGGTAACTCCATCGCTCCAGCTGGCCCCGATCCAGCCACTGTCATCGTGCAGCGCGCGTTCTGCTTCAACGTATAGGTGTGGCCTGGATGGCCTCGACTAGCACATATATCTCCTAGGTGGCAAGCACTAGCACTTTCTCCAGCACCTGAGCCGCCGATGTAGCCGCCGGCTCCAACACTACCATGCATGGCCGTAGCCACCGCCGGTGGTCATCACTGTCTATGACGATGATACGGACACGTAGGTGGCAGCGGCGCAAACCCCAATTTAGCTAGGGTTTGAATTAATTTTACCTAGATTATAATTATGCCCCTTTTCTATTTTCCGCCCTATGTAAACTTATGAAAAAAGGTGTCCCCCAGCGGGATTCACCGATCAACCCAAACAACTTATTAAGGGAGATCAGATCTACACTTCTATCCGCAAGTAAGTCCAAACGAACCAATAGAAAACATATTTGTGTGCAAAATTGGCCGGCCCGTTAGAGATGCTCTTAGAGATGCATGACCGCCAAATTTCACTTGTAGTTTATTTTATGATTTTTAGTAAAAAATTGTCCCTAAAATTTATAATAAATAAACAAAACAAACTAGAAGTGAAACTTTCGCAGGACCCGCTTGACGTATTCAAATAACCAGACTATCAATAGAGAAAGCAAAAAAAAAAAAAAAAAGAGAAAGAGATATCAGGATAGATAAGACAAGGCAACACTTGACTAGGTCTGTAAAATATGCATATATACTACATACATGTCGTCTATTTGATTAAAGTCATATGTACTGAGACTGCATATATGGAACATGAGTGCATGTGAATCCACTTTTTGAAAAGTTCCCTTTGTGATGCTAAAATATGTTTTAAAAATCGAAACACAAAATGATTTCCCAGATGATCTCAAATATGTGCCCTGGACATAAGTTTCGTGACGAAAAAACCTTTTATTTTGTCTCGGCAAAAAAATGAAATTTTGCAGGCTATATAGCAGTATATATGTGACGTATTTTGTCTTTTTTAGATTCTGAAATAAAAAAGTGGTTTCTCCGCGATAACTTTCTACGCACACGTGGAACATGCGTACGTACCCGGTTATTTTTATTTTAAATTTTTTTAACATTTGGAAAATGCATTTTCAACCTGGGTTCACATGCACCCAGGTTCAAACCGGACTTTTCCCATATGTACTTATATTTTATAAGCATAGGGAGTGGTGTTTTGAAACATGTGAGCATGTGCTCCCTTTATTTTGAAATGCATATTTCACATGTTTTGACATTTTTTTAAATGTAAAGTAAAAAATTTGCACGTACATCTTCACGTGATACGCGCTTGCAAAGTCGTTTCATAAAAATTAACTTGTCATGTGACGTGTGTAAAAAAACAAAAAAAAGTGCTAAAAATAATATGTTTCACAAGATAACTTTTCTCTTTTTTTACATAGATCATAAAAAATATTAGTTTTTCGTGAAACTTGACGAACTCACATATATTATGGAGATGTAGACTTTTTTACCAAAAAATTTCAACACTTAGAAACATATTTTTTGGTAGAGGGGCATATGCACCCGGGAGCCAAGTTGACTTTCTGGTAAGTACGTTCTTATATTGTAATACAAACTGGTGGTGAAACTTCTATTCAAAGACCGTGGCACCATCCAGAACGACGGCTTAGTTTTTCTCCTAATATCCGAATGGATATTTAAACGGATTAGATTGCCTATTACAGTTTTTTGGTTTTCAGTTGTGTAGTTTGAATCTGTATGATACAGTAAAGGTTGATCCGAGGTTGTTTGAGGATATTTCGTTGAAATAGATAATGGAGATACTGAACAATAGGAAGGCTGACATCGTGGAGCGAACTATGAGTTTGGCCAGAATTCAAGAACAAAAACACCGAATCATATTAGTAGTGAACTGGATCATATTTATTAATCCCAGTGGAATGGGACAAGAAGACGAGCTTATAGCATCTCCACCTGTGTCCCGTAACTACATCCGGTAGCATATTGCCTGATCATAGCAGAGTTTTTGGGGCGTCGGCACCAAAACAATCATATTTGGTATTTTCTTTCAATTTCGTATCACAAAACAACCATATTTCTAAAAAACAATTCAATCAAATTAAATTATTCAACTAAATAAATAAAATTATTCAACCAAATTAGAGCATAGTACTAGAATAGTGCATATACACTCATTTAAATAAAACAAAAACTGAGTATTTCAAATAGGTTAAGACACATGCGGTGTTTCTTCTCCTCGCCCATAAATCATTAATTACATCATATTGTAGTTGTTGTTGAACGTGTTCATCACGGATTTCGTGCTGCATGGCGAGGAAAGCTCCAAACTTGGTTGGAAAATCATATAAATGATTATCATTCGTTGGATTAGCGCGTTCATTCTCTATGATCATGTTGTGCATGATCGCACATGCATTCATGACCTCCACATCTGAGATGTCAAACATTGGAAAGCACGGTAAATGTTGTAGGAGCACACAAAATATTTGCTCGACATCCTTCCTACAACTTGTGTGTCGCTTGGCAAACCGAGATTTTTTTGAAAGGGTAACAGATTGTTGAAGCTCATTACTAGCACAAATCAAATCTAATGGTTGGTATCATTATGCTCAGTTGCAACCCCATTTACGACTGAAAAAAATAGTTGCAACCTTACTTGCAGGTGAAATAATCTCATCTACAATCGAACTTGCAACTAATATGTGCACGAATTGTGATGCAATCAGATAGTGCAAGACTTTACGAATCATTAACTTAATTTTAGCTAGCCGAGAGTTAGCAAAACTGTAATACTTGGTACGGTCAAAGAACGGAGGGAGTGACCCATGAGTTGTAAGACCTTGACAAACTATGCAATAATGAAATAGAAGGGCTATATGCATCGGTTTCTGATGCATTGGGGGCTCCCTCCTTCCATAAAAAACAAATGCACAAACAATATGATTAGGAAAAAAGGGATGTGTTGGTGCTATAAGACGACAATCTAAAAGGAACAACAGGAGATCAGGAACATTGGTATCGCCACCAACAACATATGGCTCAACTATAAGTGAAAACCCAACTTCATTCTAAAAGTTAGGACTACAGTGAAGAAAAAACTCTTCCTTGTAAGCTAGTTGCGGCCTCTTTCCGTAAACAAGGTGACACTAAACTTAAATATGCTCGGCGGTACGGCGACGGGCTGCACCTTGGTAACCCGGGAGATGTTGGAAAGCCCCCTGAAGTGAACTTAGGAAGGAAGCTCTCCCTTATAAGCAGCTGGTCACTAACTATTCGGTGGAAGTGAATTTAAGTAGACTAACCGGTGCTAACACAGCATCCTGACAGCAGCACAGGAGCGAGAATATAATGCTAACGACGACGCGGAAGGGGCGAAGATCGGGCTCGGCACGGCGACACGGGAGCTGGTGGGGAAGAATGTAACGACGAGGACGCACGCCGTGTACATGCGTGCTGGCTGAGAAGATGCGCCGGCCGGCCGGTCTATTCGTCGATTCACCGCCATCGACCATCGTTAAAAGAAAACTACATTAATTAAGTAGCTCAAAAGTATATGATTCGATCCTTTTTTGGCATAACCATGCCGTGTATGCACCATCGCTGTATATAAATATAAATACACGCATGTCGTTTGCGTGCATAGGAAACCGATTATCCTCTGACTTCTGCGTTTGAGTTGTATATATACACCGGGTACCCCACAACACTCGCAAAGTATGGACCCGTAGTACAGAAAATTATGTTAAGGGAGTCATCGTCGGGATTCAGAGGGCTTCCTTGTAATTTTTCCTTTGGTTCTGGACCTTTTTGTAAGTTTGGAGAATTAATATATCATCCCTTTCGTAAAAAAAAGGGAACAAATTGGTCTCAAATCATTCTGAAACTGAAAAGGTCTTAAATTCTGCCAAAAAATATGTACATATATATTTTTCTCGGGCACATGTGAGACGTGACATTCATGCTTTCTTATATGCGGTCCCACCTACCAGTGGTGGACGAAAGAGATAAAATTAGTGACGTCAGAGTTTGATGCTTTCTAAGCAAACTTTTGAGTTAATAAAGTGCTTTATTCACAAACCTAAAGGTGCTGTTTGGTGACAAATTTGTAGTATTTGATAGCAATTTCATATCAGTTGCTTCTTCCGTTCATAAAAGGATGTCTTATATTTTTTTAAAGTTGAATGTATGTAGACACTATTACTCTATTAGTGAATAAATACATCTAAATTTAGATAAATCTAGGATTTTATTTTATGAATGGGGGAGTTCTATATAGGTCATAGTCTCGACACACATCTTGATGTATGTATCAATCGTCTATGAATTTCAAATTGCAAATTAAAGAACAACTAGGGGCCTGAGTTTCACCGCATCCCTCCTCTTCCCCACCTCCGCCATCGCCAGCGGGACCTCCGGCCGAAGCCCGAGAGATGTCAGAGGCGGCATTCTTTACATTCCCACTCGCGTGGCTAACTTGCGGAGCAGTTCCTGTCAGCGGCAATGCGCTATTGTGGTACAAGATCCCGGTCTGGTGGTCAGCGGTGAGGTACGGTGGTGGTAGTGCCCTTCGGTGGTGGTGAAGGTGAGGTAGAGTGTGGCTCAACCAATGGTTGGCGGTTATAATCCACGACGGCATGGATGCATAGCCTAGATCTAGGCCCATTTGGGCACAATATTGGTTGGATGTGCTCTAACCGTTGCACATGGTTTCATGGGTTCTCAGTGGCGTTGTGCGGCTGAGAGCCTATCCTCATGTGGCGAGGCTGGGGCACCGAATCTGGGCGGACCTAGATCCAGTGGTTCTCTAGCAACCTCGCCTAGGGTTTTGCTGGTTGCAACCTACGGGTGACACGAAGACATGTCGTGTCTATCACACCTTTGCTTCCGAGTGTCGGATGGATATGGGCCAGGTGGGCCTAGATCTAGCACTAGCGCCGTCCTAAGTCCGATCCGTTGGGATCCCCGTGGTTGTGCATGCTGCTCCGCAGATGCGAGATCAAGGGGTATCAGGGCTATGACCTGGAAGGTGGATTGTGTTGGTGACTCTTCAGCAAGTGGCGTTGCACTAGTAGTGGCTTTTCTCTTTGGCCATGTGGATGGTGAGGAGCAGGCGGCACGAATCCTGGTGCTGGTTGTGTGTTGGCAATAGCAGCACACAGATCGCGTCCTGGAGGTCTAGTGTGGTGGCAGTGTGAGATCTGTGGTACCATGTTGTGGCACGAAGGTGATTTCGACTGAAATCCTATTGCTTTAGCGCCAGCGACGACGATGCCTATGGGTTTCGTGACCCTCTTGGGGGTGTTGGTTACCTTCCCGCGCTAGGGATCCGGGTGTACACACTTGGCCGTCTTGGTCTTGACAACAATACGTTGTGTCGTCACCTTTAGATCTCGTTTCAGTGCCATCTCCGGGTGAGTTCATATCCTACATTGAAGCCCTTTCAACTCCAGCATGGGGCGATCTCGACAGCCTCCTATCCATTTCACATGACTTAGTTGTCACCGTTCCCAATCCTTGTTATCCGCTGGCAGGATTAGCGCTTCACAGACCAGACCAAGAGGGAACATGACCCTCTCTGGCGACATGTTACCCAATAGGCATGGGCAGGGTATACCAATACCATACCCATATATACATGTATAGTCAATGGGTACAAAAATGTAGCCATATAAAATTTACCCATGCCCATACCTATTGGGTACCCAATGGGTAGCTCAAATAATACGCAAGTTATTGGACATTTTACATTTTTGAATAACATATTTGATAAAAGAAGTCAATTGCCTTAACTCAATAATAGGTAGTTTAGTACATAACAATTACCAAAATTTAGAAATCACAATCTAATACTCTAACTCATAAATCAACAAAAGAAGATATATCACATTACAGATTGATAAGAAACGGTAGGATATGACCGTATCGATATACCCAAGGGTTAAAGGGTATAAGGACTTTACACCCATGACTTAGTAGAACAGATATGAATACTACCTATAGGTATATAAATGTGTTCATACTCTATTTATGTGCGTAGAGCACCGCGAGTACCTGTGCCCGTTGATAAAATTGCCATCTTACGAAGAAGCATGTTTTGATGATATATAAACCAATGGTGAAAACTGAACTGCTGGTAGGTAGCCCGGTAAATTTTCCGGTTGCTAGCACTGTCCTTTGGTTCAAAACTAAAATGGGTGGCTGCGTACAAATACAGCCTCATTTTCTGTTGGCCAAATATCACGAATTCTTTTCGCAAATGTCACAAATACTTTGGTACCAATACTGCTCTTAAGTTATAAAAGAACGTTACGAGCACAACAAAATGCTCAACCTTTACAATATCGTGAGGAGGAAGAATACATTGCATATTTTGCATGTCGTACGTAGGGCAAAAACACTTTTTAGTTGGAAAAGCTCACGCTGACGGCGAAAAGCAGTTCGCATGCGTGGCGTGCAGTTGCTGTGCGGTGTGCGGTAACCGTCGTCGGTGGATCGTCGGACGATTCGGGACGGCGCACTCCGTCCGCACACATGTGTAACTGGGAATGTGCACGCGAACGCGGCGAGGTTACGGACGAAAAGATCAAGTCAGGCATCTGAACCTGGCCTACTGCAGCTTTTATTTTGAGCTATATACACTACAAGTCCCACAACTTGTCATCAACGTGTAAATTGGTCCCACAACTTGAAACATGTGAACCGGTGGTACCACAACTTGTATCGAACGAGCAAAATGGTCCCAGACCAATCGTAAGCCAACACATGGCGCTGTAACTTATACACAAGGACCCCTACATATTTTTCTGTTGCCCAATTGATCTTGGTGCTGTGTCACCATGCGGGTCCCACATGTCAGTTGAAGGAAGAAACAATTAGCCATGCGGGTCCCACATGTCAGTTGAAGGAAGAAACAATTAGTTGAAGGAAGAAACAATTAAAAATAACATGGGCGTGGCTGGGATTTGAACTCACGAGCAACGACAATGTGCCACTACCTAGTTGTATGCCCTAACCACTATTGCCCAAGGTAATTTGTTATTAACAAGAGGACATACTGTATTTAAAAGAGCAACAGTTAGTTCTAAGGCAGATGCCAATAAAAGTACACGATGGCGCCGCCCGTAGTTGTCGAAGCCGAGGAAGTTTAGGGTATCTTCAACGGGCCAAACCATTTCGGATGTCCAAATGGATGTGTTTGCATTGTCTCAAATGGTTGAAATCGACCGCGCATCCGTTTGCGTCGGGTGGCTCCAGCGGCACGACGCATAATATTTTTTTCCATTCATAAAAGTCATAATTTACATTAAAAAAACATAAAAAGTCCATAAAGGCATGGTAAACTAGGTACTGCCTACTGGTCGTCGTTGTTGACGAGGTCGATGAACTTCGACGTCGGCCATGGAAGCTGGTATGCCAGCGGTGGAGGAGGTAGGGCAGGCTGCGGCAACTGCGGCCAGGCCGCCGCCTGCGCAGGAGGCTGTGGTGAAGGTGGCCACAGATTCCAGGCCGGAGCAGCAGTCGGAGCATGGTCGTTGGAACGCGTCGGCGTGGCCGGAGGAGTCGCCGGTCTCATCTGCGCGAGCGCCAACTCGCGGAGTTGGATTGCGAGCCCGCCCACAAAGCGAGCTCAACGAGCTCGTCGAGCTTGCTATTGGCCAGTGCCATGGCAATGGCCTCCTCCTCGGTAATGTCCGGTGGCTGGGTCTCCGGATCCCACGCCGGCCCGCCATATTCGTGGTCGTAGTATGCGCACTCCGCGTGCTCGTCCTCGTCCTCGTCAGCAACGACGACCAGTAGGCAGTACCTAGTTTACCACGGCTTTATGCCTTTTTATGTTTTTTAATGTAAATTATGACTTTTATGAATGGAAAAATATATTATGCGTCGTGCCGCTGGAGTCACCCCGACGCAAACGGACGCGCGGTCGATTTCAACCATTTGAGACGACGCAAACACATCCGTTTGGACATCCGAAATGGGTTGACCCGTTGAAGATACCCTGAACTTCCTCGGCTTCGACAACTACGGGCGGCGCCGTCGCGTACTATCATTGGCATCTGCCTTAGAACTAACTGTTGCTCTTTTAAATAAAGTATGTCCTCTCATTAATAACAAAGTACCTCGGACGATAGTGGTTAGGACATACTACTAGGTAGTGGCACATTGTTGGGCAACAGAAAAATATGTAGGGGTCCTTGTGTAAAAGTTACAGCGCCATGTGTTGGCTTACGATTGGTTTGGGACCATTTTGCTCGTTCGATACAAGTTGTGGTATCACCAGTTCACATGTTTCAAGTTGTGTGACTAATTTGCACGTTGATGACAAGTTGTGGGACTTGTAGTATATATAGCTCATAAATTAGCACCTAATCCACAGAAGAAGCCATTGTGGTTTACTTCAGCACTAAATAAATTTGAATTGCCACCTACATTGAAAAGTGTTTACATTAATAATTAATAATAGTGTGAAAGATGACAATAAAGTTTTCACATGCAATTCACTGTTAGCACGCAGTCTCTGCTTTACTCAAACTGACAGTGTATGCTTTCCTTGGAAGTGATACAACACCTTATATACCTCAAAGTTAATAAGAATGACTGCAGCTACCTACGTAAATCTATTTCAGCAAACTGACGGCCCAAACTGCCTGACAACACGTCAATGCAAAATGACAGCCCAAAATTCTAAATTGTCTTCAGCAATCCACCACACCTGAGGTACCAACGCTTCTACAAACACACATTATATGCATGAAAAGGATCATGTTTTGTACAAGTACTGTGAGCAAATTCTGGAATTAACATGGTGCCTTCTCCGTCGGCGTCCGTGGCGGAGCGCCCGACTCAAACCCCTTCTAAAATCCCCATAAAACACCGCGAAAACAGTAACATATTGCTAGCATTTTTTCGCTTGCTGATACCTCAAATTTGACTACAAAGAGCCGATCACATGGCGACTACAGAACCGCGGCAAAACCTCACGAAATCGAGCAGATGTTCCGGCCGAGCGATATGGCGACGTACCATACTGCGGCTGATCCTCGTTCCACGCGCGGAAGTGTAGGTTCGGCGGCATCTCGCCGGAATCGTCGACACGAACGGCACCGTATCCGTGGCCGCCGCCTTCGTCTAACAGAAACAGAACTAAATCTCAATTAGAGATACGCTAGCTCTCCTTTGGCATGAACAGGTACGGACGTACATATAAGAAAACATAAAGCATGGTCTCTTTTCATAAAAAGCCATGGCCCAACTCAGCGGCAGGACCTAGGACGGGAAAGAAACAACCCCAGGAACTATCTTGTAAAACTTCATACTGGGACAGAGTCCACCGTGGCACCATTTCAGACCGTTTTGACTAATCTGATTTAGAATTACAACTTCTTGTACCACGGTTTCCCCTTTTGCAACTTAGTGTACTAATTTGCACATGAGGTGCAAGTTGTTGTACCTAGGGTGTAATTAGCTCTTTTATTTTCTCTCTTTTTGCATGACCGCTGACTGGTTAACATCCGTCTTTGTTTCAAAATAATTGACATAATTTTATCTATATACCGATATTTTGATATGTAGATACATTTAAGAACGAAGGTGCGCACCGATTGATTTGAAATGGAAGAAGTACATCTCATGCAATCTCACTACGGGAGAATTGCCGTACGCCCGACGGCCAGGCGATGTGCCGCCGGCCAAATGTCGGGGCCGTCGGCACAGTAGCCTCCGGAGCGCGGCGACGAGGATGACCGTCGGCGTTAAATTGGCCGTCGGTACAGGTTGCCGTCGGCACAGTTCTGGCCGTCGGCATAGGACCAGTCTGGCCGTCGCACACCCTTTTTTCCTTTTTTTCCACTACATCCGTGCGACGGTAAACCGTCGCATAGCTTTTTCCTATTTCTCAACGCAATTTTAAAAAAGCATAACTAAATCATTCTAACTGAGAAAAATAAGTATAATATATCAAATTTGCAGAAAAACAAGATCTATCATAGAAAAATATCAAAAATGGAATATTTCAAATACCTAAATAAATTTTCTTATGAATGAGCTATAATGTTCGAGGTTTCATGGCTTTCACACACGCCAAAAATGAAAAAATGGTCGCTCGTGGGTCGGATTAAAATCCGCGTCCGGGGTATTGCTTACCATCCTAGGGCCCACACACGGGCCAAATATGACCTCGTTCGGCAAATTATGCCATGTCGAAGCCGTTTCCCACCTCATTTCCCCTGAAATCCATAGAACTCCGGACGTGATAGCTCTTTTCGTGAAGGGTTTTCCAAAATAATTGTCACATCCCAGTTTTGACAAACGGAATAGTTACTATGACATATAAAATGACCCCATGCGGCTCCGTGAGATTTTTTAACTTCGTTCAAATTGCCATCTGGCCAAAACAGCCCCCCAGGACATGCGGTATCGCCGTACCGGGCGCGGGTGCACCCATTCGTGAAAAAACTAAACGGACAAAAATTAGCACATATAATGATGCGTCGTAGAACTAAAAACATTTTTTCCGAATTTCTAGAGCGACGGATAGTTGAGTCCTAGTTCAAATCCGGTTTCAGCGGATTCGGGACACCGCCGAAAGCCGCATGAGTTCCCAAAAAGCTAATGCGTGCACATGTCATGTGATAGGTGGTGCGTAGGTGGTCTACTATCATCGCACGGAGGTTTCATGTCATACTAAAATGTGCCCCATGTAGCTGCTTCACAAATAAAAACCGTTTGGGCACGCTAAAAATGAAAAGATGGTCGCCCGTGGGTTGGATTAGAAATCCGCACCCGGGGTCTCGCTTCCATCCTAGGGCCCACACACGTGCCAAATATGACCTTGTTTCGGAAACTATGCCATGCCGAGGCCGTTTCCCACCTCATTTCCCCTGAAATCCATAGAACTCCGGACATGATAGCCCTTTTCGTGAAGTTTTTTTCAAAATAATTGCCGTATTCCAGTTTTGACAAACGGAATAGTTACCATGACATATAAAACGACACCACGCGACTCCGTGAGATTTTTTAACTTCGTTCAAATTGCCATCTGGCCAAAACAGCCCCCCAGGACATGCGGTATCGCCGTACCGGGCGTGCGGGTGCACCCATTCGCAAACAAACTAAACGGACAAAAATTAGCACATATAATAATACGTCGTAGAACTAAAAACATTTTTTCCGGAATTTCTGGAGTGACGGATAGTTGAGCCCTAGTACAAATCCATTTTTCATGGATTCGGCGACACCGCGAAACCGCATGGGTTCTCAAAAAGCTACATGCGTGCACATGTCATGTGATAGGGTCTACTATGATCGCACGGAGGTTTCACGTCATATTAAAATGTGCCTCATGTAGCTGCTTCACAAATAAAACCGTTTGGGCACGAAAAATGAAACGATGGTCCGTGTGTCGGATTAGAAATCCGAACTCGGGGTCTTGCTTCCCATCCTAGGGCCCACACACGTGCCAAATATGACCTCGTTTTGGGAAACTATGCCATGCTGAGGCCGTTTCCCACCTCATTTCCCCTGAAATCCATAGAACTCCGGACGTGATAGCCCTTTTCGTGAAGGGTTTTTCAAAATAATTGCCGTATCCCGCTTTGACAAACGGAATAGTTACCATGACATATAAAATGACGCCATGCGGCTCCGTGGGATTTTCAAATTGCCATCTGGCCAAAATAGGGACCGCGGGACATGCGGTATCGCCATACCGGGCGTGCGGGTGCACCCATTCGCGAACAAACTAAACGGACAAAAATTAGCACATATAATGATGCATCGTAGAACTAAAAACATTTTTCCGGAATTTCTGGAGTGACGGATAGTTGAGCCCTAGTTCAAATCCGGTCAGTTTCCAGCGGATTCGGCGGGACACCGCCGGAAGCCGCATGGGTTCTCAAATAGCTAACGCGTGTACATGCCATGTGATAGGTGGTGCGTAGGTGGTCTACTATCATCGCACGGAGGTTTCACGTCATACTAAAATGCGCCCCATGTAGCTGCTTCACAAATAAAAACCGCCGGAAGCTGCATGGGTTCTCAAATAGCTAACGCGTGTACATCCCGTAGTGTTTTTTTTTTATAGAAAAAAGGTTGTAGGTCCAAAGTTAAATTAATAACATCCTTGACAGTGAAATAGGTAGAAGATGAACCCAGCTTATAAGGGCATGAACAATGGTTGATAAGACTGTCTTATCTTAATCCCGCCACGTAATCTAGATATAATTATAAAACATGATGTACAATGGACTATTTTTAATCTTATCCCTGGTAATGAGACATCTCTAAATATACGGTGAGAGGGATTGTGCTAAGAGATCATCTCTTAGCTAAGAGAAGACAAACCTCTTTTTTCTATTTCTCTCTCCTCCACATCATCAATTATCCTAGATGGCAGTGCTAAGATATAACCATTGTACATGCCCTAAGGACCCACTGCACACAGACAAACAAAAGCCACCCAAGGTAGCTACAGCCGGAAATGAGAGCAGCCAGCACGACTATTACAGTTCACGGAGAGGAAGAGCAAACGCAAGACGGGATATGTTGTCGAACCGGTGCTCACCCTAACAGCAAACTGACAACCACCGCAACCGACGAGACATCACCACCATCGCAGATGCCACCAGAGGCCGGCCACCACCACGAATGGACCAACAGAGCTCATAGACCGGCGAGGAACACCGATGGAGAGCTTGACAAGAAACACCGTTGGTGCAGAACACGAAGAAAGATTTGACAAGGAGGGTAGACAGAGGAGGACTTCCGCCACCCAAACCACGGAGAGCTGCACGGAGTGAGGACACAAAAGTTGCATCTTCAAGAAGATCATGACGCAGAGGTGCCGCTACCACCCGATCCGGAGATCTTGAGTTTTCACCCGGAGTACGCGGAGGGACCAAGTATTGCCACAGCGACGCCTTCAAGAAGGGAACATCATCCACGGACGTCGCCGTGGTGGCCCAGAGGGCAACGGTTTCCCCCAGTGAAAGTACTGGATCGACCCCACAGGGTAGCGGCAGTCGCTGATGCAACCACCGTACCCCCGCCACACCATATGGCTCGCGGGCACCACGCCGTCCAAACGGCCGAGGAAACTAGCCAGCACCAGAGCCTATGTGGCACGCCCGCTAAACAACCCGACTCCCACCGTCCACGGCCGCCGGCCCGACTCCCAACTCTGCACACTGCCAAACTGAGGAAGAACGAAGACTTTGTTGTGAGGACACCGAACTCCGACCAAGGAGCCAGCCGGCCACCGCACCCTTGCATTGCCGCCACCAGAAGGGAGAAAACTCCATTACCAGAACGGCCACCAGCAGGCCCCATGGCCGCCGGCGCCCACAGATCTGGGGTGAGAATGGGCTCGAAAGGGGCCAAGGGCCCCTGCCCCAGCCTGAACTCAAGGAAGCTAGATATGTCGCACATCACCATCTCGCTAGGACCCCACCATGCCGGAATGAACGGGCGTCCCTGTCGTCGGCCGAGCAGCTCAACGTGTCGGGCCCCACACGCGCCACCATCACCTTCACCCGCCCGACATGGCCCGAGCTCGCGCCGCCCGCAGCCGGAGCCGCTCCAGGGAGCCACCGCCGCCACAAGCGCGCCAAGGTCGCGCTGTCACCATGCCGCCAGGTCTCGCGCCACGGCCACCGCACAAGGGGTTAGAGGGATCCGCCGCCTCCGGCGCCACGCGGGCTTTGCCCAGCGACGCCTTCTAACGGTAGCTAGGGGAAGGGGAGAGGAGGGGGTCGATTAGGGGCGCTGCTGGGAGCCCTTGCGTCACTCACGGGAGCGGCCGAGAGCGATCATCGCTGACCGGGCTCGCACTTGATGCGTCCTTATTAATTCCCCACGGCTCATGCAGGTCACACGATTCTAAGAAACACTCTTTTTTCTCAATAAAAGGCATTTTAAGTCTAATCATTATATTTGGCCTCTACATAGTTAAATGCACACAGCCGAATTAAATCACAAGTTACGACTATACAAATTTAAAGCTCATGACAAGTACTCATAAAGGAAACTCAAAAGCGCCTAAGGCAAAGGAGCGCCAATCCATAGATCACGCGGCCATCAATGTTGAAAAAAAATCACCTGTGTATTCTCTAACCGTGTAAACACGTCCGTAAATAGTTAGGTTTGCACACAACCATTAAGCATGAGTAACATGATTTTTAATCTTGGTTAAGATTAAAGACTAATCCTTAATATAAATTGTATAAGTAACCGGACTAGCCTGAGTCTCAAGTATAAATATAAACTTAAGTTCACGTCTGTGAGAATTTGAACTCACGTGTTGAATTTGTACATCCACTTCCCCAATTAGTTAAGGTAAGCTCACTTCCCGTAAGAAACACTTATGCCCTCGTACACACAACCCTCCCAAACTTAAACACATAAATGGTTGAGATGGCTTCCTGCCTCCTTTGCACTAGCAGCTGGTGGTGTTGGATGTCATCGTAGAGCATGAAAAGGCAGCTCAACGTCACCGTGTAAAATGTATACGTAAGCTTTGAAGTTTATTATGTGATAATTATTCATAACTGCATCAGATGTGAGGTTCTAAATATGTTTAACATTTATTTTGGGATTGTTTAAAAAGTTTCCTTTCTTTTGTTACTAACTCTACCGAACAGGAAACGGCTATTTACGTATTTTTAAGGTTCAGGGAATAAATGGACCCCAAGTTTTTGTCACATTAGTTTCAAAAAGAAATGTAACGAAGTGAGAAGAAGATTTGAGTGCCCGAGTGGACCAGCAGGCGGCCAGTAGATCCCATGGTGTGGCCCGCCTTCCAGGTTGTTCCATGGGGCCCACCAGGCTCCTTGCTAGCTGGTTTGCCTCGTTCATCACGCCCGTGGAGTCGTCTTATTGCGAGGAGGCAGCCACAAAATAGAGAAACACTGAAACAGAGATAGACATGCATAGATTGGGGGGGGGACACTACTGTAGTCGCCTCTAGTTGCTCCTCTAACTCCATCAACATCATCATCATCACCGCCGTAATGAAGAGGGAGAACTTCAACCTTAAACTATGAGTTTGTGGAAGTAACTTTGTAATCTATCTCTATGTGCTTCACTAATCAGCGAGCTACTATATATGATTGTGGTTATATTTGTATTACCCCTATGGTAGATATTTTGTTTATAAGATGAAATTGTTAAGCATGTGTCTGATGTATTGATAGATGCTTATGAGACTCCATTCATATATGCTATGTTCTGATCGAGCTTGTATGCAAGAACCCGTGTGGGGGATATCTGTGTTAGATGGAGCAGTCTGGTAGTGGCATGTGGATAGTGACACAAAATATGTGTGCTACTAAGGTTTTTACCTTTTCAATGACCTCACTAGGAATAAATGAATGCTTATCACATTGTTCATCTAGTGATAATTTGGTGACCTTGTTTGCTCAAGGTATATTATTGCTATTCAACATCATGTCAATATGGTTTAATGAAATACTAAGTTAAGTATTAAACTTGGTTGAAGGAGTTTTCCCAACCAAGGGAGTATTAGTCAGATGTGTGTTATCATCTATATACTATATATACTATGATGTGAGGCTCATATGAATGTGTTTCAATCACTACATATTAATACATATATTTATGTCACTTCTAACTTGTTATTTGAAGCTATATTAGTGCCACCATGTTAATTAGAAAGAGGTCAAGAAAAACCATAAATCTGGTCCATTGTAGCCATCAGAAACACCTTTTACTTCACTTTACATGCTCTTTACTTTCAGGTACAATTAACCTCGCTGGAGTTGGGGACACAAAACTTATTACTTATCTTGCCAAACTTTTTACTTATTTATTTATTTATTATATTTCCTGTATTGCTAACAGATCGTTTGTGCTTGAAAAACACCTCGCTGGAGTTGGGGACACAAAACTATTTCTCTGCATTTGTAGGTAGCATGAAGAGGATAAGGAGAAAGAATCATTTTTTCCTGAGAATTCAGTATAAACCCTCGAGTCACCCTTGTGGGGAAAATTACGCATGTTGCATCACTCTTGCTCTTGGATGTATTACGAGTTGGTAAAACCTGTAGTTTTGTTGCTAGTAGATGTGCCAAAATAATGAAATCAATATAATTAGATGAGAAGTAGAGGAAATAGAAGCAGAAAATGCATGCATCACCTTCGATCTAGTATATGGTGATGATGGTTAAATTTTCTTGTCAGACTAAATGGCGTCATACGTATATGGTTGTGAAGTCCATGGCCTTCCGTAAGCCATGGCAATGTCAGTATCTTCAACAACTTGAGTATCTCAAATCTTGGGTCTATCAGAGAGAAGGTTGGAAGAAAATGTGTGTGTTCCCTCTAGTAGATGACCTAGATCTCGGTAAATACAATGTTTATGTTTCCATTTCTCATTATATTGTGAAAATACACTCCAAATAAAATAAAATTATCCTCATGAAATTCAAACAGTACTCATATTGCACAAGATTCAACAATATTTCTAGTCTTTTTTTCTCAAATTCAAACATGAAACCGTAAGTCAACAACATAGAATGGTTTTCCATCATCACAACAAAATTTTCATCCTAATATTTGAAACATAGGCCAACCACCATAGTTTAACCGAAAGGAAACTTCATCCTTAATTTTTAGCATAGCTCATTAAATAATAAACATTAACATCATCTACTCCTATTGCACGCCATCAATGTCAATACTCACTATAGCTCCCATTTCCTCCAAAAGCTAAGACACCGTTGTCACCACCATGTCACTAGAGCTCTCATTGCCCCCAAATGTGACATTTCCACCTGTGTCATTAGAGATCCTATTCCCACCCCCACAAACCATCCCATTTTTCTTGCCACCAAGTAGCGATCACACATGAGCTCATAGTAGGATATTCTCTTCTAAGGAAGATCCTTTGGGTTCATGAACACGTGTACTTTCTCTTTATCTATTCTCTTGTTCATATCCTCAACTACAACCCACATCTCCTTAGAAGTCATATCTCCTCAATTCCTTGATCTCCATCCAGCTTTTGGGTCTTCATGTCGTTGCTACATCCAACAATGTCAAATTAATGGCTCCTTGTAGGAAATCCCTCAACTTTTTTCTGTCGCTCTTTCTATGCGTTTCTCCAAGCATCCTAGACAACCTCCTTCTTGAAGCATTGTCGAGTTTGCAGTGAGGCTCCACCTCCTTCTTCATCAATGACATACTCACGGGGACTCAACTTCTGGTGTGAAAGAGTTGTTATGCACTTAATGACAAACTTATCACACTGCATATGCTCTAGAAATTATGTATTTAGTTACACCTAGATATTCACCCTCTTGAACTCCGTACATCTTTTTTATAGATATTTGAGGGTGCCAAGAAAATAATATACTTATACGAATGCATTATGATTCATCAAGGGCCTACATAAAATGGTGGAATAATACAAAACTATTTGTTTTCTCAAAGTTATGGCAAACCCCACCAAGAAAAGATTTTATCAAACATCCCAAATTTGAAACATTTTCTTTGTGAAAACAACAGTTTTGGTGAAGCACTGGAAATGTATCCACAATGATAAATATAAGAACTATATGCCAAACTTGTAACTTTATGTGAATGAGAATTTTTTTGGTTGTTAATGTTGGTACTTATACGATAAAAATGTATGTAATATAAAATAATGTATACATAAATGGCAACATCTCGTTACAACTTGTTAAGCTATGATGAGGTAAAAATGTTCTATATAAATAGACATATGTTTATATTCTTTAACCCGAACCTGAGACCATGACATGCTTGGCGCATCTGTGATCAAATTTTGCAAACATGGTCAATTTATGAGTTTGTTCCATAATAAGTATAGGGTGTTTTGACACATCGAAGGTAATGCAAAGAATATGAATTTAATTTATACGAACTCATATACTTGTATAAACAATGTACGCAAAATGTTGTTGGTTGATAAAAGATACATATACTATGGAACATTTGATTGATTTGTTATGTGGAGATGGCCAGGAAGATCAAAATCAAACATTTTAACATGAGCTAACAAACGAAATATGTTTTTCTTGATTTCAAATCATAGTTCTCGCAGTAAGGTCAATGAAATCCCCTCTACTTTTAGTACTCTTAAGAACGATGTAACTATTGTTGATGATCAAAAAAATCAGTTATGATGCCATTATCTAAAACACGTTTGATGCGTACATTGCACGTACCGGGTGGTGTTTCTTAGAAAATATCATGATTTTGCTTTTGAGAGGAGATAAGAAAGGTTTATATATACGTGCTCGAAACGGAAAGAAGCTGCTGACGTAGACAATTGGGCGTTGGTTAATCAAGTATATAGATAACCAGTGTGCTTATTAGCGTCACCAATGCACTATTAGTAGTTACCCGGGCCTGATCTTCATCAACCTTCTCGTTCGCCTTTCCCCTCTCTCCCCATAACCCTCTTCCCTCATCACCAACAGTTTGGGTAGGAATCGGCGTGTCAGAATTAACAAACCGACATTTGATCTCATCTGATTCGTCCCCGGATGCGCAGTGCCCACTCCGTCATCTTCCACATCGGGAATCCACGTCCCTGTTCGTGTCCTCCTCTGCTCCCCGCGCCAAAATAAATACTCGCCCTCCGCCCCTCCATCGCCTCCCGCAACTTCCTGCGCCGCGCCGCGTTCCTTCTCCTCCGTCGACCACGAGGTACGTACAACGCGCGCAGGAGGTGTAGGTTAATGGCGGAGGCCGAACTGAACTCGTCAAACTAAATCTTACTACCCCCCTCGCTGAACCTACTACCGCCAAGCGGGGTAGCCGGCACGCCAAGATTGCTTGCTGGCGGACTCACTCGTCTTCTTGGCACTTCTCGCCATCTCACATGCAGGCCTTGGCTTTGGATTCTAGAAAGGCGGACAGAGCCTAGTGACCGGCTGGTTCCAAGAAAGGAGGGCAGTTACGATGGATGGCGCAGCGGAGCCGGCGCCGGCGGCGGCCGGCAAGTTGGAGAAGAGCTACTTCGACGTGCTGGGGATCTGCTGCCCGTCGGAGGTGCCGCTCGTGGAGAAGCTCCTCGAGCCGCTCCCCGGCGTGCACAAGGTGTCCGTCGTCGTGCCCTCCAGGACCGTCATCGTCCTCCACGACGCCTCCGCCATCTCCACCGCCCAAATCGGTAACGGCCCTGGCTCGGTCTCCCCCCGTTGCTTTCCCTCCGGATTTCTCTCCCAGACGCGCTTCTCGTGGGCATCTGAATCAAAAAGTGCTTCTCTACTTGCCCTGTTTCTTCATCTTCAGTTCTCCACCACTTGCTGATATCTGGTGGTGGTGAAATCTTTGTCCGGTTGTTACTTCCTCTGTGTTCTTCAGGTGAATTTGCTTTCGCTGTTGATCAACTTTTCGTTCGTGTAACAATCGTCCGTGCTCTGAACTTGGTTTTCACCGGAATATGACAGTAATCCTTCGTGCTCTGAAGTCTGAATTTTTGACCGTACGGGGACAGTAGGATTCGTTTCTTTGGACTAGAACGACGACCGGGGTCTCGCTGCTCCCCGTATAAATCCAGTCTCTCTGTCGACAGGAACGCACTGCCTGCCTGCCGCCGCTCATAAATTTCTGATGCTGCCGTGAACCCACTTCACCGTCGTTGCTTGCTGATGTTTTCTTTGTCTCTACTTCTGGATAGATTTATAAATTAGTTACTCCAAGCAATCAGAAGAATATTTCGATCCACGGGAAGCAGTATCTTTTCTTTTGTCCTCTGCCCTTGTTCTTTCTGAATTGTTTATACTCTTTCCTTTCTTATTATCCTTGGTTATTTCTGAATTTTGTTACTCCTACTTTTGTATTGCCAAATTAATCTTATCCATTCTTCCTCCTCCAGTTTATCCAGAATTTCAACGTTAATTTCAGCGTGAGAAACCGCCGGAATTTCAGCATGAAAAAACGAAGTGACCTAAATGATTGATCCCCGCTGTCCTTTTTTTCAGTCAAGGCGCTGAACCAGGCGAGGCTGGAGGCGTCGGTGCGGGCCTACGGCGGCGCAAGCCAGAAGACCACCAACAAGTGGCCGAGCCCGTACGTGCTCATCTGCGGCGCGCTGCTGGTGGTGTCTCTCTTCGAGCACTTCTGGCGGCCGCTCAAGTGGTTCGCGCTCGCGGGTACCGCCGCCGGCCTGCCGCCCATCATGCTCAGGAGCTTCGCCGCCGCCAGGAGGCTCACCCTCGACGTCAACATACTCATGCTCATCGCAGGTACACAGTTCAGATCACATCCTTATGATGACGTGCCGTGTGATTCGCACACAACACATATTTTTCATGTGACGGGGCTCCATTTTTTTCTGTCTTCATAGAACTATAGCGTGTAGCAATTAAGTACAATATTTAACTAATTAATGAATGATTTTCCTTAAATTAGTATAATCTTTGGGACCACCCATACAGGATAGCTACACTCCTTTATAATCTAAAAAAAGTCTAGCCAGTTGCAGAGCTTCTTGACGAACTCTGTGACACTAATCTGTCAAATTCTGTTACATAAGGAATACTAATTCTGGTGAGATTTTATTTTTACATCCCAATAGATTTTTTTTAAAAAAAATTAGATAGAACGTCAGAAACGATAAATAAGTATAAGTGTTTCCAAAAGTCCACTTTGTGTCACAATCTTTCTGAATTTTTTTATAAGACACTGACATAACACGAGCTAGCACTTTGTGAGTAAACATTCAACCACAGAATGAAATTATTGGAGTGTGCCAAAAGGGCCGCCCAAAAAACTGGGTTAAGACAAGTTGTTTTCATATGACCAATATGCATGGTGCGTGCTTAATTTGTGGAAGCGCAGAACCGATCCAGGCCCTTAAAAGATGATAAAAGTTTATGTCTCATTTGCTTAAACTCCTCCCTTCATTTTTGCCCTGATGGATCCCTACTTTCCAGCGCATTAAAGTCGAGATGTTGCCGTGATGCTTATATTTGTGCTAAATGATCAGAAATGTGCTTCCTTTCCTCCATGTGACGATATTGCCCTCTCAGATGTGGTATCGGATTCCACTTTGATTAGCAACACGTCGCTCGAATCATTCTTTCTAGAGTTTTTGGGTTTTGTGCTGTCAAGATAGCTCCGTTTCATGAAAGAAACAGCATACGGGTGGACCAAGCATTTTTTTTTTTCCCGCTACTATGCCAGAAGACAAATTGTCTGTTCAGATCAGCAGATAAAAATTGTGCCAGAATCTCAAATCTTTTGATGTAGACTCAATTATGAGAGTAGGACAGAAACTGAAAGGGGATCTGAGTTTCTGTTTGTAGTAGTGATAATATAAAAGGAAAGTTAAAGGAAATCCTACGGTCTGAATCTATAGTAGTCACTTTCGCGTAAAAAACATGTGTTATATATAGTCCTCCGTTCATTTAGTTATCTGTATAGACCTTTAGGCAGTATCTCCTCATCTAGGAGGACTGCTATCTTGTCATTATCGCATATTTACAGGCATTTCCTTTTAGATGCTCTGCCATCACATAAATCATGGCATTTTTGGCAGGAGATAGATGGCGGCAACAATTAGCAAGAGCTCACATGTTTACTTGCTTTTTTTGCAGTTGCTGGGGCAATAGCTCTGAAGGACTATTCCGAGGCTGGGTTCATTGTCTTCCTCTTCACCATAGCCGAATGGCTCGAGACCAGGGCAAGCCGCAAGGTCTCTCCATCTCTTTCTTAAATTTCTTTCACCTATAAGTCAAAATTTTCACGGCATCTTTACGTAAAAAAAAAGAAATATTACTAGGTCATTTCATAATCCCACATAGCAGGAAAGGAAAGTACTTTTATCAACATGTCACAGCTAGGAGCATATTTTCATACTAATGCAGCATAACGAGGCATGTTGATTTTGATGTGCACTAGACCCACTGATGGACTTATGAACAGATTTTGGTCTGCCATTCTAGCGTAGTAGGTTGGAGCGGAGTCAGGTCCATTTTGCTGATTGTAACACCCTTTTAGCATACCCTTGCCTGTCAACTCCCAGCCAAGAGATCAATGAAGTTTATATCTAGTGGACTCGAACATGCATATACACTCATACTTAGGTGTAAAGCAGATTAAGGAAATAAGCCAGAGAAGCAAAAATAATGATTTAGGAAAGCAGATGATTAGAATGCACTACTGAAAGTATTCTCTCCTAAAAAAGCAACACACTAACCAATACCTATGTCTATATGGACTATAGTTTCTTCTGGCTACTTTGTCTAAGAAGCAATATGATCAAATAATCCTTTGACGTGTAGGCCACTGCTGGAATGTCGGCACTTATGAGCATGGCACCACAAAATGCTATTCTGGCAGAGACTGGGCAAATAGTTGCTTGCCAGGATGTGAAGATCAATACAACAATAGCTGTCAAGGCAGGGGAGGTAGTGCCGATCGATGGTGTTGTCGTCGATGGACGGAGTGAGGTTGATGAGAGCACTCTCACCGGGGAGTCCTTCCCGGTGTCCAAGCAGGCCGGCTCCCAGGTCTGGGCTGGTACCCTCAACATAGATGGTAATACACACTACATAGACACCGGAATTAACATTACCGTGATGCCTAAAATACAACGCAGGTCGCTGATCTTCCGTTCATTCTGTATTGGTGATATGTCAGGTTACATTGCGGTGAGGACAACTGCTATGGCTGACAACTCTGCAGTGGCGAAAATGGCAAGGCTCGTCGAAGAAGCCCAGAACAGTAGATCCAGTACTCAGAGGCTGATTGATACGTGTGCTAAGTATTACACGCCTGGTAATCTAAATAGACAAGACTAGGCTAACAGTAAAAATTGAGACATTGAAATTTTTGGATCAGGTTTTTTTTTTCTTACTGTTATCTTTGATTGCACCTTGCAGCTGTTGTTATCATGTCTGGAGCAGTAGCGCTGATCCCTGTAATAGTCAGAGCACGCAACCTCAAACACTGGTTCGAATTGGCCCTAGTCCTCCTTGTGAGTGCTTGCCCATGCGCTCTAGTGCTGTCAACGCCCGTTGCCACCTTCTGTGCTCTACTGAGGGCCGCAAGGACAGGTCTTCTCATCAAAGGAGGGGATGTCCTTGAATCCTTGGCCAGTATCAAAGTTGTTGCCTTCGACAAAACTGGTACAATTACTAGAGGAGAGTTCTCTGTCGAGGAGTTTCGGACAGCTGACGAGCGTGTTCCAAAGCAACAACTTCTTTACTGGTGAGTGCTGTTTCATTGTTGATTTCACACTGCATGTGCTTTGATCTTCTTGTAGTGTCTTTATTTAATCTCCTGGCTGTTGCAGGGTCTCAAGTATGGAGAGCAAATCAAGCCACCCAATGGCATCGGCTCTTGTTGATTATGCTCATTTTAACTCCGTGGAGGCGAAATCGGAAAATGTCACCGAATTTCAAATCTATCCTGGTGAGGGGATTTATGGTGAAATTGATGGAGTAGGAGTATATGTTGGGAACAAAAGGATATTGTCGAGGGCTTCATGTCAAACAGGTTGGTGAAATGTCGCATCATCATTTTCAAAGTATCTTAGTATGTCGGTGACATTCTGCTGCCAGTTGACATGAAGTTACTGTAATAAAAAGTGGTTCTGCTTCATGAGCTTTGACAGTACTTGTCATTTTGGCTGCATGTTTTGCTTCATTCTTCCATTTCGTTTGATCAAAAGTTCAAAACATAATATCTGTTTGAATATGCCTTTAAATGATCGTGTGCATTTTTCCTTTTTGTGCTCTAGTTCCAGACATAAAAGATATGAAAGGAGTTACCATTGGATACGTGGCCTGCAACAACGAATTGATTGGAGTATTTAGTCTTTCGGATTCTTGCCGAACTGGATCAGCTGAAGCCATCAGGGAGTTGAGATCACTGGGCATCAAGTCCGTGATGCTAACTGGTGATAGTAATGCCGCGGCCACATTCGCACAAAACCAGGTAAACGATTTTTCAGAAAATGTGTTCATCTTGTTGCTGTGTCTAGTGAATTCAAGTACACCGATTCTAATTTAGCTTTTCCACCTTTCTGGCAGCTGGGAAACCTCCTTGCTGAAGTTCACTCTGAACTTCTGCCAGAAGACAAAGTGAGAATTGTCGATGAACTGAAGGAAAAAGATGGCCCTACACTGATGATTGGAGATGGCATGAATGATGCCCCAGCATTGGCTAAAGCCGATGTTGGAGTCTCCATGGGTGTATCTGGTTCAGCCGTCGCAATGGAGACGAGCCACATTACTCTGATGTCGAATGACATCCGCAGGATTCCCAAGGCTATCAAGTTGGCAAGGAGGACACACCGGACTATTATCATGAACATTGTCTTCTCAGTGGTTACAAAGCTTGCAATCGTTGCCCTTGCATTTGCCGGGCATCCACTTATTTGGGCAGCAGTCCTTGCTGACGTCGGTACATGCTTGCTGGTGATCATGTACAGCATGCTGTTGCTGAGAGAGAAAGGCAGTGGAAAGGTGGCAAAGAAATGTTCTTCTGATCATGGGTCTCATTCAAAGAAGCATGGCACTTCCCACCACTGCTCAGCTGGTCATCACCATGAGCATAAATCAACCGGAAGTTGTGTAGATTCATCTGCCGGTAAGCATGCTTGCCATGATCATCACCATGAGCATGACCACCACAAAGAGCCAAACAACCCGCATTCCACAGACAAGCATGGCTGCCATGATCATAGCCATGGCCACAACCACTGCAAAGAGTCGAGCAACCAGTTAGTCACAAGCAAGCATGTTTCCCATGGTCATGGCCATAACCACTGCAAAGAGCCGAGTAACCTGGACTCCGCCGCGCACAAGCATGATATCCATGAGCATGAACATAGCCACCGTGAAGAACCAAGTAGCTCACATTCTACCAACAAGCTTGCTTGCCACGGCCATGAACATAGCCACTGCGAAGAATCCAACGGTTCACATTCAATGGATGAGCGTGCTTGCCATGATCACAAGCACTGTGAAGAGCCAATCAGCTTGCTTTGTGCCACTGAGCATGCTTGCCATGACCATGACCATGACCAGGACCACGAGCATCATTGCTGTGATGAACAGCAAACGTTGCACACAGCAGATGAGCACTCCTGCCATGACCATAAGCATGACGACAATTCAATCCAGGAGCACTCGATATCGATCGAGATTACATCACCTGGTCACCATGAGGAGAAAAGCCAATGCGGACACCACAGCGAACACAAAGAGAAAGGGTGTGGACATCACCCAAAAGCAAATGATCACGTTCCGGCTGTGACCGAATGCAGCAAGGGAAACTGTCAGAGCACAATGAGCAGCGGGGGTTGCGAAAGCAAAGGTAAAGAAATTTGTCCAAGCTGGCAAGTTGGTCGCACCGGAGTGGTCCGCCGGTGTTGCAGGACTAGGGTGCGCAGCTGCTGCAGCAACAGCATGTTGAAGCTGCCTGAGATTATAATAGAGTAGGAGGGAAAGTATATATCATATCTTGGCAACCTAAATGAGTAAATCTTCCATGATCTAAAAAATCAGATATCGAAGTCGCCTCGTTGGCACATATAGCTAGATGGCCGTGGCTGACACAAGGTGTTTGATCTGGTTTAGTTTTTGCTGCTGAAGAAATGGTGTAGAGGTCTGAATTTTGATGAAGCAGGTATCTTGTCTATCTGAAAGGGTGCTGCTATTGTTGTTTGTCGCTGGTGATTTTGCATCTTTTCAAAGAATTTGAGAAGGCGCTAAACGGAGTAGCTCATAATATCAGCGTGCTTGTATATTTACAAAAGGTGGTGGATAAAATCAGTTGATAATTGCATACTAGGTTTTCTCTGTTTGGTTGAAGTTGTAATTTTACTCAACTTCTGTGGACGAAATACCTTTAACTAAGTTCAGTTATGAGGTGTTCTGTGAATGGCACATATAATTTTGCTGCTCAGGTTATGCAACGTTGTACCCATTAATGTGAGCTAGTACAGGTAGCTTAGTTAAACTTTAGCTTCTAGGTTTGTAATCGACCCTAAAATGCTACAGAAGAATAAACTGTAGCTATTTAGAACCAAGATATATTCTCATACATACAGAAAGATGTTGCTCCAAAGACCATTTGGTGATGCAAATGTCCTTCTCCCTCCATACACAAAAAGATATCTCAACTTTTTCTAAATTTACATGTATCGATGCAAATGTCCTTCTCCCTCCATACACAAAAAGATATCTCAACTTTTTCTAAATTTACATGTATCTATATACTAAAAAGATGTCTATAATGGCAAAAACAAAGTTTCAGCAAAATATGGTGACGATAGTTCAGGAAAACCATGTCTTGTTCTCAATATTCGGCACATATGAATAAACCATTTAGTGCGAACCCAAAGAACAATTGTTCCTTGGGTCTTGGGTGGTTAATGAAGATGAGTGTACAAAATATCAACTCTTGACAAAATAGGACATTCCTTTCATCGCTAGATGAATACTTGTTCTTGTCGTTGGAGGCGCTAAAGTTGATACCAGGACAAGCAATCACAACACGATATCAAGAGTTTGTAACGCAGTTCAACGATTAACCACTACATATGCGAGATGTGCTTTACGGGTGCTCCTTAGATCTTATATATAATACCATCGACTACCATCAACGATAATCCCACCACGGTGATACAAACACTTGTGATCTGCAACGTTAGGTCGGTCATGTGTTCCCTCCTTGAAACTCGACCTTGTGTCTAACCTAGCTTGTGTCTAGTCTATTCTATCTACACGTTGCCTTTATATATTAGACCAGGTTACATGGTGTTCTATTCCAACACGTAACCATCCGTTAATTATAAGTCTGACTGTATCACATTACATATTTCCACAATCTCCACCTTGGAGAATATAACTTTCGTCATCTTGAAATTACCATACACCGACATCTATGTACCTAGACTTGACCATTAATCATGAGCTGCGCCGCTACTCCATGACTTCACATGACTCCACCTGCAACTGTAGTCCCTTCCTTGCTTCATCACATTTAATACTCATACGAGAATTAAGTTCTTCCTCACTCTTGTTTTGTGCTTCCAACCTTCCGAAGAATCCTTTCAATGCTATCCCCACTTCCTTCCCACTTCCATTATAAAGTCACCATAGGACAACACTGTTTGCATCGTCACCCTAGTAGCTTCTTCTAGTCTATGTGAAAGTGAACAACTCACATATTAGGTGTCACATATAGGAGTTACCTGAATACACCATTCTCGCTCTTGTTGCTTGCATATATGAAAACTTGAAGAAATTTCGACGCTGCTTTAAGTCACCTCCAGTTATCTCATCCACTTTCGCAGTCAACCCCGTCCATTTTCCTGGAGTCTTGATAGACAGTCACCATCATGAATCTGTTACTCACCAACACTGTATAGTTAATCTCCACACTTAGTCTGGCCACATGTCTAACCATCAGTGTCATCATTATCGTTGTGTTTGTCTATAGTCTCGCCGAGTCTTTGGATCCCGAACCCACACCACCTCGGCCCCACTGTAGAGCATCACCGGTCATACCCGACTGATGCCGAGTTCATGCATCCCTCAAACTATTGCACGCTAGTTCAACCAACGTCTTATTTGCTTTTTCGATGAACTATGCTTCTACTCTCCACCAGCTTACGTTGTAGCCGCTTATCAGCTAAGTGGAATTTTCTACCGACTCCAGCTCCACCTCGGGCACCTTCAACATGAATACATGTAGTTGTACATACTACTGTGCCCATCAACTTCCATATCTTCGGTGTGCACTGTCTTGAATTGACCCCGTGCCGCATGTCGAAGCACACAAACCAATGCATCTGATGTGTGTTGCCACACCACGAGACCGATCTCCAGGTAGATCGGTCAGAGTGCATAGGCTACTGCAAGCCTTATGAGCACGCAATGTCCTTGATTTCGCCGCTACCTCCAACGATCACCATCTTGCTTCCTGGTACAGAACTCACACACAATCGGCAAATTCTATCCGAAAGCAAACAAACCAATTCTGTGCAAGCCGGTCCATGCACCATTATTTTGTGCCTGCCCTTTTAGTGCTAGATAGACGTACTTCATCGAGATAGTCACCAGGACCACCTTTTTTTTTGTTTCAGTCTCACGTGAATGCTTCCAAATTCCAATCTGCTCTCCAAAGCGAGGCTCTCATTTTTTTTTCCTTTCTCCTTTTATAACTACGTAACACCCTGGCTCTCGTAGCCTTCCACCTGTTGGTACACAGCACTAAACTAGCCCATCAGTTTGCTTGGCCCGCTTGGCCACCACGCGCCTGGATTGGGCCTCTGCTTGCTAGATCTTCGCAGAAAAAAAAATTATACTTGAATAATTTTTGAATTTGAACATTTTTATACTTGAACAATTTTCGAATTTGAAATTTTCTCAAAAAATTTTAGTTAGAACATTTTACATTCAAAAATATATGTAAATTTTAAAAATTACATCTTAAAAACGAAAAAAGAAACAAAAATGAAAAAACAGAAATGAAAAAAAAAAACAGAACAGAAAAATGACTCAAAAAAAGCGGCCAACTGGCCCAACACCCGAACTGGGCCGGCCCGTACTGCGGGGGGTGTGCGGCGCGCGGTACGCACCGACCTGGTGGGTGTATAGGAAATCCGCGTAGGGTGCCCCTATTTTCCGCTTTAAGCGGAGCTTCCGATGGGCTCCGCATACCCACGTCAGCAAATGGACGTGGCCCAGTAGTAGTTCCATCCTTCATCCATCAATGGGCGCGTGCTTTTTTACTTGATTGGTTTGTCGCTCTTTTTTCTCTTGTCTCGTTCCTCGCTAGAAAGTAGATCTTCACGAAAAAGAAGAGTGTAATGGATCTTCACGTCACATACATTTGAAATGGACCAAAAAGAAAAAACAGTACTATTATGTGTTGAACTTCATAAGTTCAGAACAACTCTATTGATCTTCAAAAAAATTAACCGAACCATGTGAACAATATTTAAATATGTGAACATATTATTTTTACGCAACGATAAGTTCATTTATGGTGAACAATTTCGAATGACAAAATTTATCTTATTCTATCGATATTTTATGAAGCTATAACTTATTAATTGAAAAAATACTAATAGACAACTGGCCCGTAGGAAGTAGGAACATTTTTCGAAACCGTGAGCAATGTTTTGAACCGCTGCCTCCATTTTCTGAAACCAATGAAAAAATATTTACCTCATGAAATTTTCGTTGTAGGTTAGTAAATTTCGCTGCAAGTGAGATTGAAATCACAGAAGAAGAACCTGATGATGATGTCTGTTGACCTAGATGCTATAGGTATGCACATTAAATCTCTCCACGACACACTCTAGTTTTGAGTTTTGCTGAATCCAAACCATAGGTTAAGTTCTCCTCTCAGCACTCGATGTGCAAAAAAAGCATTTTTATCATATTTAAAAGTATTGCATGGAGAGTCAAAACATTTAAGTAAAAAAATTCGGTAGATAGTTGATCGAAAACATATACGATATTAAATTAAAATATTTTCGTGAACCCATTTGACTAAACAAAGAAAGATCGGGAAGCAAAATAATTGTAGGCGCTCAAAATATTAAAAATGTGCCTAAATTAATTGAACACAAAAACTAGGAAGTGAGTGCGCCAAAATTTGGTGAACTAAAAATCAAAATATAACTTGCGAACCATTTTAATGAGAAAAAAACATCATGAATGGAAAACAAACATTGGGACCAAAATAATGAAAACGGAAAATATGAATGAAATGAAAAAAATAGAAGTTGGGGCACCAAAAGTTTGTGAACTAAAAATCCAAAAATAGTTTGCTAATTTTTTTATTGAATAGTAAAAGTCCGTGAACAAATTTCGGAGGAAAAATTAAATCCGTGAACAAAAAAAGGCCCTGAACTTAAAAAATGACCATGAACAGGAAATATGACATCAACAGAAAAAAATCCGTTAACCAACTTACAAAGAACAGAAAAAGACCATGACCAGAAAAAGGCATGAACAAATTTGCGAAGAACAAACATAAAATCCAAGAATAAAAAAGTTCATGAACTGAAAAAAAAAATCCATGAACAGAAAAATGTTGTGAACATAAAAAAATCCGTGAACTAATTTATGAAGAACTTAAAAGATGTCATGACTAGAAAAAAAAGTCGTGAACCAATTTATGAAGAACAAAAAATATTCATGAACAAAAAAAAGATCATGAACTGAAAAATGTTGCGAACAGAAAAAATTCGTAAACAGAAAAGGCCTTGAGCCAACTTACAAGAACAGAAAAAGAAGGTGACCAGAAAAATGCCATGGACCAATTTGCGAAGAATGAAAATCATGAACAAAAAGGGTCGTGAATTGATAAAAAAAAGGCCGTGAACAAAAAAAAATATCATGAAACATAAAAATGCCGTGAACTAACTTAGGAAGAGCAAAAAAAAAAGGTTGTGACCAGAAAAAGACCGTGAACCAATTTGCGAAGAACAAAAAAAAAGTCCATGAGCGGAAGAAGTTCCTGAAAAATGTTCAAATTTAAAATATGTTCAAATTTTAAAAAACGTTCAAATATGAAAATGTTCAAAAATATAAATTGATCAGATCTAAAAAAGTTTAAAACTGAAAACTATTCAAAAAAACTAAAAAGTGATCAAAATCAAAAAATATTCAGGTTTTTAAAAATTCAATGAAAACAGATCGACAAAAAACGAAAAAACTGGAAGAAAAAGGAAAAACCCGAGAAAACTATAGAGAACCAAAAAAAAGCAGATGAAACTGAAGAAAAACCAGTAAGTAAACAGCGCCCCTAATGGGCCCGGCCCAAACTTAGAATGCCCTATGCGGCGCCCCAGATAGGGGCCGCACTGGGCGGAGAATAGGATTTGCTGTCGCCGTACGCACCGAAGCCGCAGCTCCATAGTGCCTTGCTCGGCGCCGCCACATGCTGCTTCCGTTGCTTTAATTAGATTTTCCAATCTCACCGAGATCCCATCGAAACGAGCCAACTCCATTAGATTTTATTCACAAAACTGACCTAAACATGGCAAATGCTCAATATAAACGTTTGGCAAAATGATTTTACTGATTTAACCTTTTTAAGTTGCATTACGGCAAATGCGCTTTGCTCAATAGTGTAGCGTCTCTTCCAAGGCACGTGGGTCCTGGTGGTCTTTTTGGTAGGGCCTTGGTGGACGGTGCTACAGTACATAGTATAACGAGCAAGGGAAAGACATTATACTATTCTTTTTATAAATAGGATGTCTTGTTATCACCAGAATTTAACCAAGTGTGGAGATGGGTCGTGATTAAATGGGCTTAGAGGACATGCACGGAAAATATTCCCGAACCGGCCTTGTACAAGAAGTTTTGGGCAAGATTGCCCGTGTATCTGTAAATTATAGTAGGTTACGTGTCGGTTAGAGTTAAGAGATAGAGTTTAGCTCGTACACGGTTGGGTTTATTCCCAAGTTAAAAAGTCTACGGGCTATAAATATGTATCTAGGGTTATTGAGAAAGGAGGACGATCACGTTCACAACAAATCAATCTAGGCGCATCGCAACCCCTTGTTTCGAGGGTTTCTCCTGTAAGATACGCCCAGATCGCATCTTGCGATCTAGGCATCGCTTATTCGTTGTTGGTGTTGCTCTGTCGCCTTTTTGATGGCGAGCAACACCCCTATCTTAGGTGTTTTGGGGTTGATGTCGATGCTTTCACGATGTACTCGCTTAGCTACGCTGCCCTTGATATCTAGCTTCCCTTACACCTATTTTAGGTATAAGGGCATCTTGCTTGTTCTTTATTTAGTAGATCTAATCCGTTATAGTTGCTCCTTGTTCTTCAAGTATTGGTTTGATATCCGTATAGTTAGGCCTTATAAACGGGTTGAACGATCCGGTAGTGCGTAAGTGGTTTATTAAGCTCTAGAGGGATTGTTCCGGGATCAACTTCATGTTGGTTTTTAGGCCTCTTTAGGGCTGGTTTTCCATCATCTTACGTATCCGCTAGGCTCAACAACGCATAGGATGTTCCGATTATACGGTGAAAACCCTAGACTATCGTAGATTAGTTTAGCTTGATTTTGATAAAGCATGATCCCCATGTCACTATAAATCTAACATGAACCATGGGGCAATCGGCTCTTTGAGCCGATCCAGAACAACTTAAGAGCCGATCGGGGCTCGTATTTAATGTTTACGTGTTTGCGGTGAAACTAGTCGAAGCAATCCATCACCTTCCGACCAGGTAGTCAGGTGTGGCACGCTCGTAAGCACCGTGACGTGTGCTGAAGGCATTGCGGGCCGCCCGAGGGACCAGGGCCCACCGCAGTCCGGAGCCTCCTCTACGGTGTTGCCCGTCGCTACTCGTGAGTTTTTGACAGCAACACATTCTGCACACGGTGGGACCTTCTACAACAACAACAACATCGACATCTCGGCAACCATGTCAAAAGTCATGGATGAGGTGGTTGGCGAACCAGTCACGACGCAGATCTGCCCGAAGAGCAAAAGAAGAAGTATGATGAGATGAAAGTCATCTAAGCCGATCTCATCGGCTCCTTCTGAGGACCCGTTCACATGGCGTAAGGTGGAAGGGGTTCTCCTGGTGTTCTTGACGGAGTGGACTGTCTACCTTCGGAGGAACGTACAGCTCGCGCCGGAAATCAATTACATGGCAGCTCATTCTTTACACCGCTATTCGAAAGCCTGGTGAATACTCTCGAGCGCGTCGCGTCCGTGTGGGCAGGAAATCATGAAGCATCGATCTCCCGTCAGACCTACCCTAGGACTCACCAGAGAGATACCGCTTCTAGACCACATTGCTTATTCGCTATAGCTGAAAGTCACGGTTCACCGCGTACGTTGTCTACAAGGTTGAGGCGATCCTAGCGATTGTCAATTCCTATATGAGCCCAAGGAGATCCCACATGGATACGTGTGCACATATGTGCGGATGCAATGCCTTGGCGCACAAGCCATCGCACCAACGAGATTTGAGTAGATGCGACAAACAAGCATGGCTGCAATATGCTATCGAACGAGTCATGAAGGCTCACCCTACAGCAATAATGGAATGATCAGCACTATCTTGAGAGACCAGTTCGGCATCTTGTCGAAGAGGAAAGCAATCGCTACCCAAGCCGACCGACGAGTACGATCCGATCCCGTCGCCACCCAAATATCGGCTCCCGACTCAAAATTCAATGGAGCAGAAGGATCTAGCTCAATAGAGCACGTAAGCGATATTTGACACAAAGGCATGATTTCGTGTCGACCTTACGTGTGAGGTTTTTCGCACAATCTCTTACGGGATCAGCCTTTGGGTGGTACACCTCGTTGCCACCAAACTTAGTCCGCACATGGAAGCAGCTGGAGGAGCAGTTTCCCAGCTGCTTCATGTGCAATATCACTCAGAAGCTACCGAAGCTGGCATTGCCGATCTAGCACAAAAGAAGGGAGAAAAAAGTGTCTGAATACATCCAATGTTTCAGACCGTCAGAACCGATGTTATTCGGTTCGCTTATCCGAGAAAGAAGCAATCGAGCTGGCAGCATTGGGCCTCGCAACGCCGATCAAGGATCTGACTTCCCAAGCAGAGTACATTTCACTGTCGCACATGGTGCAGAAACTCACATTGTATGAACAGCGGCACCCTGAATTGTACCAAGACAAGTTCAAGGTCCAGAGGGCTGGTCGAGATGGAAGAAGCTGAAGATCCTGCACCAGACCTGGAGGTGGCGGTAGCTGAATGGGCTCGGGGCAAATCCCGTGTCCTGCAAATGGGTAAAACCACAAGGGCCTCAAAAGGGTTTGACTTCGATTTGACCAAAGCTGAGCAGATTTTCGATCTATTGCTCAAGGAAAAACAACTGGTACCCGACGGCTATAAAATCCTTACAAGACAAGAATTGAACGGGAGGCCGTGCAAATGGCATCACTCGCTCACCCATACCACCAATGACCGCAAGGTGTTTCGTCAGAGATTCAAATGGCGATAGAACAAGGCCGTTTGCTCTTTGGCCATGAAAGTAGATACACACCCGTTCCCTGTCAACATGGTGGGTCCTAACCACTGCGAGAGGCGACTGGATTTCTCGTTCGATGTCAACATGGCAGGGCTCGCGCCACCATGGCAAGGATAAAGAGGAAAGCAATACCTCGTAGCAAGGAAAAGGAGGAGGCCGATCCAGCGACCGGCCCGATGATGACAGACGGTACCTCACCAAGGAACAAGTGAGAAGCGTGCGATATCGAAAACCACTTTCCACGCATCTCCTCAACAAATATGAATATCGTATGACCGACGTCAGCAGTACGACAGAAACGACGAGAGATACAATCGGTCCGATGAAGACAAAGGAAGGTACCCTCGGCATGACAGAGACGACGAAGGACGTGAGCACCGCGCTAAGGGGAGCTCAAGGGAGAAGGAGGACATGGATAGACACTGACTGTTCTTTAAACACCGCTGGGATTGGGATGAGCCGATTGCCTACAATCGACAACGCCCGGAGTGTAGACGCCGAAGAAGGATGCAGGGAAGTTTCGGCTTTCAAGCCTAGGACCTCTCCCGCCACAGAACAAATGAGCTGAGTCCTCAAGATGAAGACTTTGAGGAGTCGAAGATGAAGAAGAGGATAGGTACCACCGGCCAAGGTGGTGCCCGATGGACTCAACCACTCCCAAAAGCGTAGGGTTCAGCGGCTACGCAGCTTGGAGCAAGCCGAAGTGCGATACTTGCACACGTTGAGAAAGCGCCCGATCCGGCCGTGAAAATTCAGCAGACTTTGGACGAAGAGACTCGTCCACCAAAGAAAGTTTGGCGTCCCAAGCAAGAAAAAGCCGATGTGGGTACATCGGCTGGCACAAACATGGTGTTCTTCCTTCCATCGGAGTTTCGTGCCCAGAACGAAGAAGTGCCGATAGCACGCTTTGATCGGTCCACAGCCCGTCATCTTTGAAAAGCCACGGGAGAAGGGCTATAAACACATGAAGGCCCTGTACCTAAAAGGTTATATCAATGGGCAGCCCGTCGGCAGGATGTTGGTGGACACGGAGCAAACAATATAATGCCATATTCCATGCTACGGCGTTTGGGACGCTCCAGGCCGATCCGATCAAGACCAACGTCACACTAAACGACTTCAACGGCCAAGCATCAGGGACGCAAGGTGTCCCGAACGTGGATCTAACCATAGGCCGAAAGACGATCCCAACGACATTCTTCATCATCGACAGCAAGAGCACCTACGCTGTCCGTTAGGAAGGGATTGGATTCACGCTAACCGCTGCATTCCATCTACAATGCACCAATGCTCGATACAAAGGGATGGAGACGACGTAGAAGTCGTACATGCATGACTCATCGACGTCTCAATAGTCGGCATGAACATTTGGGACTCGAAGACCAAGAGCCGCTCTCAATCAGTTTGGACACCGTGATCGCATCGAGGTGACAAAAAACGGGGTGAGGCTGGTCTTATCCACCGGCCTGATAGAGTAAAGAGCAACACCCATCGACATACGTGGCAAGGCCGATCCCTGCGATCGGCCCAAAAAAATAAAAAGCAAGGATCTCACTTCAAGCATGTCACGTAGTCGTGGTAGGGAGACTCCCTCCTGTAAGGGAGCACATACAAGTTGTAAACCTTCATTGAGCAATTCAATCAACATGGAGGCCAATTCCAGCAATCGGCCAAAATTATCCTCGCCATACGTCTGCCTGTGTTCAACGTCGATCTAACAGGCAAAAGCTAGGATATGGGTTTACGTCAGCTGATGAGCTAGAACAGATTGACATTGGTCCTGGGATAAGCCACGACCAACATTTATCAACAAAAGTTAGATCCGCATCGAGGGGCGATGATAGCTTTGTTGAAAGAATACCTAGATTATTTTGCCTGGGATTATACAGATGCCCGGCTAGACAGAGCATCATTGAGCATCGGCTACCCCTTAAGAAAGGATTTCGGCCGTTCCACAACGAGCACGCAGATGAAGGCCGAAATTCTAGAAGAAGTCAAGAAGGAGATTGAGAAGATGTTGAGCGCCGGTTCATCAGCCATGCAGTATGCTGAGTGGATATCTAGTATCGTACCAGGAGAAGAACGACGGCGATGGCGCGTCGCCATAGATTTTCGCGATCTCAACAGAGCCACTCAAGGATGAGTACCCTATGCCTAGCTGAGACGTTGATCAATGCAACGGCTGGTCATAAGGTTTTAAGCTTCATGGATGGCAATGCCGGTTACAACCAGACTTTCATGGCTCCAGAAGATATACACAAGACGGCCTTCAGAGTACCAGGTTCGGTGGGCTTGTTCGAATATGTGGTCATGACATTTGGTTTGAAGAATGCCGGTGCAACGTACCAACGAGCCATGAATTACATTTTTCATGATCTGATCGGCAAGTTGGTGGAGATCTACATTGATGACGTGGTGGTCAAGTCTGTCTCAGTGGAAGGACACCTGGAGGATTTGCGACGCATCTTGGACCGAACTAGAAAGTTCGGACTAAGAATGAATCCAAAGAAGTGTGCTTTTGGTGTGAATTCCTGGGCTTCCTAGTTCATGAACGTGGAATTGAGATCGGCCTGAAAAGTCAAGAGGCAGTACGAACAATGAAGCCACCTACCACTAAGAAGGAACTCCAAAGTCTCATCGGCAAAATCAATTTCGTCAGAAGGTTCATCTCTAATCTGTCAGGACGAATTGAGCAGCGGGTGATACGTCTCCGACGTATCGATAATTTCTTATGTTCCATGCCACATTATTGATGATATCTACATGTTTTATACACATCATATGTCGTATTTATGCATTTTCCGGCACTAACCTATTAACGAGATGCCGAAGAGCCAGTTGTTGTTTTCTGCTGTTTTTCAAACTTAGTAAAGAAAAATATTCTCGGAATTGGACGAAATCAACGCCTGTGGTCCTATTTTTTGAAGCTTCGAAAGACCGAGGGGGAAAGGAAGTGGGGCCACGAGGCGCCACACACAGGGCGGCGCGGCGTGTGGGTCCCTCGTGGGCCCCCGCGTTGCCCTTCCGCCTACTTAAAGCCTTCGTCGCGAAACCCCCAGACCGAGAGCCACGATACGGAAAACCTTACGAGACGCCGCCGCCGCCAATCCCATCTCGGGGATTCGGAGATCACCGCACCCGCCGAGAGGGGATTCATCTCCTGGAGGACTCTTCACCGCCATGGTCGCCTCCGAGTGATGAGTGAGTAGTTCACCCCTGGACTATGGGTCCATAGCAAGTAGCTAGATGGTTGTCTTCTCATTGTGCTTCATTGTCGGATCTTGTGAGCTGCCTAACATGATCAAGATCATCTATCTGTAATTCTATATGTTGTGTTTGTCGGGATCCGATGGATAGAGAATACTATGTTATGTTGATTATCAATCTATTACCTATGTGTTGTTTATGATCTTGCATGCTCTCCGTTATTAGTAGAGGCCAAGTTTTTGCTCTTAACTCCAAGAGGGAGTATTTATGCTCGATAGTGGGTTCATGCCTCCATTAAATCTGGGACAGTGAGAAAGTTCTAAGGTTGTGGATGTGCTGTTGCCACTAGGGATAAAACATTGATGCTATGTCTAAGGATGTAGTTATTGATTACATTACGCACCATACTTAATGCAATTGTCCGTTGTTTTGCAACTTAATACTGAAGGGGTTCGGATGATAACCCGAAGGTGGACTTTTTAGGCATAGATGCATGCCGGATAGCGGTCTATGTACTTTGTTGTAATGCCCAATTAAATCTCACAATACTCATCATATCATGTATGTGCATGGTCATGCCCTCTCTATTTGTCAATTGCCCGACTGTAATTTGTTCACCCAACATGCTATTTATCTTATGGGAGAGACACCTCTAGTGAACTGTGGACCCCGGTCCATTCTTTTACATCGAATACAATCTACTGCAATATTTGTTCTACTGTTTTCTGCAAACAATCATCATCCACACTATACATCTAATCCTTTGTTACAAAGAGGGTGAGATTGACAACCTCACTGTTTCGTTGGGGCAGTACTTTGGTTGTGTTGTGCGTGTTCCACGTTGGCGCCAATCTCTCGGTGTTGCGCCGCACTACATCCCGCCGCCATCAACCTTCAACGTGCTTCTTGGCTCCTCCTGGTTCGATAAACCTTGGTTTCTTTCTGAGGGAAAACTTGCTGCTGTGCGCATCATACCTTCCTCTTGGGGTTCCCAACGAACGTGTGAGTTACACGCCATCAAGCATATTTTAACGCGCCGTCGGAGATCAAGACACGTCGTGGGAGTCTCCACAATCCAATCTCTTTACTTTGTTTTTGTCTTGCTTAATTTTATTTACTTTCTTGTTTGCTGCATTATATCAAAACGCAAAAAATTAGTTGCTAGCTTTACTTTATTTACTGTCTTGCACTCCATATCAAAAACACAAAAAAATTAGTTACCTGCATTTACTTTATCTAGTTTGCTTTATTTACTACTGCTAAAATGGCCACTCCTGAAAATACTAAGTTGTGTGACTTCACAACCACAAATAATAATGATTTCTTATGCACACCTATTGTTCCACCTGCTACTACAAACAGAATTCTTTGAAATTAAACCTGCTTTATGAATCTTGTTATGCGAGAGCAATTTTCGGTGTTAGTTCTGATGATGCTGTCGCCATCTCAATAATTTTGTTGAATTGTGTGAAATGCAAAAGTATAAAGATGTAGATGGTGATATTATAAAATTAAAATTGTTTCCTTTCTCATTAAGAGGAAGAGCTAAAGATTGGTTGCTATCTCTTAAGAATAGTATTGATTCATGGACTAAATGCAAGGATGCTTTTATTGGTAGATATTATCCCCTGCTAAAATTATATCTTTGAGAAGTAGCATAATGAATTTTAAACAATTGGATAATGAGCATGTTGCACAAGCTTGGGAAAGAATGAAATCTTTGGTTAAAAATTGCCCTACCCATGGATTGACTACTTGGATGATCATCCAAACCTTTATGCAGGACTGAATTTTCTTCGCGGAATCTATTGGATTCAGCTGCTGGAGGTACCTTTATGTCCATCACTCTTGGTGAAGCAACAAAGCTCCTTGATAATATGATGATTAATTACTCTGAATGACACACGGAAAGAGCTCCACAAGGTAAGAAGGTAAATTGTCGAAGAAACCTCTTCCTTGAGTGATAAGATTGATGCTATTATGTCTATGCTTGTGAATGATAGGACTAATGTTGACCCTAATAATGTTCCGTTAGCTTCATTGGTTGCTCAAGAAGAACATGTTGATGTAAACTACATTAAAAATAATAATTTCAACAACAATGCTTATCGGAACAATTCTAGTAATAACTATAGGCCATATCCTTATAATAATGGTAACGGTTATGGTAATTCTTATGGAATTCTTACAACAATAATAGGAACACACCCCTGGACTTGAAGCTATGCTTAAAGAATTTATTAGTACACAAACTGCTTTTAACAAATCTGTTGAGGAAAAGCTCAATAAAATTGATATTCTTGCTTCTAAGGTTGATAGTCTTGCCTCCGATGTTGATCTTTTGAAATCGAAAGTTATGCCTAATAAGGATATTGAAAATAAAATTGTTACTACAGCAAATGCCATCCAAGTTAGAATTAATGAGAATATAAGATTAATGGCTGAATTGCATGCTAGGGGAAAGAGAAGAAAATGAAAAATTAGCTAAAAAGAGTAATGTAGCTAAAGTTTGGACTATTACCACCACTAGTAATGCTAATGATTCATATGTTGCTGCACCTCCTACTATCAATGGTAAAATAATTGGTGTTGGCAATGCTTCTACTCCTAATGCAAAGCAAAACATTAAATCATGAAACGCATGTGATAAAACTATTAAATTTTTTCCAACATTGGGGATGATGATCCCATTGCTGTAGATCATAATGGTTTAGACTTTGATGATTGTCACATCTCTGAAGTCATAAAGTTTCTACAAAAGCTTGCTAAAAGTCCTAATGCTAGTGCTATAAACTTGGCTTTCACAAAACATATTACAAATGCTCTCATAAAAGCTAGAGAAGAGAAACTAGAGCGTGAAGCTTCTATTCCTAGAAAGCTAGAGGATGGTTGGGAGCCCATCATTAATATGAAGGTCAATAACTTTGATTGTAATGCTTTATATGATCTTGGTGCAAGTATTTCCGTTATGCCTAAGAAAATTTATAATATGCTTGACTTGCCACCATTGAAAAATTGTTATTTGGATGTTAATCTTGTTGATAATGCTATAAAGAAACCTTTGGGAAAGTTGATAATGTTCGATTACCGTTAACAATAACCTTTTCCCGTTGATTTTGTTGTCTTGGATATTGAATGCAATGCATCTTGTCCCATTATATTGGGAAGACCTTTTCTTCGAGGTATTATTGATATGAAGGAAGGTAATATTAAATATCAATTTCCTATCAAGAAAGGTATGGAACACTTTCCTAGAAAGAGAATGAAGTTACCTTTTGATTCTATTATTAGAACAAGTTATGATGTTGATACTTCGTCTCTTGATAATACTTGATACACACTTTCTGCGCTGCTGAAAGGCGTTAAAGAAAAGCGCTTATGGGAGACAACCCATGTTTGTACTACAGTATTTTTGTTTTGAATTTGAGTCTTGGAAGTTGTTTACTACTGTAGCAACCTCCTTATCTTAGTTTTGTGTTTTGTTGTGCCAAGTAAAGTCTTTGATAGTAAGGTTAATACTAGATTTGGATTACTGCGCAGTTACAGATTTCTTTGCTGTCACGAATTTTGACCTGCCTCTCTGTAGGTAGCTCAGAAAAATACGCCAATTTACGTACGTGATCCTCAGATATGTACACAACTTTCATTCAATTTGGGCATTTTCATTTGAGCAAGTCTGGTGCCATTTTAAAATTCGTCTTTACGAACTGTTCTGTTTTGACAGATTCTGCCTTTTATTTCGCATTGCCTCTTTTGCTATGTTGGATGAATTTCTTTGATCCATTAATGTCCAGTAGCTTTATGCAATGTCCAGAAGTGTTAAGAATGATTATGTCACCTCTGAACATATAAATTTTTATTGTGCACTAACCCTCTAATGAGTTGTTTGAGTTTGGTGTGGAGGAAGTTTTCAAGGATCAAGAGAGGAGAATGATGCAATATGATCAAGGAGAGTGAAAGCTCTAAGCTTGGGGATGCCCCGTGGTTCACCCTGCATATATTAAGAAGACTCAAGCGCTTGGGGATGCCCAAGGCATCCCCTTCTTCATCGACAACATTATCAGGTTCCTCCCCTGAAACTATATTTTTATTCCATCACATCTTATGTACTTTGCTTGGAGCGTCTTTGTTTTGTTTTGTTTTTGTTTGAATAAAATGGATCCTAGCATTCATTGTGTGGAGAGAGAGCTCCGCTGTTGCATATGGACAAATATGTCCTTAGGTTTTACTCATAGTATTCATGGCGAAGGTTGAATCTTCTTCGTTAAAATTGTTATATGGTTGGAATCGAAAATGCTACATGTAGTAATTCTAAAATGTCTTGAATAATTTGATACTTGGCAATTGTTGTGCTCATGTTTAAGCTCTTGCATCATATACTTTGCACCTATTAATGAAGAAACACATAGAGCTTGCTAAAATTTGGTTTGCATATTTGGTCTCTCTAAAGTCTAGATAATTTCTAGTATTGAGTTTTGAACAACAAGGAAGACGGTAGAGTCTTATAATGTTTTCAATATGTCTTTTATGTGAGTTTTGCTGCACCGGTTCATCCTTGTGTTTGTTTCAAATAACCTTGCTAGCCTAAACCTTGTATCGAGAGGGAATACTTCTCATGCATCCAAAATCCTTGAGCCAACCACTATGCCATTTGTGTCCACCATATCTACCTACTACATGGTATTTCTCCGCCATTCCAAAGTAAATTGCTTGAGTGCTACCTTTAAAATTTCCATCATTCGCCTTTGCAATATATAGCTCATGGGACAAAATAGCCTTAAAAACTATTGTGGTATTGAATATGTACTTATGCACTTTATCTCTTATTAAGTTGCTTGTTGTGCGATAACCATGTTTCCGGGGACGCCATCAACTACTCTTTGTTGAATATCATGTGAGTTGCTATGCATGTCCGTCTTGTCTCAAGTAAGAGAGATCTACCACTTTATTGGTTAGAGCATGCATATTGTTAGAGAAGAACATTGGGCCGCTAACTAAAGCCATGAATCATGGTGGAAGTTTCAGTTTTGGACATATATCCTCAATCTCATATGAGAACATTAATTGTTGCTACATGCTTATGCATTAAAGAGGAGTCCATTATCTGTTGTCCATGTTGTCCCGGTATGGATGTCTAAGTTGAGAATAATCAAAATCCAAAATGCGAGCTTTCTCCTTAGACCTTGTACATCATGGAGGTACCCCTTTGTGACACTTGGTTAAAACATGTGTATTGCGATGATCCGGTAGTCCAAGCTAATTAGGACAAGGTGCGCACTATTAGTATACTATGCATGAGGCTTGCAACTTGTAAGATATAATTTACATGATACATGTGCTTTATTACTACCGTTGACAAAATTGTTTCATGTTTTCAAAACCAAAGCTCTAGCACAAATATAGCAATCGATGCTTTCTCTTTGAAGGACCATTCTTTTACTTTTATGTTGAGTCAGTTCACCTATTTCTCTCCACCTCAAGAAGCAAACACTTGTATGAACTGTGCATTGATTCCTACACACTTGCATATTGCATTTGTTATATTACTCTATGTTGACAATATCCATGAGATATACATGTTACAAGTTGAAAGCAACCGCTGAAACTTAATCTTCCTTTGTGTTGCTTCAATACCTTTACTTTGATTTATTGCTTTATGAGTTAACTCTTATGCAAGACTTATTGATGCTTGTCTTTAAGTGCTATTCATGAAAAGTCTTTGCTTTATGATTCAGTGTTTACTCATGTCATTACCATTGTTTTGATCGCTGCATTCATTACATATGCTTACAATAGTATGATCAAGGTTATCACTCAGAAAAATTTAATCGTTAGCCTTACCGTAACGATTCGGATACTGATACTGGGACGCTATTAATATGCCACACATTATATATCTACAAGTTATACACATTATATGTCTATGATTGCATGTTTTTACACCTATCCTAGCAAGAGCCGAACCATTATCCTAGAAGAAATCTTCCATGAAACTAGTAAAACGCTGGAGAAATATTTTTGCGGGGCCTAGAAGCTTCCTGCACGAAGACCGAGGGAAAAGGAAGTGGGGCCACCGCCGACAAAGGCGGCGCGGCTGGGCCGCGCGGCTTTGGCGTGTGGGGCCCTCGTGTGGCCCCGCGTTGCCCTTCGCCTACTTAAAGCCTTCGTCGCGAAACCCCGATAAGCCACGATACGGAAAACCTTCGAGACACCGCCGCCGCCAATCCCATCTCGGGGATTCGGAGATCACCTCCGGCACCTGCCGGGAGAGGATTCATCTGGGAGGACTCTTCACCGCCATGGTCGCCTCTCGGAGTGATGAGTGAGTAGTTCACCCCGGACTATGGGTCCATAGCAGTAGCTAGATGGTTGTCTTCTCCTCATTGTGCTTCATTGTGGATCTTGTGAGCTGCCTAACATGATCAAGATCATCTATCCGTAATTCTATATGTTGTGTTTGTCGGGATCCGATGGATAGAGAATACTATGTTATGTTGATTATCAATCTATTACCTATGTGTTGTTTATGATCTTGCATGCTCTCCGTTATTAGTAGAGGCTCGGCCAAGTTTTTGCTCTTAACTCCAAGAGGGAGTATTTATGCTCGATAGTGGGTTCATGCCTCCATTAAATGGGAAGTGACGAGAAAGTTCTAAGGTTGTGGATGTCTTGTTGCCACTAGGATAAAACATTGATGCTATGTCTAAGGATGTAGTTATTGATTACATTACGCACCATACTTAATGCAATTGTCTGTTGTTTTGCAACTTAATACTGGAAGGGGTTCGGATGATAACCCGAAGGTGGACTTTTTAGGCATAGATGCATGCTGGATAGCGGTCTATGTACTTTGTCGTAATGCCCAATTAAATCTCACAATACTCATCATATCATGTATGTGCATGGTCATGCCCTCTCTATTTGTCAATTGCCCGACTGTAATTTGTTCACCCAACATGCTATTTATCTTATGGGAGAGACACCTCTAGTGTGGACCCCGGTCCATTCTTTTACATCGAATACAATACTGCAATACTTGTTCTACTGTTTTACAATCATCATCCACACTATACATCTAATCCTTTGTTACATCAAGCCGGTGAGATTGACAACCTCACTGTTTCGTTGGGGCAAAGTACTTTGGTTGTGTTGTGCGGTTCCACGTTGGTGCCGGAATCCGGTGTTGCGCCGCACTACATCCCGCCGCCATCAACCTTCAACGTGCTTCTTGGCTCCTCTGGGTTCGATAAACCTTGGTTTCTTTCTGAGGGAAAACTTGCTGCTGTGCGTATCATACCTTCCTCTTGGGGTTCCCAACGAACGTGTGAGTTACACGCCGTCAATGGGATTGGTAAAAATCAAACCTGATGTGGAGTTTCACTGGGGGGCAGAGCAACAACGAGCGTTTGATGAGATTAAAGAGTATCTAACGAAGCCGCCCGTGTTGGTTCCGCCCCAGCAAGACAGGCCATTCTATATTTACCTGTCAGTAGCCGATACTTCTATCGCCTCAGTGGTAGTGCAAATCTACGATGGCATGGAAAGAGTTGCTTTCTACCTAAGCAGAAGGATGTTGGATGCAGAGACAAGGTACCCGGAAATCGAGAAGTTGTGCCTCGCTATTTTTTACCAACCGTCACATCTTTCTGATGGCAGAAATCGTCATCATTTGCAAATCAGACGTCATCAAGCATGCTGTCGGCTCTGTTTTGAAAGGCCGACTCGGTAAATGGATGTTTCGTTATCGGAATTGGATCGGTATCAACTGCGAAAGATCAAAGGACAGGCCTTGGCCGATCTGATCGCTGAGCGAATCAACACCAATATAGCAACACTGTCTATACGTGCATGGGCCATGTTCTTTGACGGATCGGTTTGCGATGATGGTTGCGGCATCGGCATCCTACTCGTGTCGCCCCGGGGGGCAACCTACACCTTCTCCATCAGGCTATCTACCCCTTGCACCAATAATGTTGCTGAGTGAAGTGATACGTAAGGGGATGGAGTTGCTAATTGAAGCCGGGGCAGAAGCAGTAGAACTCTTTGGAGATTCAAAGTTGGTGATCTCCCAGCTCACGGACGAATACAAGTGTGAGAGCGAATCGCTCTTCCTGTTATGGATGCATTGCCGCGAGCTGATGACACAGTTTAGGTACATAAACTTCAACTGGGTCCCGAGGTCGCAGAATACGGAGGCGAACGATCTCGCACAGATGGCGTCGGGCTATAAGGAGACAGTGGAAGGAGCCGATGTCCAGATACATTTCATGGAGCTAGATGATTGGAGAGCCGATATCTTCAATTACTTGAAAGATTCGGCTCGGGGGGCACCTAAACGGATAAGGTACAAGGCCATGAAGTATGTCCTTATTGGGGATGACATGTTCTACAGGACCTTGGAGGGGTTACTTCTCAAATGTTTGGGAACAGCCGAGGCAAATCGGCTCTTACACGAGGTACATGAAGGCGCCTGTGGGACTCATCAATCGGTTCATAAGATGAAGTGGTTGATCAGGCGATCAGGGTTTTATTGGCCCACCATGCTTGAGGACTGTTTCAAGTACTATAAAGGGTGTCAAGCATGTCGAAGTTTGGGAGCATTCAGATGGTGCCCGCATCAACAATGAACCCCATCATCAAGCCTTGGCCATTTCGAGGATGGGGCATGGACATGATCGGCAAAATCCATCCTGCATCGAGCAAAGGCCACGAGTGGATCTTGGCCATTACAGATTATTTCACTAAATGGGTGGAGGCCGTCCCTATGAAGTCAGTAAGATCAGAAGATGTTATCAACTTTGTAAAGGAACATGTCATTCATAGATTCGGGATTCCCCAGACTATCACGACCGATGGAGGTTCGGTCTTCATTTCCAAAGAGTTCAGAAAGTTCTGCGACGATATGGGAATTAAGCTGATCCGATCGTCTCCATACTATGCTCAGCAAATGGGCAGGCTGAAGCGTCCAACAAAAGCCTTATCAAGCTGATTAAGAGGAAAATCGACGAGTATCCTAGACGTTGGCACGAGGTATTATCGGAGGCTTTGTGGGCTTATCGCATGTCATGTCATGGAGCAGTGAAAACCTCGCCATACCATCTAGTTTATGGACAAGAAGCCGTGTTACCCTGGGAGATCACGGCTGGGTCGAGACGTGTCACGTTTCAGAATGACTTAACAACTGAAGAGTATGCAGCCCTGATGAGTGATAGCGTTGAGGATCTGACGGAACTTAGACTTTGGTCACTTGAGAAAATTAAGGAGAACAAGGCCAAGGTGGCTCGTGCATATAATAAGAAGGTGAAGCCAAAGGAGTTCCACGTTGGTGACCTGGTATGGGAAGCTGTATTGCCGTTGGGGACTAAGGACAAGGCGTATGGTAAATGGTCTCCAAATTGGCACGGCCGTACAGGGTTGACCAAGTCTTAAAGGGCAATGCATATATGCTTGAGCGGTTGGATGGTGTGAAGTTCCGAGTGGCCGTCAATGGCCAGCATCTCAAGAAGTATTTCCCAAGTATGTGGGATGATGGGCAGTGAAATACGGGGGCCGATTTTAGATCGGCCAGTAAAAAAAAATTTACTCATCAACTTGAGCAGTGGAGTATGGGGCTCATCAACTTGAGCAGTGGAGTATGGGGGCCGATGTATGAAATCGGCCGATAAAAGAAATATATGAGCAAAGCAAGAGCCGATGCACGGTCATCGACTTAAGAATAAAACAGCCGATGCGTAGCCATCGACTCTAGAGCTACAAAATATTATGAGCAGGTATCAAGTTACAGTCTGAATTGAGGAATGTTTACTTGAATCTGTCTAATTAGGTCATTGATTTGGGCCGTATGGGCGTCTATGGTGGAAGACCGATACGCTGCTATCGGTTCTTGGTGCGTTGACCTACTTTGGCAATCGGAATGATTAGAATTGGACAATTGGAGAACCAAATTAGAGGAACATTCTTCATTGATTAACAGAAAGATCTTACAAGGAAGAGCCGATGGCTCTCAAAAGGATCATCCGATGCCTAATGCACTACTACTACGGCCCATTACTCCTAATCTAAGGGCCATTGCTGCGCATCGTCGCCGTCTTCGCCGTGCGGCACTGCGCCGCGGCGTCCTCGTCCACTGCGATGAAGCCGCCGGCGTGGGATTCATCTTCCTCGTCGTCGTCATCGTCATCATCATCCGACCCGCCGCGCTTGGCCGGTGGGTACTCCTCGGAGGAGGAGGAGGAGTCTTCCTCCGCTTCTCCTTCCTCTTCGTCGGAGGAGAGTCCGCCTCCCATGAGAAGAGGTCGTCGTCGCTCGCCGCCTCCGGATCTCCGTCAACGAGGAACCGGAGGTCTTCTTCCGTCGGTGAGGGGCTCGTCGTCCTCGACTTGATGGAAGAGTCCCAATCCCTCGCGTCCCAGTACTCGGGAGCGAGAGCCTCATAGATGGCCATCAGATTGACCTTCGGCTCTAGTTCGCTGGAGGAGGGGAGCGAAGGAAGAGCGAGAGGAGGAGGAGGAAGACATGGCTGCAGAGAGGGGGGGGTTTTGCCGATGGCTAGTACGGAGCAAGAGGATGAAGAGGCGAACTGCTCGGCGCGGTTAAATAAAGGGATATGGGGGAGAGTTAATGTTACAGTTTCGAGAAGTGGTGCCAAAGAAGTCAAATCGTGCGAGAAGTTGAGAAGGCAAGGCATCATGATGAAGGATACTGCGACAGTTCTGCTGCCACGACGTGACCCTACGAAGAAAAACGAGTGGTTTTGAAATTATCATTGCCAAAACCAGGGGGCATGTGTTATCACCAGAATTTAACCAAGTCTGGAGATGGGCCGTGATTAAATGGGCTTAGAGGACATGCACGGAAAATATTCCCGAACCGGCCTTGTACAAGAAGTTTGGGCAAGATTGCCCGTGTATCTGTAAATTATAGTAGGTTACGTGTCGGTTAGAGTTAAGAGATAGAGTTTAGCTCGTACACGGTTGGGTTTATTCCCAAGTTAGAAAGTCTACGGACTATAAATATGTATCTAGGGTTATTGAGAAAGGAGGACGATCACGTTCACAACAAATCAATCTAGGCGCATCGCCACCCCTTGTTTCGAGGGTTTCTCCCGGGTAAGCAACATGCTGCCTAGATCGCATCTTGCGATCTAGGCAGTATCAGTTTATTCGTTGTTGGTGTTGCTCGTGCTGAAGCCTTTTTGATGGCGAGCAACACCCCTATCTTAGGTGTTTTGGGGTTGATGTCGATGCTTTCACGATGTACTCGTTTAGCTACGCTGCCCCTTGATATCTAGCTGCCCTTACACCTATTTTAGGTGTAAGGGCAGCATCTTGCTTGTTCTTTATTTAGTAGATCTAATCCGTTATAGTTGCTCCTTGTTCTTCAAGTATTGGTTTGATATCCGTATAGTTAGGCCTTATAAACGGGTTGAACGATCCGGTAGTGCGTAAGGCGTGGTTTATTAAGCTCTAGAGGGATTGTTCCGGGGATCAACTTCATGTTGGTTTTTAGGCCTCTTTAGGGCTGGTTTTCCATCATCTTACGTATCCGCTAGGCTCAACTACGCATAGGATGTTCCGATTATACGGTGAAAACCCTAGACTATCGTAGATTAGTTTAGCTTGATTTTGATAAAGCATGATCCCCATGTCATTATAAATCTAACATGAACCATGGGGCAATCGGCTCTTTGAGCCGATCCACAACAACTTAAGAGCCGATCGGGGCTCGTATTTAATGTTTACGTGTTTGCCATGCAGGAAACTAGTCGAAGCAATCCATCACCTTCCTGACCAGGTATAGGTCAGGTGGCACGCCCTCGTAAGCACCAGGACGTGTGCCAGAAGGCATTGCGGGCCGTCGCCCGAGGGACCAGGGCCCACCGCAGTCCTGAGAGCCTCCCGGCTCTACGGTGTTGCCCGTCGCTACTTGCCGGTGGGTTTTTGACAGCAACATGTCTATAATTGACAAAATAAATAAAAAATTGACGGTCTAGGAATTCAAACCCATGACCTAGTAGTAGTTAGCAAAGGCTATCAATCACCTCAGCTACTATAGTGTTCTATCAATTATTGATAACCGTTTTATATAATGAGTAGTGCAACAATTTTTCCTTAGACGCTACACTATGTACTATAGGACTTGCGTGCCATGCTGGCAAGGTGTGCCACGTCTTTGGGAGAGACGCTACACTATTGAGCATAGCGTCTTTTCTGTAGGCGTTACTTAAAAGGGTTAGATAAGTGAAACAATTTCTCCGAGAGTTTGTTTTCTGAATTTTTTACATGTTTGGATCAGTTTTGTTTAAAAATTCACTCCAGATGTGCTAGGGGATATTTATGGTCAATTGACTCAAGGTTTTGACTAATAGTGACTTACCAAAAATGGCAGGTCGGTTTGCTACAAAATTTCATGTCCTTTAGTCTATTTTGGACAATGTCAGTAAGAATGTTAGTTTCTCTTTATTTGTTTATATTCCCAAAATTATTCTTGGCTTTGGTATAATATAATTGATATGTATTGGAGTTGGCAGTGGCAAGGATTTTGAGAAGCTTTGATAGGTTAGGATTTTGTAATTTATTAAGTTGATTATCTATTCCAACTTGATTTGGTTTTTGTATGGATCCAAAGTAATAGTGAGCAGTGCCTAATGTTTATATTGGATTGCTTTTAATGTATGTGATACTTGGAAAAAATCATATGCTCTACTCTCTGTTTTGGTTCTAGGGTTTACTGTTCTATGGTTACTTTTTACGCTACCCGTGACTATTCTATGGGTATTATTATTGTTCAATGCAAGTCTATTATATGGCTATTCCTAACATTGCTCGATGTCATGTTCTATTTGTCAGGTTTTACTAGCTCAACATTTGATCTCTTTCTTTGGCTATTTGCCTTTTTTACTTCCATTGAATGGACTTTTTCCCATAGGCGGCGGCGCATTCAGCCTGAATGTTTCATCATTCGTTCCACTTCCTATCACCCGGTCGATCATCTTCTCATTTGTACTCTATATACAAAGGAGAGACTGGGAAGAGGAGGGAGACTCATGGGATAACGAGGAAAATTTAGGAGGCAAGATGGAAGGGTTGGCGTAATGGAAGTGGACGTGCGGTGACAAAAAAACATAGCTAGCACTGGACCGGTTCCCTAAAAGGTATAATAAATGATCCAAAACTAAACATTGATATCTACATGTAGAAAAGTTTGAAGGGTAGGATGTAGGATGGCAAGGTGCGCAACACAAAGGGAGGGATGAGGAGACCTAAAAGGGGCAGAATAGCAAGGGCACGTACTAGCGTACAGGTGGGCATTTAAGTAAGCACCTTGAAGAAGAAGGTGGCATGTATCTCGATCCTTGGTCCCCTACCGTAGGAAGATATCCACGAGGAGATGAAAAATTGCAGTCTTTGTGACGAGGAGACCAACCTCTCCAACAGAAGTCAAACTTCCTTGCAGCCCATGGGGCAGAGCACCCCTCCCCCACCCACCCTTTGGAACCGTTGGATAGGCCGAGCAAGAGAGGGCATGACGCCAGCAATAGCAAGATCCAGAGTTAGCAGTTTTCTGCGCGTTGTGCCAAAAAAAGGCAGGGACGTGATGAAGAGGAGATGTCGTGTGGTTGTGTTCCTCCAATCGTGAAGCAACCTTCATGATAGAGCCATCCACGGGCTTAACAGAAAATCCACCGTACGTACCCAAAAACTAGGAAGCTAACGGGAATAGGCGGGAAATAAATCAAATCAAAATCAGCAGCATGAGACAGAGACAAAGATAAAGAGCACCCGACACTTGATTGGGGAGAGAGATTAGCAAATGGCAACAAGGAAGCCTCGCAATCCAATTAATTATGTACTACTATTTTTTGCAAAGTGAATTAGGTTTGACATATATCTTACCAACAACTATTGTGCTGTTACCCATGGGTGGGTGGGGGTAACTATCCCCCTAGGGAGAAAAATGTACTTTTATTTAGTATATATAAGGTTTCTAATGGTTCACTGGTTCCATATTATTTGCACTTGTATTGCGATCGTTTTTTGTGTATTTTAAGTTAAGGGACAACCCTTCGACATGCTTCGGGACTTCTTAATTAGCAAAGTACTGAACAAGCATGGATAGAATATAAATAGGATTGCAATGTCACGCCTAGTTCTATTTAAGTTTTTGTTTTTGTTTTGGTATGCTCCTATTATGTTTTATATTTAGCATTCATATTCCTCCTCTCCTGACCCATCGCATCGCCCTCCTCTGGCGGCCGGGGGGCAAACCTAGCCGCCGCCGCCTTAGCCCCCCACCTCCTCCCTTCCTTGCCTCGCCGCCGCTGGAGGGGGGCCGGCAAAGCCGCGCGCTCCCCGAGGAAGGTGGCGGCGGGGTGTTTCTTCCCCTCCGCATCTCTCGACTCGCTCGGGCGCGGCTCGGGGCGGCGGGCGCGGCGGCGGGCGGTGGTCTCGGCGGTGTGCTGCGGGCGTGGCTGCTAGGCGGGAGCGGCGGCTCTTCTAGCCGCTGGCGGCGCGTGGGGCTCCGGCGGTCGTGGGCGGCTGGGCCAGATCTGGGCCGGGTGGGCCGGCTAGGGGCGCAGCTGTAGGGATTCGTTGCATAGAAAACAAAAAATTTCCTACCGCGAACACGCAATCCAAGCCAAGATGCAATCTAGAAGACGGTAGCAACGAGGGGATGATCGAGACTCACCCTTGAAGATTTCCAAAGCCTACAAGATGAGGCTCTTGTTGCTGCGGTAGACGTTCACTTGCCGCTTGCAAACGCGTAGAAGATCTTGATCACGGCGCCACGAACGGGCAGCACCTCCGTACTCGGTCACACGTTCGGTGTTGATGAAGTCGACGTCCACCTCCCGTTCCAGCGGGCAGCGGAAGTAGTAGCTCCTCTTGAATCCGGCAGCACGACGGCGTGGTGGCGGTGGTGGGGGAGAACTCCGGCGGAGCTTCGCTAAGCGTGCGGGAGAGAAGGAGGAGTGGGGGCTAGGGTTTGGGGAGAGGGAGCGCCGGCCACTTAAGGGGTGCGGCCACCTTGTGGTGTTGGGGTGGCCGGCCCCCTCCCTTGGCCCTCATTATATAGGTGGAACACCCAAGAGTTGGTCTACAAGTCTTCGAATAAGACCCCAAACCAAAACCTTCCATATGACATGAAACCTACCCAAGCTAGGACTCCCACTAGAGGTGGGATTCCCACCTTCCCTTGGAGGGGTGGCCGGCCACCTTAGGTGGAGTCCACCTGGGACTCCACCCCCTAGGGTTGGCCGCCATGGAGTCCCTCGGGACTCCGCCTTCCAAAGTGACTTTCTTCCGGAATATTCTAGAACCTTCTAGAACCTTCCATAAGTGCACCGGATCATTTTCAAACTTATAAAATGACTTCCTATATATGAATCTTATTCTCCGGACCATTCCAGAACTCCTCGTGATGTCCGGGATCTCATCCGGGACTTCAAACAAATCTTCGAACTCCATTCCATATTCAAGTTCTACCATTTCAACATCAAACCTTAAGTGTGTCACCCTACGGTTCGTGAACTATGTGGATATGGTTGAGTACTCTCTCCGACCAATAACCAATAGCGGGATCTGGAGATCCATAATGGCTCCCACATATTCAACGATGACTTAGTGATCGAATGAACCATTCACATACGATACCAATTCCCTTTGTCACGCGATATTTTACTTGTCCGAGGTTTGATCATCGGTATCACTCTATACCTTGTTCAACCTCGTCTCCTGACAAGTACTCTTTACTCGTACCGTGGTATGTGGTCTCTTATGAACTTATTCATATGCTTGCAAGACATTAGACGACATTCCACCGAGAGGGCCCAGAGTATATCTATCCGTCATCGGGATGGACAAATCCCACTGTTGATCCATATGCCTCAACTCATACTTTCCGGATACTTAATCCCACCTTTATAACCACCCAATTACGCAGTGGCGTTTGATGTAATCAAAGTACCTTTCCGGTATAAGTGATTTACATGATCTCATGGTCGAAAGGACTAGGTAACTATGTATCGAAAGCTTATAGCAAATAACTTAATGACGCGATCTTATGCTACGCTTAATTTGGGTGTGTCCATTACATCATTCATATAATGATATAACCTTGTTATTAATAACATCCAATGTTCATGATTATGAAACTAATCATCTATTAATCAACAAGCTAGTTAAGAGGCATACTAGGGACTCTTTGTTGTTTACATATCACACATGTATCAATGTTTCGGTTAATACAATTATAGCATGGTATATAAACATTTATCATAAACATAAAGATATATAATAACCACTTTTATTATTGCCTCTTGGGCATATCTCCAACAGCAGCTGGCCGTGGCGGCGCGGCGGCAGGCCGGCGCGGGGCCCCCTGGCCGTAAAGGTGCTGCGGCTTGCTGCTGCAGCTGGGTGGTGGACTGCCGGGGCGGTGCCCCCGGGCAGCGGCCGCGGCGAGGTGCTCCTGGCAGCTGCGGAGGGATTCTTATGTGATGCTGGGTCGGCAGCCCCGGGTAGCGGCGGCGTGATGGTGGGCTTGTGCGGCGGCTGCGGTGGCTTTGGCGGTGTGGTGGCGGCTTTCGGGTGGTGCGGGGAGTTCATGTCTGCGGACTTCGGCGTTTGTCCTCGAGCCCCGTGTTGGTGTTGGTCGGCGTCCCCTCTATGTGGCGTTCCGGCGGCGCCCACGGTGATCTTCGGCGGTACTCTGTTGGCTTCGGGTTGTGCTGCCCTCTGCGTGTCGGCGGCTACAGGTTGGCCAGGAGGTTGCTCAGCGGTTGAAGGAGGTGGTTTGTGCCGGTCCTTGTTGGCGGGCGCGAGGTCTTGGAACTCTTCGCTGGGCGAAAGCTCTGTCTTGGCGGCCGGCCAGGACCGACGACGGTGACGCCTGTGGTGGGCGCCGCATACTTCTTGAAGGCGTCGTTGAAGCGGGTGTTTCTTGTTCTCCACTCGGGCTCTCCGGGGGAAACCCTAGACCCCTCGCGGGATCGGGCGTGGGCGGCGATCTTGCGTCGTTTTTCCTCTTGAGGCCTCGCTTTGGATGTCCACCGGACAAAGGAGACTTGTGGAGTGTTTTGGTGGTTTCGGCGGAGGCGGGTTCGTCTTCGGCCAGGCGGGGCGCGGCCTTGGGGCCGGCGTGGTAGTTGGAGCGGTGGCTCCGGTCTTTCGCGTTTGTCTGTTGCGTTGAGGTGTGGTGTCAACCTGACTGGTCGTCGACCCGTATGGAGCGCAGCCTCGGGGCTGGCGTGTCATGTCGTGTTGTAACGGTTTTTCGGCCAGTTTTCCTCATAAACGGGCCAACTCTTTTCTCCTATATCAATGAAGGTAAAGCTTTTGCCTCGTTTCAAAAAAAAATATTAGCATTCATCACATAGAGCACGAGCATCTAAGTCACACTCATTTATTAGACTTGTTGTATTAGTGGACTAACACATTGCTAGTGCTATATATACAAGCTCGAGGGCGCTCCATTGCGGCACTCACTCCATTCCCCATTACCTTTTTCCCCATTACCTGGTCGACCATCTGCTCTCCTCGAGCTCAAGACTAGCTAGCTAGGTAGACACCATGAGCGCCGTGACCATGATCTCCTCCGGTCTTCGTCCATGCTCTCTCCTCGCGGCAGCAACCCTGACACTGCTCATCATCCAAGCGCAGGGCATCACCAGGCACTACCATTTCAACGTACGTCTCCCCTTCCACTAGTTAGTTAGCTAGCTCCTTCATAATCTGCATGCATGGTGGATTTGCTGATTTTTATCACACCCGCGTACGGTGGTGTGTTCTTGATTGGTGCTTGTTAATGGAGATCAGGAGATGTGCGTGCAGGTGCAGATGGCGAACGTGACGAGGCTGTGCGGCACCAAGAGCATCGTGACGGTGAACGGGCGGTTCCCGGGGCCGGAGATCGTCGCCAGGGAAGGCGACCGCCTCCACGTACGCGTCACCAACCACGTCGCACACAACATGACAATTCACTGGTACACTTGACTTTCAACTAGCCTTAGCTTTTTACTACTAGTAACGTATGTTTTTTTCCCGACCGATTAATAGTGGTGGTAACGTATGTTCAGCTGTGACCAAGCTCACTTGAATCAGTTCCTGCTTAGCTCCTTTTAAACCGGTAGCTAGCTCTAGCTTTTAACCAGTAGTAACGGCTACCGTCGTCAAGCTTACCGCTGTTGTCGTGTTGCAGGCACGGGATCCGGCAGCTGCGGACGGGGTGGGCCGACGGGCCGGCGTACATCACGCAGTGCCCGATCCAGACGGGCCAGACGTACGTGTACCGGTTCACCGTCACCGGGCAGCGCGGCACGCTCTGGTGGCACGCGCACATCTCCTGGTTCCGCTCCACCGTCTACGGCGCCATCATCATCCTCCCCAAGCGCGGCGTCCCCTACCCCTTCCCAGCGCCGCACAAGGAGGTCCCAGTCATCTTCGGTGAGCCCTACTGCACGCATTCTCAGTGTTTCGAGCGTCGGCCATCACGAAGCTTAATTTGTTGGGTTTTGCAGGTGAGTGGTGGAGGGCCGACACGGAGGAGGTGATGAGAGCCAAGCGCTGAAGGTGGGCGGCCCCCCGAATATCTCCGACGCGTACACCATCAACGGCCTTCCCGGGCCGCTCTATGACTGCTCCGTCAAAGACACGTTCAGGCTCAAGGTGACGCCTGGGAAGACGTATCTGCTACGCCTCGTCAACGCGGCTCTCAACGACGAGCTCTTCTTCTCCATCGCCAACCACACCCTCACCATCGTCGAGGTTGACGCCGTCTACGTCAAGCCCCTCACCGTCGACATCCTGGTCATCTCCTCGGGCCAGACCACCAACGTCCTTCTCACTGCCAAGCCGGTCTACCCCAACGCCAGCTTCTACATGTCTGCCACAGGATACTCCGTCGACCGTCCCCCCGCCTACTTCGACAACACCACCGTCAGCGCCATTCTCGAGTACCGCAACCCGTCCGCATCAAGCTTCCACAAGGAGCTTCCGATCTTCAGTCCGCCCCTGCCGCCCTTCAACGACACCAACTTTGTCGTCAACTTCACGACCGGACTCCGCAGCCTCAACACGCCGGAGTACCCGGCGGCCGTGCCGCGGTCTGTTGATAGGCGGTTCTTCTTCACGATCAGCCTTGGCACACTCCCGTGTCCCGAGAACACGACGTGCCAGGGCCTCCACGGCGGGCAGTACGCGGCAGCCGTGAACAACGTCTCGTTCATTCTCCCTTCCAAGGCGCTCCTGCAATCGCACTTCACCGACCAGTCCACAGGCGTCTACCAGCCCGACTTCCCGGCCATGCCACTCTCGCCATTCAACTACACGGGGACACCACCGAACAACAGCAACCTGGGCACGGGGACCAGGCTGCTCGTGCTGCCCTACAACACCTCGGTGGAGCTGGTGATGCAGGACACCAGCATCGTCGGGTTCGAGAGCCACCCCCTGCACCTTCACGGCTACAACTTCTTCGTGGTCGGGCAGGGGTTCGGCAACTACAACCCGACCACCGACCCAGCCAAGTTCAATCTCGTCGACCCCGTCGAGCGGAACACCGTCAGCGTGCCTCCCGGTGGCTGCACTGGTGGAAAAACAGGCTTCGGGTGAGCCCCATAAGTCGCGATGCTGCAGGAACCGCGACTAATGGTACCTTTAGTCGCGGTTCGGGAGGGCCCAGGGCGCTCGGTGGCCAGCCGGTGCGTGGGGGCTTTAGTCGCGGTTGGCCAGGCCAACCGCGACTAAAGGCCCTTTAGTCGCGGTTGGCCAGGCCAGCCGGGACTAAAGCCCCTCCCCTATATACCCACCCAGCAGCCAACACTTAGCCATTTGGTGCCATTCTCTTCACAAACTTCACAAGTGAGTGTTAGGTTTGTTTTTGGTTCCTCTTATGCACATAAGGTGTTTGATGAAATGCCCCAAGAGCATGAAACAAACATGATATGAAGTGTTGGAGCCACACTTGAGCTTTCTCATTTATTTTTTCCTCCTCGATCGCGGTTAGCAACTTGAACCTTTGATGTGTCGTCATTGATACAATATGCATGTGTGTGTAGTTCATTGTTTAATTTATATTGTTTGTAGCTAGTTAGTTTAACAAATGCATGATGGTTAATTATATATTTTATATTATAATAATGCAGATGAATCGGCAATGGATGTACGGTAACCGACTCTCCGGCGAGTTCAGTACGGGTTTGAAAGATTTCCTCGTAGTGGCTAATGCGAACAAGCAGGGGGGTTTGTTATCTGTCCATGTGTTAAGTGTAAGAATCAGAAGGGTTACTCTTCCTCAAGAGATGTTCACATGCACCTGCTTCGGCACGGTTTCATGCCAAGCTATAATTGTTGGACCAAGCATGGAGAAAGAGGGGTTATAATGGAAGAAGATGAAGAAGGGGATGATTTCATCGATGAAAGCTATTTTTCTCATTTCGGTGATACTTTCATGGAGGATGCTGAAGGTGAAGGGGAATGTGAAGGGGAAGGTGAAGAAGAGGATCCCGTTGATGATCTTGGTCGGACCATTGCTGATGCACGGAGACGCTGCGAAACTGAAAAGGAGAGGGAGAATTTGGATCGCATGTTAGAGGATCACGAAGGCGCTGTACCCGGATGCGATGATGGTCAAAAGCTGGGCTGCACCCGGATTTCTGAGATGGAAGGCACAGGCAGGTGTAGCTGACTCGGCATTTGAAAACTTGCTGAAAATGTTGAAGAATATGTTTCCAAAGAATAACGAGTTGCCCGCCACCACGTACGAAGCAAAGAAGGTTGTCTGCCCTCTAGGTTTAGAGGTTCGAAGATACATGCATGCATCAACGATTGCATCCTCTACCGCGGTGAATACGAGAATTTGAATGAATGCCCGGTATGCCGCATTGCGTTATAAGATCAGAGGCGATGACCCTGGTGACGATGTTGAGGGCAGAAACCCAGGAAGAGGGTTCCCGCCAAGGTGATGTGGTATGCTCCTATAATACCACGGTTGAAACGTCTGTTCAGGAACAAAGAGCATGCCAAGTTGTTGCGATGGCACAAAGAGGACCGTAAGTCGGACGGGGAGTTGAGACACCCCGCAGATGGAACGCAATGGAGAAAGATCGACAGAGAGTTCAAAGATTTTGCAGCTGACGCAAGGAACATAAGATTTGGTCTAAGTACGGATGGCATGAATCCTTTTGGCGAGCAGAGCTCCAGCCATAGCACCTGGCCCGTGACTCTATGCATCTACAACCTTCCTCCTTGGTTGTGCATGAAGCGGAAGTTCATTATGATGCCAGTGCTCATCCAAGGTCCGAAGCAACCCGGCAACGACATCGATGTGTACCTAAGGCCATTAGTTGATGAACTTTTACAGTTGTGGGGCAGACCTGGTGTCCGTGTGTGGGATGAGCACAAAGAAGAGGAATTTGACCTACGAGCGTTGCTTTTCGTAACCATCAACGATTGGCCTGCTCTTAGTAACCTTTCGGGACTGTCAAATAAGGGATACAATGCATGCACGCACCTTGAGACCGAAAGTGTACATTTGCCAAATTGTAAGAAGAACGTGTACCTTGGGCATCGTCGATTTCTTCCGAAAGGTCATCCAGTAGAAAGAAAGGCAAGCATTACAACGGCAAGGCAGATCACCGGCCGGGAACACACTGGTGCTAAGGTATTTGATATGGTCAAGGGTTTGAAAGTCATCTTTGGAAAGGGTCCTGGCGGACAATCCGAAGGGAGCTGACGGGCACGTAGCCATGTGGAAGAAGAAATCTATATTCGGGAGCTAGAATATTGGAAAGTCCTAGAAGTCCGCTCTGCAATCGACGTGATGCACGTTACGAAGAATATTTGCGTGAACATCCTAAGCTTCTTGGGCGTGTATGGGAAGTCAAATGATACAAAGGAAGCACGGCATCCAGAACGGTTTGAAAGACCGTGCCAGCTACGCTACGACCAAAGAAGAGAAGGTCATCTTTTTTGAATGCCTGAGCAGTATGAAGGTCCCGTCTGGATTCTCGTCCAATATAAAGGGAATAATAAACATGGCGGAGAAAAAGTTCCAAAACCTGAAGTCTCACGACTGCCACGTGATTATGACGCAATTGCTTCCGATTGCTTTGAGGGGGCTCCTGCCGGAAAATGTTCGAGTAGCCATTGTGAAGCTATGTGCATTCCTCAATGCAATCTCTCGGAAGGTAATCAATCCAGAAGTTCTACCACGGTTACAGAACGATGTGATCCAATGTCTTGTCAGTTTCGAGTTGGTGTTCCCGCCATCCTTCTTCAACATTATGACGCACCTCCTGGTTCACCTAGTCGATGAGATTTCCATTCTCGGTCCTGTATTTCTACACAATATGTTCCCCTTCGAGAGGTTCATGGGAGTATTAAAGAAATATGTTCGTAACCGTGCTAGGCCAGAAGGAAGCATCGCCAAGGGCTATGGAAATGAGGAGGTAATTGAGTTTTGTGTTGACTTTGTTCCTGACCTTAAGCCGATTGGTCTTCCTCAATCGCGGCACGAGGGGAGACTAAGTGGAAAAGGCACGATCGGAAGGAAATCAATGATATGTATGGACGGCCATTCTCTGACTCGCGCCCTCGCCCGCGCACTTCATCTTCTTCGCAGTTCTCGTCGCCTCTTCGCCTCTTCCGCGCCGAAGGCCTGCCGCCGTGTCGCCCCGTCGCCCGCCGCCCCGTCGACAACGCCGCCCGCCGTCGCCCCGTCGCCCGCCGCCCCGTCGTCGTCCTCGCGCGCCCCGGCCGCCCCGTCTTCCTCGCCGTACGTCGTCACCGCGCCCCGCCCCGGCCCACGCGCGCGCGCCGCCCCCGGCCTCTCGCCCACGCCGCCGCCACTATCACCGCCGGTATCACCGGCCGCGCGCCACGCGCGCTCGCTCGCCCGCCCGGCCTCAACGGCGCCGCCTCGCTCGCCCACGCGCGCGCGCGGCCGGACAGAGAGATGAGGAGAGACAGAGAGATGAGGAGATCGCCGGCCCCTTTTTTGTTTTTTTGTTTTTATTAATTATCTCACAATTTGTTAATTTAAATTGTACACTAAAATTTGACTTAAAAAAAGATTGTGTAAAGAAAACTAAAATTTGACTTAAAAAAATTAAAATTGACTTAAAAAAGATTGTGTAAAAAACTAAAATTTGACTTAAAAAAGATTGTGTAAAAATTTGACTTAAAATTTGACTTAAAAAACTAAAATTTGACTTAAAAAAGATTGTGTAAAAATTTGACTTAAAATTTGACTTAAAATTTGACTTAAAAAACTAAAATTTGACTTAAAAAAGATTGTGTAAAAATTTGACTTAAAATTTGACTTAAAATTTCGTCACCGACCCCGCGTGTATATGGAGGGGGCGGCGAGGCCCTCGCCTCCCCCTCCTTATACGCGCCGGCCGCCGGTGTTCGCGGCGAGGGCGGCGCCACCGCCACCGCCGCCCACCGCTCGCCACCGCCGCCGCCCCCTTTCGCCACCGCGACCCCGCATATATGCATGTGTTGTGTCTCGACTCCGACTCCGCGCGCCCTTCCTCGCCCCCTCCTTTTGCCACCGCCCTTTCGCCACCGCCACCGCCCCCTTCTTCACTTAATTAATTTGCTTTGACTACATGTTTTCGGGATGACATATGGCGGACGATAGAGCTGACCCGATTCGGACAACTATGATCCGGACGCCGAAGACCATATGTTCGGCATCATAAATGGCGATATTCCATTTGTGCCGACCGGAGAAGAAGAAGATGATATCTCTTCTTATCTGAACCTTGAGGGTGAAGATGAAGGGCGCCGTCACAAGATGATGCCGAAGAAACGTCGATAAACGACGATCTTCAATTGGAAGTAGCAACCACCTCCGGCGCCGAGGTATATATATATACATATTGAGCGTCTGGTGATACAAACTAACTGATTTGAATAAATGTGTGTGTACTAACGCGCGCGACTCTCTTTCTTATTTTAGCCCTCGGCCGGATCGTCGAAAAAATCGAGTACGTCGTCAAAGCGTGGCGCAACCAAGACGATGAAAGCAGGAGAAACATGCACCATCGATGTTGTCGACGAAGCAACCGGCAGGCCGCTGGAGCCCAGCAAGAACGCCACCAAGTTTGTCGGCCAATGCGGAGCCGTTGTTAGAGACAACGTCTCGATCACCCGCCAGGAGTGGAATGAGCCAAAGAAGGCACGTGTTGGTTTCACTTTTGTCGATAAGAGAGAAAAAAAGATTGCTTCAACAAGCTTATGGAACATTTCGTTCTACCTCCGGAATACCGCAAATACGATGAGGAGGGTAACAAGATTGCGGAAAACAAGAAGAGGCGCAAGCTAGTCAAACAGTTCGCTCTTTCTAGGATGGCCAACGCATTCCGGAAATACAAGCAAAATCTAGCCCATGACTTTGTCAACCAGGGCAAGACTCCGGATTTCAAAGGACAATATGAGAAACGCAACATGATTGGCCAATTTGTGAAGCAAAAGAAATCGGAGCAGTTCCTTGAACTATCGAAAAAAATAAGGAAAATGCGGCCAAGAAGGAGTACAATCATAAAATGGGGCCAGGAGGGTATCGCTTTTGGTAGCCTAGGTGGGAGAAGATGGAGAACGAGCTGAGGGCGCGAGGAATCCGTCCAGGTACGGAGGGATGGGACCCAAGGGCCAAAAGCTGGTGGTACGGGCATGGGGGATCGCTGAACCCGGAGACGGGGAGTGTGTTTACCAGGGCAAAATAATTACACCCACCAAAAAGCTTATTGAGGCAATGAGGGATGCTCAAGAGGGGAGGATCAAGTTCAACGGAGAGAACGACGCCCGACAAAGCCCTCGGGAATCCCGAACACGGAGGACGTGTACGAGGCATGGGGCCCATTCCATGGAAAATAGGGTTCCCCCAGAACGATGACCCGTACGGTTACAGAAGCCGTAAGAGAAAGATGGATCGGGAAAAAGATGTTGTGGCGCGGTTGGTAACGGAAATGGATGTGATGAAGAAAACCGTGAGTGTACTAGTAGCCGAAAGAGAGGCAGCTCGGGCGCAGCATGAAGATCATCCAATGGATCTCGGAAGCCGAGCGGAGAAGAAGCAGCATGGCTTCCACGGAGGCCTCACCGGCTGGTGCCCGACGATAGAAATTACTGCACCGGAGCCTCGGTGGTCGAAATTACACACCGGAGCCTCCTCGCTACCCCGTGGACGATATAAAGGAGATGAAAGCATGTCATCTGTATTATCCTATCGGGAACATGTCCATGAAGGTAGCCATCGGCAGTGCTTTACCACTGGAGCACTCCACCACAACAACCCCATTCAAGATGGCTATGCTCGTGTCACGGTGGAGGAGATAGTCCAAGGGTTTGAGGACCGGACATTGACATTGCTACACCGAAGGGGTGAAAAGACTTGGAGATGTCAAGCGCCTTCATTCTATGGCAGAAGAAATTTATCAAGTTTCCAGGCGAGGCGCCAACAAGTCCACCCCGTACGGTGGTGGTGGTGGCGGTGGCGTGACGGTGGCGGTGGCGGTGGCGGTGACGGTGGCGGTGGCGGTGGTGCTTCACCTAATACACCTCATTCACGTCAGCCGACGCGCCCCCGTCCTCGTCTCGGGTGATCGGACACCGGTACCCGCAATCCACCTCCGTGAAGAAGCGCGGGGTTATTAACCGGACCCTTACGTACCTAAGAAAACAAAGGTACCGGAGGTATCAAAGCCTCTCCCCACGAGGCCTTGGGAAAGTAGTGCCGAGGAAGTCGAGGCGGCGCGGCTGCTGATTTAGAGAAATGGAAGGCGAGCGTCAAGAAGAAAATAGAGGGCGCCAAGCCATATTCGACAAGGAAAAGAGTGGGCTAAGTCATTTTTGAACACACCGTCCCAAGCCGCGAAGAATCTGCCCGACGACTATTTACGTGAACTTCGTAGGCAAGCACTCGCGTTCAAGAGGAACCAAGAGTTGCGGAGAAGAAAGCCTTGGAGGACGAGGCCGAGACAAAATTAGAAAGGGGGAAAGAAGTTGCCCAGCTCGGGGAACAAAGTAAACAATCGATCGCCCCGCTCATAGTGCAAGCCGCCGGTCCGGATGCCCCGATATCATAGCAGCTGCGGCAGCACATGGATTGACTTAGAAAGTGCCAAGAACAAGCGGCCGACTTAGGTATCACTCTTCGTGCACTTTAGGCCTTGATGAGGCGCCAATGAAGGACGTAGTATTTACATATGTGAAGAATGGCCCTCTCATCGAGCCTGCGCAGAAGAGGATCTACCTCGACAAATGAAAGGTCTGCTAAATTGGTACAAGGGTTACATAAAACATAAAGACGCCAAAGACTATATCTATGCGGAAGTTAAATATGAGCATCACTTCAAACGTTACTGGGTACAAATTCCTCGAGTGAATTGTTCCAGCTGTTCAATCTGCGCGACTCGACAAATCTATCATCAGTTGCTACGTTCTGTAAGTGATTTATTAATTTCTACCCCATCTCGTTCATTGCCTGCACTATATATATATATATATTGTCCTAACTATCTTGTTGTGTACGCTATATATTATGCAGAATGAAGAAGCGGAAATGCGAATAAGGAACATCCATGATGTTGGGTTCATTGACCCACACATCGTTAATTCATATGTGTTAGAACACCACCCCGCCGACGTGGAGGAAGACCTGTGGCGGTTTATTAGAAAACTATTTCCTTACCATTTTGGGTGAGTGTTTCTGTCTTGAGCACATTCTCTTTTGTTTACTCCATGCATATATGTGGCTAATCGATGAGTTATGCATGACTGTGCATGTATCGTGTCCGCAGGTTCCACTGGATTCTTATGGTAATTAAAGTTCAGACCTCCTCAGTTCTCGTCCACGACTCTCTGAATATGGATCCGGCGCTTTGGGGCGACATGAGAAAAATGATGCAAAAGTAATTATTTTCATTCATTTGCGCTCTATATCGATCGGCCTATTTCGTTCATCATTTCCTAATATCAAGTAACTAATTAATAACTCTCTTGTTTATTTAATTTTCTTTGCCTCGTAGGGTTTGGAGACGGTTCGTAGATACCAAGGTCGGTGAATTCAAAAAAGAGCTACATTTTAAAATGGCAGTGCGGACGACTGGGGATACTCAGCCACCGGGGACCAATCTATGTGGATACTATGTTTGTGAGAGGATCCGGAGATACTGCAATGAGCGGGACCAGAATGTGAGAACAACATCCTGAGGAATAACCTCCGGAAGACGCTTAGTGCTCGCTTCCGACCACTTCAAGAGGAACTAGCTGGATGGTTGGCGAGGGAAGTCATCGATCCTAGAGGAGAACACTATTACGATGACGTAGAACTTTATATGCACCAGAATTTGTAACTAACTTGTTCAAAATTGTATATGGTCATCCGATATTGAATATATATTGTATATGGTCATCCGATATTGAATATATATTGTATATTTCTCTTGAATTCTTTTTGGTTCTAATTTCAAATTTGTTTGAAATTGTACATTCATATGCATGTATGTATACAGTACCGTAGAATATGTGAAACTCCTTCAAAATTAAAACCCAAAAGAAATAAAATAATACAAATTAAAAAGAAACCAGATTTAGGGGAGGGGGCTAAACCCTAAACCTGCGGAGGCCTTTAGTCGCGGTTGGCCAAAAGAACCGCGACTAAAGGTCCTCCGCCCTTCGCCTGCGGCCCACGTGGACGGGCCTTTAGTCGCGGTTCGTAAGGAACCGCGACTAAAGGGGGGGCCTTTAGTCGCGCTACTTTGGTCGCGGTTGCGCCACCGCGACTAAAGGCAGTTGCCAACCGCGACCAAAGCCCCTTTTTCCACCAGTGCTGGGTGGCTATTCGCTTCCTTGCTGATAATCCAGGTACCACCTAAAGTTACAATTATACAATCTATACGTGAGACAGAGCAACCTAACAAATAACAAAAATTCATGTGTGCCCCTGACGCAGGTGTATGGTTCATGCATTGCCATTTCGCGGTGCATACGGCGTGGGGGCTGAAAATGGCCTGGCTAGTGCAGGATGGTAGCAATCCCAATGAGAAACTGCTCCCACCGCCATCTGATATGCCCAAATGCTAGATGTAATCACAGCTGATGTTTAATTCTGTTGGGAAATCAGAACACACACATAACGTGTGGTATGAAAACTGCAGCGAAATAAAGTACAACTTCACCTTCCTTTTTATGCCCAGATGCTAGGAGGAACTTATCGCAGCTGATGTTTAGTTCTTGGGCAATTAGCACATAACCTGATATGAAAAACTGGTGCGGAATAGAGTACAACTTTAAAAAACCCTGTGGCCCCGCTGATATAGTTGCTCATCACAAAATTAAGGGTGTGACTATTTCTCAGTCGACTGAGAACTAACTTCGTTCTTAGTCAGATGATGTCATAAAATCTCAGTTGCAACTCATGTTACATCTTATAACTAGGACAAATCACGATGCAAATCAAATGATGTAGAACTTGACTGAGCACGATGTTAGTTCTAACAAATCCCCAAAATTAAACATATGCAACAGGCAGGAACATATATGGAGGACAAATTCGCACTTATCAGACCAGACGCCAAACTAACGCCAATGTATGTCCTCTAAAATATGTTTTTACAACCACAATAGCAAAAAAAAAAATTTAATAACTCAACGACATCAAATTTTAACATGGAAAACTAAGGAGTACTTGGTGTAAAGACTTCACTAATGCAAATTGTAACATGTATTAAAATCTTATTTCCTTATCATCAATTTTTTCCTCCATATTTTGAAGCCGTTAAAAATACATCAAGATTTCACTATCTTGGATGTCATCAACAAGGTTTAGAGAAGAAGAGTTAGGGTTTGGAACAATCTAACTAATGGTGATGTAATCATAGGTTGAAAGAGACAAAGTAGTAGATGTTTTTTCTGAAACAAAGCAAAAGATTTACCATTTTCACTAATTAAGAGAGGTTTTTAGAAGTCTTACAAACCTGTCTTGGCCAAAGAGGACAAGACCACAAATACTAGAGAGCTACTCTCATGACGTTAAATTACTTAAAGCTTTGGCGCCTGCAAGGAACCACATAGCCGCCTCCTCTTTTATTTTCGAAACAAACATAGCGACGGTAATGGATTGGTTTTGAAAACCCATACATTTCTTTCCTTCTAAATCTCCCAAGAGACAAGCATTCAAAGCGGGGCCAATGCATTTCTTGATTGTCCTCCCTTGTGTATGACCTCAATCCACCACTCTTGATGGAATTAAGGGACACCATGCCAACTTGACGAATCAATGTCCTCAAGACCAAGCCAAGGCTTTAAGTTGGACCACACACGAATCGAGAAACTGAACATGAATAGTAGGTGGGCAGCCGACTAATGGTGTTGAATGCAAATCTTACATAGGCAAAAAATTGACATCCCCCCCCCCATGCAAGTCTATCCGCCGTCTAAACCCGATTTTGTAGGATCAACCATGCAAAGATTTTGCATCTCGGAGGTGCCCAAGGTTTTCAAACCAAGGAAGGCATCAGAGAGTCCGTGAGCCCAGGAATTTCATCTTGTAAGCCGATTTTGCCGAATAGCAACCAAAGATTGAGGGTCCATGTGAATGGAGGTGAGCATTTTCCAAAGCTTGTAAAATTGAGCAATGTGGTCAAAGGGGAGACCATCACGAGTGTTGATTTGGGAGACCCAAAAATCATTTTCCAAGGCTTTATGCACCAAGCATTTTTTTTCTTCTTAGAGCGATTAAATAGAAGTGGAGCCACAAACTAATAGATGTAGAATTAACCACAGAGGAACACCCGTTGTGTAATAGCAAACTTCTTCCTTCAACTTACTCTTCGACCTCTTCTTCCCTGAAGCCAAGATGGATTTTCAAGCATGAAGCATCCGCTGCGTGGTGTCTTTGGCTGTGTACATCGTAGGAGAGCTCTTGCTGCTTGTCGTGGTCTGGCATTTGCCGGGATCTGGATAGTGTGACTCAGCATTAGGGCCAAATCGTTGCAGTTGGTGACTCCCAGTATCATCTACATGCAAAAGTTTGGCTTCTCCTGATTTTGGAGGGGAGAGTTTGGGTTAATATATCCATGTTGTGCAGCTTATTTCCCTTGACTACTGACACTGCTTTTGGGTATGCTGGCTTCTCTCTTACAAGGAATAATCTAGCTTGCAGCTTGCAGCAATTCACGAAAACCAATTCCTTGTTGCTACAAGCGTGGTACACCTTTGAGATGTTTGAAAGGTGCAACATCACCATAGTTGCAATTTTGAGGGATATCTTGCAAGAAATGATGATCAAGTTTACCATTTTGTTTCCTGCTAATCCATTCAGAAATGGTGTGTCGTTCAGTCTGGAACAGAACATGTTAAGAATCAGTGGCGGTTTCTCTTTGAAGATATCAGATTGATGCTTCCAGTCTATGGTTTTCGCTGCTCAAGGTTTGGAATGTAAGGTGAAATAATATTTTTAATGTGAGTCCTGACGGTTTTAAACACGAGGCAAGCGCTTAGTTGCGGAGCTCGCGCTGCCAACAAATAAAAGCTCTGAGGGTTACTGCATTGGGATAGTGCAAAACCGATGCGTTTTTTTCTCACGGACAATCTTGTACTCCCTCCGATTCATATTATTTGTAACTAGTATGGATGTACCTAAAACTAAAATATGTCTAGATACATCTATATTAGTGGCAACTAATATGGATCGGAGGGATTTTTTTTTTGAACAGGCGCACGATCTTGTATGTGACACCAAGACGGAAATGATTCGGTTCATTAATTGATGGTGCAAACATTACTGCCGTGATATAGTTAAGCACGACACAATTTATTTTTTGCCTCAATTTTGTTTTCATTATTTTCGCAAAACACTTAATCAAAGTTTGATTAACCCTAATATATCCATACTCAATTACACTAAAATCATAATTTTGTTTTATTTAAGATATAAAATTCCATTTACATCACTTTAAGATCAAAAAATTCCATTGCAGTGAAAATTCCCTGATGGGGAGCTTGATGGGGAGCTTTCAGTGTAGGATTTCTACCTAAATCTGAACATATCAAGTTAACTACAAAATAAATATTTTTTAAGAAAAAAATTCCTAGATGTGTTTTTAGTCTGAGCACATCTGTCTTCTCTACAACTTTATCGATTAAAACATTGATTAAGTAAGAGAAATAAAAGCAAGATAAAGCATGAAGAACAAGAGGGGATGAAGAACATACCTGCAGAACAAGCACGTCGGTGGAAGACTCTTGCGTCGGCGTGCCTTGAGCATATCTGGCGTTAGGCCAAGGCCAAGCTATAACTCTTTATCTAAAGCAAAACTGGGGATAGATGGGGATGGGACCTATGGTGTAGTGGACAGTGGAGTGTTGCGAGCTCTAGATTTTGTAGAGAGGGGGAATGATGCGAGATCTAGGTTTAGTAGTGGGGAGAGGGGAGTGCGACGACGTGGTTAGACAACAAGTGTTTCATATATTATATAGGAGTGCTGCAAAATCTAGGGTTAGCTTAATGCCCCTTGAGTTAGTAATGGTTAAAATTTGGTGGGTCACAGTCACATGTGGTTGACCAGTGGTATGAAATTAAAGCAATATAAATTGGAGAAAAACTGCTCACATATATTTATTAAATTCATAAGAACCAAATTACATATCATTACCCCATTAATTTGCGTCGAGCTTGCTAAATATGTGTAGTGTCATCATGGTCAAGAGATGAAGGCATTTTTCCTTAAGCCTGATTACCTTAGGCACCACTGGGCCATTCAATTTCCCTTTGTTCACCGATTATGTATGCAGTGTTGTACTAGCCTAGGCGGTGGTAGGTCATCCTTGTCAGCGAGACGATATTGACAAGTCTCTTTGCGGTAAACATCAAGTCTAATCCACGGCATCATAAGATATGCTCTAGTTTAGCTATTACATCATTAGTAAACTCCGGTCAATCTTGGAACCTACCATGACATACATATTTGCTGGTATGGGTGCTAACATGGCCAAATATTTGTGTGTCGACCATGAGAACCACCGAGAATTCTCATCCGCCGGATGAAAACTTTAGCAGGTGTGAAAGGCTTCTGCTGTCCAAAAATTCTGTCGGGCATGGGGGTCATTTGTGTAGTGGAGACAAGCTAATATGACATCGACCATTTTCAAGCATCAGTTATGCTCACACACAATAAGTGAGATTCACGAGAAGAAAATATCTTCGCGTTTCCTTTGTGTTTACAAGGCTATCAAAAGAGGTAATGATATAGGGGTGTAGTATAATTTATTAACGATTTCAACATGTATGATGTTTTACTTGCCTGATCATCACCTTATAGAAGATCTTGACCTTCTGTCATTCAGGTTATGCCACTAGATATGGACGACAAGGCCTCTTCCCCAAGTTCAACAGCGGGGACCCTCTAAGATTAAGCTCAGTGATGGTTCCTCAAAATCTTCGTCTCAATCCTCCTTAGATTCAAGTTCATAAGCCAGATAGACCGTCTGGAGAGCCACCCGTGGGGCATCAACTGGTAGTGAGCATGATGGAGGCCCTTGAAGATTGCAGATGTAGCAATATCGAGTATGTGTTATCGATGGATGCACGATCGATGTTTGGCTTCATAGGAAATATTTGGTATCAACTTCAAGTCATCTTTCATTCATATTTTGCGTTTAGAAACCTTTGATTTCTACTCGATGGGTTGTCGTCGAGATGTCTTTTACTATGAGCTATAATGATAATATATTTCGTGTTGAAAGAAACTTACTCTTCTTTGTTTTACTCTCGGTGTTTTCTCTTCTCCAATGGAGACTAACCTAATCTTTTTTGCAAGATGAGGGGGTTAACATATTTCTTTCCTTATGTGAATGTTCCAATTTTCCCTAGATCATGCTCTAATGGATGATAGGCTGTTGCTCATGTTTGACCTACCTAAAAGTTTTAACTTGTCCATCTCCTCACATCCCACATGAGGCGGATATCTCAACAAATCCCTCTTTGAATCACAGGGGAGGCATCACCATACTCTCTACCTTGCAACATGTTTATATTTTTCACTTGGAAATATCTTGTTCATCATATTCAAAATATTCTTGTTGGTGTGGATCTTCTCAAGTTGTAGCAACTTGGGATGCAAAACGTCTTGAGTCCAATGATGTCTCGCACCAATGAGCTTTGTTTGGGAGTTCAATCTCGAATTATCGGTAAGATGAACATCAGTTTGACTTCCATGAAACATATTGCATTTCTCTAACTTCATGCCTAACTCCTGATACTCACAAGTATAATGGATTGTAATAGCCTTCGTTGGAAAGTTTCTTTATCTTGCTTTATATTTGACACAATGGCAGCAAGAGAATATTGGTCAGACTTTAGGGAGACGATAGTCTCAACCACACATATGTTTAAGACTTGATAGATTTCAATAATTGGTGTCAATTTCAATAAATATAACAATTGCAAAGTAAGTAATAAAGCACTCTGCTCCCAATAGTAAACCACCACAAGAGCGTATGCATACCTTGCAATTTAGATAGAAAGGCACGTCAATGAAAGTGCCTTGAAAAGTCTTTGTCCCATCAACTTATCGTGGTGCGCCGCTAGAAGGGTGCATATATTGTCATGGTAAACTTCTATGCTGATACAAAATTTGCATTGTGGCAGGTTGCATGCAAGAATAGTGTTTTTTTTTTTGAGAATTTCTCTGCATTCATATCACAGAAAGATACAAAGTTGTTGACCCTTACAAGCACAGAGAAACACAAATACAAAGGACCAAAAACACCTAGAACACCCTAAGACCACCATAGCCCATGAAGATCTCCGGAGCCCTGAGTCATCATCCCATAGACTTGAGAGAAGACCCCTGCAGAAAGAACTACAACCAAGCGCAAGCAGGTCATCATCTTCGACCACGGTGCAATTGCCACCACGCTGCTTCCTCCTTCCTTGACACCAGTGCCGAGAAGGCATGGACACCAATCCAACACACCTGCAGCAGCCGTCGCCATCTTTGGCTTTGAGTACCGCGAAAAGTGTCCCTTCCAGAAGGAAGGGAACTCGAGTCAACCGACCGGTCCAGCACCGCGGCCGGGCCATCCGCCCGGGCAAACCAGGAACTCCCTCCAGCATCAGCGCGAGGAGGAAGAAAAACAGGCAGCAAATCATACCGACAAGGAGGAAGAAGGGTCTTTCTCCCGACCATCTGGCCGATTTTGGCGTCGCCACGTCGGACCGCCTCCTCCCCTCGCCACCAAGGCCGGCCGGAAGAAGCTGCAAAACGTGACAGCCGCAAGCCACCAGAAGAACACAAACCCTAAAGGAAGACATGGTGCCATCTCCTTCCTCTCCCTCGCCACCACGGCCGGCCGAGGAGAAGGCAACAACATCAGCACTCCTCCGACTCTAGAACAGACTCCAAACTCCACGGCATGGTCGAAATTCGACCGTGCCCGGGAATCCACCCTCCCCGATCCGCAGATCGAGAGGAAACCAGGCCAGCAGCTCGCCGGCGCCGCCACAGTGGCCTTGCCGAGATGGGGATCGAGCTCCAGCATCCTTATTCCGACGCGACGTCGCCTCCACCATCTCGACGCCGTCCCAGAGCACCACGCGAAGACAAGGCCGGGCGCTTCCCGGCGCAGCAGAGGAGGAGCCCCCGCCGCCGCCACGCCACCGGGGCTTTGCCCGGCGGCGCCACCGGCGGCGGCGGCGGGAGGAGGGGGTGCGGTGGGTGTGGCAGCTAGGGTTGGGGTCGTGGGTTTCTGTCTTGGGGGCCGAACGGCTTCGGAGTTTTTATGTTTCTTCTTGATCTAGTCGTTATTAAACCTACATGATATAGTGTTTTTTTAATGTCGGGAGGTGGATGCATGCACAAATTATCTCACTTGACGATATCACGTAAAAAAACAGATTATTTGCCACGTTCATAGTGGTTTTGATGCCAAAGACTCATCAAATATGTCCTGCTAACCGATGAAGTATGGATCGCTGACTACCAAGTCCCAAATTAACGCTACGTGTTCAGAAGGAGTGACTTGAAGAGAAATAAATGGATCAAGACGACCCCTCATATGCGGATGGAACTTTCATTCATGTCTGATACGTCCAAAACGTATCTACTTTCCCGAACACTTTTGTTGATGTTTTTCCTCTAATTTGTGTGTTTTGAATACAACTAACACAGACTAACGTTGTTTTCTGTAGAATTGCTCTAGTGTCTCGTTTTTGTGCAGAAATCTGACTTTCAGAAAAATTACTAGAAAATATCGCAAAGTCCCTATTTTACCCGAAGACTCACAGAGCCAGAAGACGAGACGAAGAAGAGCCACGGGGGGCCACACCATGCCTAGGCGCGGGCCACCCCTGACCGTGCCTAGGGGTGGTGTGGCCGCTTCGGGTACCCCCTCGACCTCTCCTCCTGACTATATAAAAGCCCCTGACCTGAAAACAGAGGGGGGTTCGACGTTTTTCCAGAAAGTGTTCCGCTGCTCCGCCGCCACCAGAAACCCCAATCCAGGAACTAGAAACTCCGTTTTGGCACCCTGTCGGGACGGGGAATTGGAGGAGATTATCGCCATCATCATCACCGACACGTCTCCATCAACCATCCATGATTCCCCCATCCATGTGTGGGTAATTCCCCCGCTGTAGGCTGTAGGGGATGGTAGGGATTGGATGAGATCATTCATGTAATAGCTATAAGATTGCTAGGGGCATAGTGCCTAGTATCTGTTATTAGTATTTTAACATTGTTGCAACTTGTTACGCTTAATGCTTGTCACTTTGGGCCCGAGTGCCATGATCTCAGATCTGAACATATCGTTGTCCGGAACCCGAGACCCCAAAGTGACAGCAATTGGGATAACCGGAGGGGATGGTTGTGATATGAGGATCACATGTGTTTATGGAGTGTTAATGCTTTGCTCCGGTACTCTATTAAAAGGAGTACCTTAATTACCAGTAGATTCCCTTAAGGCCCCGCTACAAATGGGCTGGTAGGACAAAAGATGTCGTGCAAGTTTCTCCTTGCGAGAACGTACGACTAAATAGGAACACACGCCTATGGTTACTTAGTACTTGGATGATTTTATCATTATTATCTATAAATGTCCCTGTCTTGCTTATTATAAGAATTATCTTATCAAAGCAGCGCCCGTTCATCCATCCTATGACTACAGTATTTTAATCCTGTTGTCTACTGCAATTACCGCTACTACTAATTTTATTTCATTATTGTTGTTACTTCACTATTGCTAGTGCTATAAAATGTTACTACTGATAAACTATTGCGAGCAAGTCTATTTCCAGGTGCAGCTAAATTGATAACTCATATGTTAAAGCTTATAAATATTCTTTGGCTTGTGTGGAATCAATAAATTTTGGTTTTGCTTCCCTCGAAGACTATTGCGATCCCCTATACTTGTGGGTCATCAAGACTATTTTCTAGCGCCATTGTCGGGGAGCATAGCTTTATTTATAAGCCCACTTGAAGGTGATATTGTCCGTTGTAATTTATTTATTATGGGGAAAGCTCGTGAAGGGAAATTCCCTATATTGTCATCCACTACAAGAAGAGGTACCACTTTGAACACCTTTGTTGCTCTTGATTCGCCATCAGTGATGAGCAAGCTTCTTACTCCACCACATGCACATGCTACACATACGGCTACTTCTGCTGAATCTGAAAATACTTTCGATAATTTTGATGATGCTTCTACTGTACTTGATAAGAGTGGTTCATTAGGTCCTTTTCTAGATACTACAGTTGCTAGAGCTAAGCAAATTGAAAGCACTGAAGTTTCTAATGAAAATACTATTACACTTGTTAGTTCACCTGAGTCTAGAGGATGTCCTAGTGATGATCTTGATGAAACTTATATTGAACTTGATGATGACTTCATTGAAGAATGTCATGCTACTAGATATGAAAGTGCTATTAAAAGTCTTCTTGCAAGACGAGCTGTTAGATATAAACTGTCTCCTGATGCTAAGTTTGCCACGTCTCCCATAAATATTAGAGATAAGGATTATGATTTTTCTCTTTTTATTGAGAAAGAATCTTTTTGTGGTACTGAAAATGAAAGTGCTATGAAACATATGAATGAACTCACTGCTTTGAGAAATTTATTCACTGATGATATTAAAAAATGCACTTACTTTGTCACTAAAATTTTGCCTTTCTCTTTGAAAGGTGCAGCTAAATTTTGGTATGATAATCTGTCTCCTAGATCTATTGATAGTCCTATTGGTTTGGTTAATTCTTTCTTTTAGAAATATTTGCCTGTTGGTGCTCAACAAGCTACTTTGCAGAAAATCTTTGACTTTGTGCAGGTAGAAGGAGAGAAATTGCCTGAATCTTGGACAAGGTTTTGTTCTTTAATTAGGGCACTACCTAGACATCCATTAGCTAAAAATGAACTCCTTGATATATTCTACAATGGACTAACTGTTGAATCTAGGACATACTTTGATAGTTGTGCTGGTTGTGTTTTCAGGAAAAGAACTCCTGCCGAAGATGAGGAATTATGGCCAAAATAAGCCAAAATTATGATGATTTAACTATACCTGAGCTAACACCAACACCCAAAAAAGGGGAATAATTGAATTAAATGATGAAGTGATGAGGGAAGCCAAAAAATGTCTTAAGGAGAAGGGTATTAAATCCGAAGATGTGAAGAATCTACCGCCTATAGAAGAATTATGTAAGTCAATTCCTCGTCCTTCCACTATTGAGGTACACTCTCTCCAACGTTTTGATAATAGAGATATTCCCTACTCCAAACCTCCTGATCAATGCTTAGATGAATTTGATAATTATATTGTTAAGAAAGATAACTTTAATAAGAGAGTGTAAAACATCTAATGGAAAATTCTAGATCTATCAATAGTTTGCATGATATTGTGGAAAGAACCTCTAATCATGTTAGAATACTTATTAAGTATTTTCATATGGTTCAAACTCCAATTGATCAGCTCACTAAAGTGCAAAAAGATTTGCTAGTTAATGCTTCTAGGGAAAAACATGCTTATGAAATAAGCACTAGAAGTGGTGCTTCTACTCGGGATCCTTTATATCCTGAGGGACATCCAAAAAGAATTGAACAAAATTCTCAACGAGCTAATGATATTAGAACTCAGTCTAACAAAAGAAGAAGAAGAAACATAAAACTGTTGTAGAATCTTCTGAACCTGCTACAGATCCTAATAGTATATCTATCTCTGATGCTGAAACTGAAAGTGGTAATGATAATAATGATGCTTCTGATAAAGAAGAAATTGAAGAGGATCCTGAAAAGTATACTAAGAATACAAAGTACACTAAGGAAGATTTCATTGCTAATAAATATGGTAGTGAGAGAGAACTTTGGGTGCAAAAACCAATGTCTTTTCCTGACAAGAAACACAAATCAAAGGAAGAAGAACACTATAACAAGTTCTGTGAATGGATGAAACCTTTGTTTTTGCAAATTCCTTTGACTGATGCTATTAAATTGCCTCCTTATTCAAAGTATATGAAATATATTGTCTCTAATAAAATGAAGATTCCGAGTGAGGAAATCTCCACTATGCTCGCTAATTATTCTTTTAGTGGCAAGGTTCCAAAGAAGCTTGGAGATCCAGGTATACCCACTATTCCATGCTCCATCAAAATAATTATATTAAAACTGCTTTGTGTGACTTGGGAGCAGGAGTTGGTGTTATGCCTTTTTATCTCTATAGAAAACTTGATCTAGAAAAATTAATATCAACTGATATATCCTTGAAAATGGCCGATAAGTCTACTACTATTCTTGTTGGTATATGTGAGTATGTTCATGTTCAAGTGGCTCATAATTGTATGATATTAACTGACTTTGTTGTGCTTGAAATGCCTGAAGATGATAATATGTCTATTATTTTTGGGAGACCTTTTCTTAACACTGCAGGGGCTGTTATTGATTGCAACTAAGGAAAAGTAACTTTCAATGTCAATGACAAGGAGAACACAGTTTATTTTTTCCAAGAAGATTGATAGGACATATGGTCTCAATGAGGACATATGGTCTCAATTCAATTATTAACATTGAGACCATCCAGATTGGGAATTCCATTTGCCTATGCCAATGCCAAAGAAAGAGAATGATATTGTCATGATCGGGACGATGCCTATCAAGATTGAGGTAACATAATCATTTAGTGAAATGCAAAGTTTTGTTTCATATAAAATTGTTTTGGTAACAAGACTTCATCAACCTTGTTAACAATGTGATTTTGAATGAATGAAACTATGTTTTCACCTATGGTCCACTGATTAATTTCATATTAGAATGTTTTGGAACTTCTGTAGACTTGGTTTTGAGTTTGTTCTTCATCATTTCATAATTGTTTTCCTGTGTTAGAATCATTATTCAAATTCTGGAAATTTCCTAAAAATAAAGTTTCTCGAAAAAATCAAAAAAACTTTTATAAATTCCAAATTTCCAGGCCTGGTGTGGGCCCCCTGGCCCTCCACTTACGCCTCCACCTGCCATTCCACTATCTCTCCTGAAAAAACACATCAACATTTCTCAAACTCGTGTTCTTCATGTTCTTACTCGTGATTTTTGATCTCCTTGCTCAACCCATCTTTCCTGCTGAGATTTGGAGCATTTGCTCTCCGGTATGTGACTCCTCCGATTATCCAAGTAGAATTTTCTTTAGTGGAGTATTTTTTGAGTATTTGGCTACTGCAGGTTACAAGTTAAGTGAGATTTCATGCTTGTATTATGCTTAGATAAGTTGTTTTGATGCATGTTTAGTCCTCTTACAAGTCTCTATAGTGTTCTCCTTCATTTGTTTGTCTCAAAATCATTTTTTATGAGGTTTGTTAAAAATTTCAGAGATGGAAGCAAATGTACACCAACTCATTCGGCATGAATTGGAGGTGGATGAAGTCATGGTGGTCCACCATGAGGAAGGCGTTTTCCCTTCTCTTTATCCATGTCAGAGTTCATGAGGGCTGCAGGGATTCTGCAAGATTTCCAAACTTTAATCTCTAATGCAGGGTTGGAACATTTTGTTGATGGTGAACCTTACCAATATGTAAAACTAACTATGTCTATGGTGCAGGATTTGAGATGCAGTTCGAATTTGCCTAACCCCATGGTTCACTATAAAATTTACAATAAGACTGTCAAATTGCCCTTTGATGATTTTTGTACAGCCATTAGAGTGCCACAATGGGGATCGCGCGAAAGGATGAAAGAATGACCTAAACCATTGATGGACCTTGATTGCGCGTAGTTAACACGTCCGTTGGGAACCCCAAGGGGAAGGTGTGATGCGCACAGCAGCAAGTTTTCCCTAAGAAACCAAGGTTATCGAACCAGTAGGAGCCAAGAAGCACGTTGAAGGTTGATGACGGAGTGTAGTGCGGCGCAACACCGGGATTCCGCGGAACCTGGCACAACACAATCAAAGTACTTTGCCCCAACGTAAGTGAGGTTGTCAATCTCACCGGCTTGCTGTAAACAAAGGATTAGATGTATAGTGTGGATGATGATGATTGTTTGGAAAGAGAAAGAACAACAGTAGATTGTATTTCAGATGTAAAGAATAGGACCGGGGTCCATAGTTCACTAGTGGTGTCTCTCCTATAAGATAAACAGATGTTGGGTGAACAAATTACAGTTGGGCAATTGACAAATAAAGAAGGCATAACAATGCACATACATATATCATGATGAGTAGTATGAGATTTAATCAGGGCATTACGACAAAGTACATAGACCGCTAGCCAGCATGCATCTATGCCTAAAAAGTCCACCTTCAGGTTATCATCCGAACCCCCTCAAGTATTAAGTTGTAAACAACACATAATTGCATTAATTATGGTGCGTAATTGTTATCACCAGAATTTGACCGGATCAGAGGTGGGCCGCGATTAAGATGGGATTGAAGGATATACATGGAAGAAATACATGAATCGGCCTTGTATACAAAGTTTGGGCTAGTTTGCCCGTGTATCTGTAAATATAGTAGGATACGTGTCGGTTAGATAGAGTTTGGCTCGTGCACGGTTGGGATTATTCCCACGTTAGAAAGTCCACGGACTATAAATATGTATCTAGGGTTATTGAGAAAGACAACAATCACGTTCATCACAAACCAATCTAGGCGCATCGCCAACTCCCTTGTTTCGAGGGTTTCTTCCGGTAAGCATCATGCTTCTAGATCGCATCTTGCGATCTAGGCGCACACGTTTATTCGTTGTTCATGCGTTGCTCGTGTGAAGCCTTGTTGATGGCGAGCAACGTAGTTATCGTAGACGTGTTAGGGTTAGCATTGTTTCATCGTATCATATGCTTTCGTCCATGCAACCCTTAGACGTCTAGCCGCCCTTACACCTATCTTAGGTGTAAGGGCGGCACCTCGCTTGATCATCATTTAGTAGATCCGATCCGTTATGATTGCTCCTTGTTCTTCAAGGATTAGTTTAATATCTGCATAGTTAGGCCTTGCAAACGGGTTGAAGGATCCAGTAGCACGTAGGGTGTAGTTTGCTAGCCCTAGATAAGATGTTCCGGGAATCGACTTCATGTTGGTTTTAGGCCTTATCTAGGGTCGGTTTATTATCACCGTGCGTGGCTGCCAAGCTCAATCACGTGTAGGATGTTCGATTATGGGTGAAAACCCTGAATCGTCGAGGTCGTTTTAGCTTTATATTGATCAAGCAAGACCACCATGTGATCGTATACCTCATACGAATCATGGGTGATCGGCTCCTTGAGCCGATTCACAGGATAACCAGAGCCGATCGAGGCTCGTATTTAATGTTTACGTGTATGCCATGCAGGAAACTAAGCGAAGCAAATCCATCACCTTACGACCAGGTATAGGTCCAGGTGGCACGCCCTGCACCGGCATCGGACGTGCGTGCGGAGGCTTTGCGGGCCGTCGCTCGAGGGACCAGGGCCAGCCGCAGTCTGGGAGCTCCCGACTCTCTTGTGTTGCCCGTCGTTGCTCGCCGTGGGTTTCGACCGCAACACATTCTGGCACGCCGGTGGGACAGTCTTCGACATCAACGCATCGCCATCTACATCCGAGATGGCGGAAGGTACTCCATCACGTACGAAGATCGGACGAGGAGCTCAAGAAGAAGTATGACGGGTCAAAGCTATCCTCGACGCCGACCTCATCGGCTCTTTCCGAGAACCCGCTCACACGGCATTAGGTGGAAAGGGTTCTCACAGAAGGCGCGCTCGATGGAGTGGACCTGTCCGCCCCTTCAGAAGCTCTGCGTCAGGAGATTAATTTCATGGTGGCTCATTCGCTGCACCGCCATTCCGAGAGCTGGTGAACACTTTGAGCGTGTCCCTTCGGGTGACCCAGAAATCATGAGGCATCGCACTCTCCGTCAGGACCTGCTCTAGGGACTCACCAAGGTGAGATACCACTCCAGTCCCGACCACCGCCGTTCGCGTTGGCAGCACGGAGGTGCCGAGTTCACCGCATTCGTCGTCTACAAGATCGGTGGTGACCCTAGTGATTACCAGTTCTTGTATGAGGCGCCTAAGGAGATCCCTCACGGGTACACGTGCACATACGTGCGGATCTGCGATGGGGCACTCACGAACCGGGCGCAACAAGCGAGGACTTTGGAACAGCGGGAGGAACTTGAACGGATCTTGAGAAGCGACGTGGCTAGCTAAGTATGCCACTCCGACGAACCTCCGAGAGCTCAACTCCTGCGGTTGGCTCGAGCTTGAAGCAAGCGTGGCTGGCTAAGTATGCCACTCCGGCGAATCTTGAGCTCGACTCACGCAGCCGGCACGGATCGGATCGCACAATCTTGAGAGACCATTCGGCATGGTGCCGAAAAGGAGGGCAATCGGCTATTCCAAGCCGTACCCCAACGAGTACGATTTGATCCCACTACCACCCAAATATCGGCTCCTGAATTCTCCAAGTTTAGTGGGTCAGATGGCTCCAGCTCAATCGAGCATGTGGCCGATATTTGCCACACGATCTCGGCATCGGATAGACTACGTGTGAGGTTCTTCGCGTCCCTCAATGGATCGGCTTTCGGATGGTACACATCGCTGCCACCGGACTCCATCCGGACTTGGAAGCAGCTTGGAAGAACAGCTTCCACATGCGATATCACTCGAAGGCTTCGAGGGCAACGTTCGATCTAGCACAAGTACGACGAAAGCGCGGATAAACGGTGTCGAGAATACATCCGGGCTTCGGGACCGTTAGGAACCGATGCTATTCGGCTCGCGTGACCGAAAAAGCAGTCGGAGTTGGCGAGTGTTGGTCTCGCAAGCACCGATCAGGATATGGCTTCCCAAGGATTACCCTTCAGCAGCGCATATGGTTGAGAAAGGCTGGTCCCTATGAACGGCGCACCCGGAGAGTCATGCCGGGATAAATTCAAGCGTGCGGTGGTCCTGGTTGGGCGGATGAAGATGAAGGCTCGCGGGAGATCAAGAGGTAGCAGTGGCTGAATGGACTCGGGGAGCCCGTTCTTGCAAATGGGTTAAGCCACAAGGTCCTCCAAGGGGTTTGACTTCAACGTGACCAAAGCCTGAGCAAATTTTCGACCTCTTACTTAAGGAGAAGCAGCTAAGGTACCCGAAGGCCACAAGATCCCCACGGCTCAGGAGCTGAACGGAAAGCCATACTGCAAGTGGCACAACACGTTCACCCATACCACCAACGACTGCAGGGGTGTGGCGTCAGCAGATCCAAATGGCGATAGAACAAGGGCGTCTAATTTTCAGCCGGTACACCATGAAAGTCGACACACACCCCTTCCCCGCCGTTAACATGGTAGAGTGCACTTACCACAGAGTGCAAACGGGTCACTCGTTCACATGGTGAGGACCAGGCACCACTCTGGTAGGGACAGAGACGAGGGTTGCTCTCATAACAAGGACAAAGAGGAAGCCGTTCCGCGCGATCGGCTCGGCACGATGGCAAGCGCTACATCACAGAGGGAGAAGTGAAGAATGTGGGATATCAGCGACCTCTCTCGATCACCTCCTCAACAAATACGTGAGTCAATACGACCAACGCCGGCGATATGACGACGATGACGAAAGAGCTGGCTAGCAGGACGCCGGGAGACATCGTCGGCATGATCGCGACGAGGAGAGATATGAGCGCCACGCCAAGAAAAGTCAAGAGAGCAAGACGACGTGGATAGGCACTGGACTGTGCCCTTCTTCGGACACGGGATTCGGGAATGAGCCGGTGCCTACAATCGGCAGCGAGAGAATGTAGATAGAAGAAGAAGGATGCGGGTGACGTGTCCGGGTGTTCAAACGTCTGGGGCCTCTCCCGCCTCGGAACAAGCACGAGTCCTCTCGGGTGGAAGATCTCGAGGAGTTAGAGGAAGACAAGAAGAAGAAGATAAGTACCACCCGCCCAGTGGTGCTGCGATGGACTCAGTCGTTCCCAAAAGCGTAGGGTTCAGCGACTACGTGGTTTGGAGGAGGCCGAAGGTTATACGCACACGTTAAGGAAGGCGCGTGATATGGGGTGGCCCGATCTTCTCAGTGGGCAATGGTGATGATGATCACGGGGTGATGGCAGCGGAGAAACACGACGATGAAGTGGATGATAACTTGTATGACGCAACGAGATCTCTCGATTGGTCCTGTCGCCAATGCAACACTCTCAACCCTGCAAGATATTCACAACTCCCCCACTTGCGCACGTAGCCGCCGACCACGAAGCGGTAAGTTGCAACCGTCTAATTCCCAATGGAACAGCGGATCACACAAGACTTTTTCGGATCTACACAATATCAAGCAATATGGTGTAGGGATTCAATAGTTTGCTAGAGCAAACAACTAAGAACTAGGGTTTATCTTAAACGTGGTCTAAAGCAGCTAGGGGCGTCCTGGGCACTTATATAGGTGTCGGGGACGAGTTCTAGTCGAAAAGATACAAGAATAGCGACCAGAATAGATTCGGGTCGAGACAGACTCGGACTGGTCCGTCTCAGACTCAGGTCAACCGGGCGTGGACCGGCGGGCAGGTCTGTGGTCGGTCAGGCGCGGCCGGAACTGCGAAGTTTCCGGTTTCTGCCGTACGATGCACTCCCTCGGGGCAGCGGTTGGCGGCGGTTGGCGGCCGTTGACGGGCCAGGGCCGGGCGGCCCGGCGTGAGCGGTCCACCGGCGCGGACCGGCCTGGACTTCTTCTTCTCCTCTCGCGCATTCCTCCCGCTCCTCCCTCGCGCGTCCATGAGATATCTTCATGTCTAGCTCCTTGTCCAGCTTCACATCCATCTTCACGTCCAGCTGCTCCTCTCCTCCTCGTGCGATGCTTGTCTCCTCTTCATACCTGATGATACATAAGTAATAGGCTTAGGTAGTATAAAGTTCTCATCAATCAAGGTATCGTTTAGGAACAAGTTCACCTGTTGTTTAAGTAGCTTCGCACGAGCTCGTGTCATTGGTCCAATCCTGACTTCATTGGACTTGAGCTTCACAAAGGTTCATCTTCAGTTGGTAATGACGGAGGTAGTAGTGAGGTAGGGATGTCCTCATCATCTCCCCCCTTCAAAAGGCGTCGACCTCGACGCTCCAAGGTCTTCTCCGTCATATGGTGTCAAATCAGCAACATTGAAAGAATTACTCGACACCAAACTCATCCTCTGGAAGATCTATCGAGTATGCATTGTCATTGATCTTAGCAAGCACTTTGTAAGGACCAGCACCACGAGGCTTCAACTTAGACTTCACCGGGAACCTATCCTTGAAAATGTACCCGGACAAATCACCGGGCTTGAACAACATCTCCTTGCGCTTTTTATTCATCCTTGCAGCATTGCTCTTGCCTTTCTTCTCAATCAACTCTTTAGTCTTCACATGAATCTTCTTCACAAAATCTCCCTCTTTGATGCCTCCATATTAACTCTCTCATGTATGGGCAAAGGCAACAAGTCAAGTGGAGTAATGGGTTTGAAACCATACACCACCTCAAAAGGACATAACTCCGTGGTAGAATGTACCGCCAGTTGTAAGCAAACTCCACATGCGGCAAACACTCTTCCCACTCCTTGAGTTCTTCTTGATCATGGATCTCAATAGTTGTGACAATGTTCTATTCACCACTTCAGTTTGACCATCAGTTTGGGGATGACAAGTAGTGCTGAACAGCAGCTTCGTCCCCAGCTTTCTCCAAAGCGTCTTCCAGAAGTAGCTCATAAACTTCACGTCACGATCAGAAACAATAGTCTTCGGGACTCCATGTAGACGTACAATCTCCCTGAAAAACAGGTTAGCAATATGCGACGCATCGTCGCTCTTGTGGCAGGCAATAAAGTGGGACATCTTAGAAAATCTATCCACTACCACAAATATAGAATCATGGCCTCTCTTAGTACGCGGACAAACCCAACACAAAATCCATACTAATATCCTCCCATGGTGTAGTAGGTGCCGGTAAAGGAGTATACAAACCGTGAGGCTTCAGCTTGGACTTGGATTTGTTGCAAGTAATGCATCTCCTCACATATCTATCCACGTCCCGCCTCATCTTTGGCCAATAAAAGTGGTCAGCTAGCATGAGTAGCGTCTTCTCACGCCCAAAGTGACCCATCAAACCTCCAGCATGTGATTCCTGCAATAAGAGCAAACGCACAGACGATTCTGGAACACATAGTTTGTTAGCTCTAAACAAGAACCCATCATGTATGTGATATTTTTCCCATGCTTTACCAAGAGCACATAAGCGATATGGTTCAGCAAAATCATGATCAGTAGCATACAAATCACATAGTATCTCTAAACCAGGAATTTTAACATCAAGTTGAGTTAATAGCATATTCTTCCTAGATAGAGCATCAGCAACAATATTATCTTTTCCCTTCTTATGCTTAATAATATATGGAAAAGACTCAATGAACTCAACCCACTTAGCTGACGCTTATGCAAAGTAGATTGGGCTTTCAGGTATTTTAAAGCTTCATGATCAGAATGTATGATAAATTCTTTTGGCCACAAGTAATGTGCCAAACCTCAAGAACTCTAATTAAAGCATACAATTCTTTATCATATATAGGATAGTTTAACTTAGCACCAGAAAGTTTCTCAGAAAAAATATGCAATTGGGCGACCCTCTTGCATCAACACACCACCAATTCCAATGCCACTAGCATCACATTCTATCTCAAATTGCTTATTGAAATCAGGAAGTGCAAGCAACGGTGCAGAAGTTAACAATCTCTTAAGTTCATCAAAAGCATGATCTTGGGCTGCGCCCCACTCAAAAACAACACCCTTTTTAGTTAAATCATTCAAAGGTGCAGCAATAGTACTAAAGTTGGGCACAAATCTGCGATAAAACCCAGCTAGACCATGGAAACTTCTTACTTGACTCACATTCATGGGAGTAGGCCAATTTTGAATAGCTTCAATTTTAGACACATCTACTTCTACTCCATGCTTAGAGACAACATAACCCATAAATATGACCTTATCTTTGCAAAATGTGCACTTCTCAAGATTACCATAGAGTTGATTATCACGCAACACTTGCAAAACATGTCGAATATGTATAGTATGATCAGATTCATTGCGGCTGTGATTAATATGTCATCAAAATACACAACCACAAACTTGCCAATAAATTCACGCAAAACATGGTTCATCAGTCTCATGAAAGTGCTAGGTGCATTAGTTAACCCAAAAGGCATTACTAACCACTCATATAAACCAAATATTGTTTTAAAGGCTGTTTTCCACTCATCCCCTTCTTTCATCCTAATTTGATGATAACCACTCCGCAAATCAATTTTAGAGAAAACAGCAGCACCACTCAATTCATCTAACATATCCTCTAAACGGGGAATAGGATGACGATATCGAATAGTAATGTTGTTTATAGCTCTACAATCTACGCACATACGCCAAGTACCATCTTTCTTAGGAACTAGAATAACAGGAACAACACAAGGACTAAGGCTTATGCGGATATAACCTTTGTCGAGTAGCGCTTGTACTTCTTTCTGTATCTCCTTCGTCTCTTCGGGATTAGTGCGATATGGCGCCCTATTGGGCAGCGAAGCTCCGGGAATCAAGTCAATTTGATGCTCAATACCTCGCAATGGTGGTAGTCATGCGGGTACCTCCTCCGGAAACATGTCGCCAAATTCCTGCAAAACATTAGAAATACCAAGAGGAAGAGGGGTCATGTCGTTAGTAACCAAGACCGTACCCCTGTACAAAAGCACAAGAGGCATGGCCGTAGGATCCTCACTAAATTCTCTCATGTCTTCTTTGGTGGCTAATGAAACTAAGGAATTCACTCTCTCACTTTTCGTTATATCACTCACGACATTACAATTCTCTCGCCTATCTAGAGGTGCATCCTCCAAATTCACTTCAATCTTCTGACGAGACTCATTGACAATTTGTTGTGGTGACATAGGCTGTAAGTTTATTTTCTTGCCCTTGTACTCCAAGTGATATGTATTGGCGCGGCCATTGTGTTGCACAGAACGGTCATAGAGCCAAGGCCGACCCAATAAGAGATGACACCGTCATAGGAACCACATCAAAATCAATGCAATCCTTATACGGTCCAATCTCAAACTCAACACGCACCATGTGGTTTACCTTCATCTCACCATTGTCGCTCAACCACTGAATATAGTATGGATGCGGGTGCGGTAGATACTTCAACTTCAGCTTGGTACATAACTCTTTGCTTGCTAAATTGCGGCAACTCCCGCCATCAATAATGACCTTGCAAGCCTTGTCAGGACCAACTAAAGCCTTTGTTTGGAACAAATTGCAGCGGCGAGTAGATGCACTAGGCAACACATTAAGAGGCTGCGACACAACAATGGTGCGAGCATCAGATGGATATGCATCTTCACCATCGGTGTCATAGTCATCATCTTCTGGAGCATTAGGATCAACATCATCTCCAGTCTCGTATTCATTGTCCTCATTGATAACCATGACTTTGCGGTTAGGACAATCTCTCTTGAAGTGACCCTTGCCACCACATGTATGACAAACCATATCACGGTTACGCGCAGTAGACACATTAGAGCCACTCGTACTTGCAGCAGATTCGGACTTCTTTGTGTTAGACACATTGGAGACCGGTTTACTAGGCGGGTAGAGAAGGTGCGGAGCGCGTCGAAGGTGCGGCGCCGAGAGGTGCGTGCGGGGTGTAAAACGCCCACCTCTGGCTCGACCTTTGACCTTTGCTTCTTCAGCCAAGGTGATTCAGCTTCTCTTGCATGATGTAACAATTGATTCATATTGGTGTAGCTGTAGTGACGAACAATGCCTTTGATATCATACTTCAAACCGTTGAGGAAACGCTGCATTGTCATCTCAAGAGACTCACGGACACGGCCACGCTGCATAAGCATCTCCATCTCCATGTAGTATTCATCCACAGTCTTCACACCTTGTCTCAATAGAGTCAGCTTATCATATATATTCCGCAAGTAATTTGTAGGCACAAAACGAGAAGTCATTGCCTCCTTCATGGCACGCCATGTGCGTATAGGCTGGTCACCATCCTCTTCGCGATTACGAACAAAAGCATCCCACCAACGCAAAGCGTAGCCATCAAACTCGGAAGAAGCAAGCTTGATCTTCCGGTCTTCAGTATAATGTGGATGTAAGCTCCACAACTTCTCAATCTTGAGCTCCCAAGTGAGGATTCTTCAACATCGGCTCCTCCTTCAAACTTGGGTTAGAGAACTTAGGCTTACCCAAGCCATCTTCCTCATCTTGTCCTGAGCCATTAGGCCAGAGTGGGCCAACCGCGAGGGCCCCGATTACCCATTGGCGCATCACGAGCATTGTGTGCGTCATCTTGAAGCTCAGGATCTTCGTCATCTTCTTGTTGTTGTTGCGCGGTCAAATTCTCAACAGCTAAGCGCAAATCAGCAAGATTACGTTGTACATCCGTCATTTGATCTTGCATGGTAGTGACGGTCACATGAGTAGCATCCAGCTTTTGGGAAATCTCATCAATCTTCCCATTAAGCACCTCGTCCTGAGCGCGGAATTCACGTCGCATCTCATTACAAAGAGCCTTCATACTTCCTCCATGTGATGATATCTGTGGAACCTTGTTTTCTGGTTAACAATTTTATGATCACTACTAGCAGACATCGTTAGTAGATTAGTGCACTAAATCAAAAATATATGGTGGTACTCTCACAACTCACTCAAGACTGATAAGAAAAGGAAATCTTACCGTTCCAAAGTAAATTAGTGTTGCTTACCACTTGTAGTAACAACTAGTGCACGGATGTAGCCAAGCGAATATCAAGGGTATAAGAACAAATCACACGACAAAGCAGGGTATATGTGGGGCTGTAGGTAGGCTACCTATTTGCACCAATAACAAGCTCTAGCGCTGACCGTAGACAACCAATGATACTCACACAAGGCGATATAATGAGGCAATGCAACTATATGTGGGAAAGGTTGCGATGCACTAGAACGCTAGCAAAGCTCAACGAGGCAGGACCAGATTGCTCAACTACGGGTGCGGTTAAAGAAAACTGAGGCCTTCACTTGATTCAACTAACACTTCACATATCCTTTGGATTTTTTGTTTTTTTTTATAACAAACGCAACTATGTAACTCTTTTTGCTTCTTTCATTGCCTCCTTTTTTTTGACTTCATCTGCACCCCCCTGAAAAATGCAAGCAGATAACTTGAGCAGACTGTCGAGCGGTAAAACTAGTCTTTTCTGGAAGTTTCTAGTCACTTTATATCGATAGAAGTTTGTGTCTATGGTTGGGAACAAGCATACTGCTGTACGCTATGTGGACTGGGAGTAACAAAAACTGACACAATATGATAACCTAGATGATAGAAAACACAAACCCTAACATTTCGATGGAAAGAAAAAGATACGCAAAAACAATTAGAAAAGCAACTAAAACAAGAAATTAAGTGCAATCTAAAGCTATAGCAAACCCTAACCCTAATTTTTTTATGGCTTTTTGGATAGGAAAACACTCACAACTCAACTATGGGGTGGATTGTGGATGGCTTCCCGAGGAAACGCAATATGATACCAAGATGATATGGGTGGCCCGATCTTCTCAGTAGGGGTAACGGTGGTGATGATGATCACGGGGTGATGGCGGCGGAGAAACCGACGATGAAGTGGATGATATGCTTGTATGACGCAACGAGATCTCTCGATTGGTCCTGTCGCCAATCTGCTGTGACTCTACGGCCACCAAGATATTCGCTCCACGCGCGCACGTAGCGCCGACCACGAGCGGTAGTTGCAGCAGTCACGAATTCCCAATGAACGACGGAGTCTGAGACTTTTCGGGATCTGCAATGTCAAGCAATATGGTGTAGGGAGTTCAATGAGTTTTGCTAGAGCAAACAACTAAGAACTAGGGTTTATGTAACGTGGTCTAAGCCAGCTAGGGGGTCGTCCAAGGCCCTTCTCCGGGACGAGTTCTGGTTGAAAAGATACAAGAATAACCGAGCGGAATGATGCGGTGGGGAGCAGGACTGAGGCTCCCAGGTCGTCAGGTCAGATCAACGGAAGTTTTGTGTGGACCGGGAGCGGGCCGGTGCGCCAGTCGGGTGCGAGGCGGCTTAGCCGGAAGCTGCGAAGTTTCCGGTTTTACTGACTCAGTCCCTCCTCGGGTTGTGTGGGTTGGCGCGGCCGGTTGGCCAGGAGCCGGGGGCCAGGCGGCCCCGTCTTCATGAGCCCAGTCGGCCAGGGCGCTAGGCAGAAGCTGGACTTCTTCTTCTCCTCGCATTCCTCCCGCTCCTCCCTCGCGCGTCCATGAGATATCTTCATGTCTAGCTCGTTGTCCAGCCTCCACGTCCATCTTCACGTCCAGGCTGCTCCTCTCCTCTCGTGCGATGCTTGTCTCCTCTTCACACCTGATATACATAAGTAATGGGACTTAGGTAGTATAAGTTCTCAATCAGGTATCGTTTGAATGAATTCAACTGTTTTTTTAAAGTAGCTTCGCACGAGCTCATGTCATGGGTCTACTCCGACTTCATTGGACTTGAGCTTCATAACAGCATTGTCATCTTGAGTTGGTAATGACGGAGGTAGTAGTGGTAGGGATGTCCTCATCGACCTCGTCTGGCGGCGAAAATTCAGCGAACTACAGACTGAAAATTAGGCCACAAAAAGAAGAGTGGCGCCCCAAAGGAAACAAGGAAGCGATGATGAGACATGGGTGCAGCACAAACATGGTGTTCATCCTTCGGGAGGCGGAAGTTTAGTCGAGATTTAAAGGCAGAAGCAGCTGTATTTCACGGCCACGGCAGTTATCCCCCAAGAGAAACGCGAGAAAGGAGCTACGAACACACAGAAGGCCTTGTACTTACGAGGTTATATCAATGGGCGGCTTGTCAACAAGATGCTAGTGGACACCGGAGAGCGGCAATCAACATTATGCCATACTCCATGCTCCGTCGGTTTGGACGCTCTAGCTCGGATCGAATCAAGACCAACGTAACTTTGAGCGATTTCAACGGCCAGGCATCAGAAGCGCGGGTTCTGAACGTGGATCTGGCCGTAGGAAGGAAAACCATCCCTACGACTTTCTTTATTGTCGATAGAAAAAGCACCTATCTTTGTCCTCTAAGGAGAGATTGGATCCACGTAGCTATTTGCATTCTGCATCACGATGCATCAATGCTTAATAGAGTGGGATGGAGATGAAGTAGAGGTCGTCATGAGATGACTCATTGAGATTGTGGTAGCATGGCGATTGGGAAGTGTGGGCCAAGAAGAACTACTCCAGGCATCACTTTGGACGACTGACGCCTCCCGGCGTGACAAAGGGCCAGGTGAAATTTGGTCTTATCCGCAGGCCTAACCGTGTAACAAGAGCAAATCTATGGACGTCCGTGGCAAGAGGCCGATCCTTGTGATCGGCCCCAAAATAAAAAGGGACAATCTTGTCTCAAGCATGTCAAGTAGTCATAGTGAAGCACGACAAGTTGTAAACCTGCATTGAGTAATTCAATCAACATGGAGGCCGATTCGGCAATCGGCCAAGAATATCTCGCCCATCGTTAACACTGTGTTCAGTGATCTAACTTGAACTAGAACTTGTCGGTGATGAGCTGAAAAAGTCAACATTAGTCTGACAGATACCAGCCGTTCAAATGCAGTGCCTTGGCTAACTACGTTCGATATCTGCAGTGCACAGCGATTAAGCTCAGAGGCCTGGCAGATGAACATGTCGTACGTATGCGGTGAAATATTGGGGCGATGATAAATGACAAAAATGTATACAGAGTCACAGTAGATGCCCATGACTTATCGAGCACCAGAAAATATCAGAACCAGCAGTATACAAGTAAAGCGATGCACGGCCATCGACTCTAGTACAAATTACAGGATCTACCCAGCTGCGTGTTCAAGGCGCGGATTTCGGCCAAGTCGGTCTTCGGTTCGACTTTGGACCATGTCGGTTTGAGGCATCTGAAGACAGCCTTTTTGCTCATCAGCAGGTGGCATTTTGTACGCAATATCGGCTTTCAACGGAAGAAGAGGTGATCGGCTGGCGTTTCTGCTGTCGGTTTGGCCAAGTTGGCCACCTTCTCAACTACACCCGTAGAAGTTGCTAGGGCCAGAGTGGCGGATGGTATGGGTACCTCCTCGACTTCCCCACTGGAGGTGTCATCAGTCTGCAAAGGAAGAGGTTAGCCGATAAGAACGACAAGGGGTCAGCATGCAAAATGAGCCGAGGAGAGGATGGATTTACGTTTGATATCTCCTGGTTTGATGGAGAGGCTTGCGGTTGAGCTCTCTTGATGCATCGGTTCTTTGCTTGTAGGCTGCCCTGCCCTGCTTTGATGGGAGTTTGGGAAACGGCAGGTTCAGGGGCTGACCTTTTCTTGGAAGCCGACGGTGGCTAGTCTGGCTGGCTCTGCGTGGTGGTTTTCTCAGAATTGCCCCAGCTCGAGTCCCTTCGACTGAACTGTGTGTCCTCACTAGAGTTCTCTTCAGTAGAGGTCTGTAGAAGAAATGCAAGTATGCTGCAGAAACCTAGAAGGATGAATGAAATCAGCCAAAGCATGGGCGAAACTTACGTGCGAGCCTTCTTCAGCTGGAGAGGGCGCTGGCGCTTGAGTCTTTCTGGCGGCTGCTTTCCTCACCGTTGTTCGCCTTAGTGAGGCTCAGTGGTGACCTGTGAACACTCTTCTTTTTGAAGCGGTTAGTGTCTTGGTGGCTCTGCATCAACCTTCTTCAAAGGTGGTGAGTTTTTGCAAAAGAGGACAGATTTCTTTGGAGGAATGCGAAAGGGGAGCAAGTCATCATCTACGAATTACGGGACAAATCACATTCTTAACGAGATGAAGGGACATCATCGGCAAAACTATCTAACCTGAAGGAGACTAGATTTCCAAACAGCCGATGAACGATACATCGGCTTTAGAGTTGCAAAGTATTATGGTCAGATATTAAATTAGAGTCTGAATTTGAGGAGTGCTTGAATGACTGTCTAAATTATTTGAGTCCGGCCTCATGGGCGTTTGAGAGGAAAAGTCACGTTGCTATCGGTTCTTGGTGCGGCAAATGGAAGACTTGAAATTGGATAAATGGAGAGTCAAATTGGAAGAACGATTTTTATTGATTCAAAGAAACGGCTTTACAAGAAAGAGCCGATGGCTCTCAAAGAGATCATCAGGTACTAATGCACTACCCCTACACTAGTCCTATGCTACTGAGTCTGTTAAGGACATTCTTGCCCTCGTGAGTCTTTGTCGTGCGTGAGTATCGTCACGGCATATGCCATAGGGTGGCTAATCGAAGGAGCTCTGAGGGGATCTCTCGGCGGTATCCGGAAGCGGGTATGAGCACGAGCGACACGAGCGAGGCGTGCCAGGTTGAGGCTGGAGCCAGTTGGTAAAACCTCTCTCTGCTAGAGTGTATATGATATCTACAGTACAAAATGGTGCTCCTGAGGCAGTAATCCAGAAATTTGACCTGGAGGCTAAGAGAGACGATGGTCTCTCTCCTGGGCGGCTGTGAGTGAGTGAAAGCAATAAATGATCGATCCTCCCCCACGAGAGGGGGTGGTGCGGCTTATATAGGCACCGGCACCTTACATATACTATAGTCTACCGGCCGGCTTGGCCGGCTTCGGCTCGCTCTTTCGGCGGTGACGTCGGGAGCAGTTGAGCGTCATGGCTGTCCCATCATTGCCACGGTGGCGGTATGGAGAAGGAGCGTCCTGCTGCGTCGGCCAGGCCCAGTGGGATCGTCGCAACCAGCGGCTGTCAGGCGCAGTGGCACTGTTGTCCAGTTGCATTCTGAGGAAGATGGAGTCAGCGTGGACTTTGGGAACCGGATCTCAACCGGTTTATCAGGTCGAACTTCTTACGGCCATAAGGACGCAAAGTGGACGTGGGACGGCCTGGACGGGGTCGCCCGGCTACGGCATGGTGGCCGAGCACATGGCCTCTCTTCCACCGCCACCACCACTACCATCGCACACGTCGCCGTAGGCCGCATCGAACGGCCAGATGGTGCCGCCGATGACTTCACTGCAGTACGTGCCACACCCGCTGCGCAATCCTTAGCTCCTGGAAAAGTTTGGTCTCTCTTGGCTGATTAATTGGCAATGCCCTGATTTTGAGCCTGACATACTGCGCTGCAGGTGGTTATTTGCTTGATGCTGAGAAAGACACTCCCACTTATGAATTATGTACAGGTTTGTATAGTTTTGCTTTTATTTGCCATCTCCTATTTTGGTCTTCCATAATTTGTTTGATACAGAGATTTCCCGCTCACGTGGCGGGTCTCAGCGCCTCGGGCCGCGCCGGGTTAATGATCGACGCCTGGCACACGGCGGTGGTTCGTCTGGTCACATCAATGTCCTTCCGGATCGGTGCGGTAGTGGGCGACGTGGTGTGGCAGTTTCTGGTAACGGTAGTGGACGTGGGAGGAGTTACGCGCAGTTACGGCGCAGTAAATCCGGGGAGTTACGGCCCACGACCGCCACTTGGAGGCCAACCGCCCGCGGCAGGAGGCTATAAATGCCGCGGGGGGGGCATCGAGGCGGCCACTTGCCATTCTCTTCCTCCTCGCGCTCCTGCTCCCATCGCTCCCTGCGCTCGAGCCCGCCACTGCTCCGGCGAACTCCTTCCGCTGGCGAATCACGTGACGAATCTCCACCGGTCCGCCGCGCCACTCCGCCAAATCCGGCGCCAGGGCCGCGCATCTCGCGGGCGTCCTCAGCGCGTTGTCGCCGCCGCGTGCAGGTTCTTCTGTGTTCTGACCTCTCTGATGTCTCCTTCCTCGTCGTCCTCGTCGATGGCGTCCCCCGGATCGTGGAGGGGCTCCTGTACGGGACGACATGTTTGCCCCCGGTGCGCCTCGGCGGATCACTTGATCGGTCATCACGGGACCACCCGGCGGGGAGGTGGAGCCAAGCCGAGGGCCGGCGGCGCGTCGTCTTGACACGCATCTTGATCGCGGAGCTGGGCTGCCGACTTGCGACGTTCTTCGGCAGTTCCTCGACCACTTCGGCCTTCAGCCGCACTCTTGCCGGCCAACGCGTGCGTCCTCTGAGCTGCTTAGTAGCGTTCATGGAGAGGAGCTTCGCGGCTTGTGCCGTGTCGTTTAGGAACGGCTCTTCTGTGAGCCCAAACGCGAGGCCGCATTTGCGGGCTGCGGCGCGCCTCGATCTACACTTTCGGCTTTGCGTCGCCTTTCCCCAAAATCCCCGCGTCGGCTTCGGTGAAGAGCGCGAGATGTCATTCTTCTCGTGCGCAACGACGAGCGCTCGTTGACCAGGATCAACAGGAGTTCAACTGACTCCTCGATCGGCGGGATCAGCGGAGCCACAACGCCGCTCGACGGTCCGAACGCGAGTGAACACGTGGGACTTCTGCGTGACCCGATGGCGGGCTGATGAGGATCTCCTCTGCACCATCGCCGAGCGCCGCGTCTGCCGCTCCAAATGCGCACCCACAAGATCGGAGCACATATGCAGCCGGTTACGTCAGAGCAGCACGTCAGCGCCGCTCGGCAAGGCCCGGGTGGCCGGCGGGTGAACCACATCACCAAGCGAACCTAACGAAGCTGAACTACGGGTACACAGGGTGCACCATGACAGGGAGCATCCGCCGTGCGGGTAAGCCTCATCTTTGCCATTTTCATTGCGAGGCTGCAGAGGTGACTTCTCCTTCTTCTGCCAGACTTAAAACTGTCATATGTTCATGTTTTTCTGTCTTTCTAGCTTTTTGAGCGCGAAACGCGAGACGGCGACAGCTGGCGACGAAGAAGAGTGGACGCCGGATCACGTACGTCCATTGACCAACCGTGAACATGCGTGGCAACTGACCTCTGCGGCGCAGTCCCTGGCGGCCGGGGGAGCACAATCCGCCCCCTTCACCGGAGCGGCAGAGAGGAGGGCGACGTGCGGCAGGGCCCCATCCCGCCGTGCCCTCTGCGGGCAGGGGCCCGCCCAAGCACCCACAGCGACAGGCGCCCAAGGGCACCAGCGGCGCTCTACGCCTTGTGACCCCGAGCGAAAGCAGCGACCGAAAATGGGGTCCGGAGCAGGCGGGTGAGCTCTTTTTCTCCTTTTCTTGTTTGATTCCTTTTCTTTCCTTACTTTTATGCTTATTATCTCTCTGTTTATCCGGCTAGGGTCCCTATCAGGTTTGCCCGAGGCGGCTCCGGCAAGCTCACGCGCGTTGTGTCGCCGCTTGCCCGTCAGAGGAGAGAGCAAGCCGCAGCCTTCCTCGCGCGCATCTACGCCGCCGCCGCACCTTTCTGAGGGCGTCTTCCTTACGCACCGCGCTCTTTGACTCCCGCGGCCGCGTGTTGAGTGACTTTCGCCAGGTGGCTTTGGACCTGTTTCCCCAAAGCCGGACTCGTCCTGGCTGGCATGACCACGATGTTGGAATGCCATAAGCCAGGGTTAGGCCGGCAGGCTCTCGCCACGACCGAACCGGTGGCAGTGCTCTTGTCGCCACCGACAAAGAGCCTGATAATAAATGCGTGGATGTGTGACAGCGAAGAACTCGAGCGCCGAGAATGGCTGCGCCGGCCCAGACCGTCTGCCTCGCACAGACGCCGCCACCACCGGGCCCGACTATGAAACCGGCCGAGGGCGGGGGCCGACAGGGCGAGGCAGGCGCGCACGGCGCCCAGGCTTCCGCGCGCGTTGGTGAGGACGGAAGCCCCATCGTTGCGGCCACGGGCTGCCTGCGGCCTGGCCAGGCGCACTTCTTCTCCGGTGCCGTCGCCTCCAGGCTCACGACCTCGGCTCGTGCCACCATGGAGGCGAGGCGTGGCTCACGCGCCGACTCTGCGAGGTGACCAATGGGAGGGGCCGACCCAGACGTCGGTAGTGTTCTTCTCCGGCTGCGGAGCCAATCTCAGGCCGGGGCAGCGGGGACGCGGCTAACGTCGCCAAGGTAGAGGAGGCCGGCAAGCTTCGACTGTTTTTGATTTGATTATTATCCTGGTAGCCCTCAGGGCATGGGCCGGCTGCTTGGGGCCGGCACCCCCTTGAGCAATCGACTTTTTCTTTTCCTTAGGCTGTGATGGGCCGGCGCACCACTTTGTATAATCGCGCCATCACCCATTACCACAAGGCCAAGGTTGGACCGGGCCGACTTGGCCCGCGAGCTGGAAGCCGTCAAGAGGCTCTTGCTTCTTTCGACTTGATGTCTTATTTTCTTTCTAGTCTTGGTTGGTGACATTTCTTTACGGCCGCCCTCGCGATTGAAGCGCCAAGGTCCGCGGTGGAGTCGGATCTCCAGGCCGCTCCATGATGCGCCGAGGAAGCGAGGAGGCGGGCCCGATCCGCCGCCGCAAGCTCACGCGGCTGAGCAGGAGCTGGCCAGCCATTGCGCTGGCGGAGACGAGAACCACCTCGCCGAGCTCGGCTCCCTTAGGACGGCGGAGAAGGAGAAGGTGGATGATACGGCCGCCGGGCGCGGAGGTGGAGAACAGCGGCTTGCGCTTCAGCAGGAAGTCACCGCCAAGTCCACGGGGCTGACGGCTACCGCCACGCTGGGCCGATGATTTTGGCGCGCTTGATCGCGGCGTGGCGGGTGAGTGCATCTTTGTTCCTTTCCCTTCTTGGCTTTCGGCGCGTCCGGGAATTTCTGCCGGCGGCCGCCAGTCTTTTGCTTTGCTGAGATTTCGATATCTCCATCTTCAAGGGGGCGGTCGGCTCGTGCCGGGCAACGCCACTTTTGCTTTGCTCCTTCGAAATCTCCATCTTGGTGAGAGGCGATCGGCTCGTGCGTGTGCCCAATCTCGACCCCGGAATCTCCATCTTCGGGCTAGGGGCAGGGGCGGCTCGTGCCGGCTGCCCCCCGTCTTACCTAGGACTTCGAAAATTTGCATTTTTCGGCTTATTTCGGCTTTGTGACTCGACATGTTTCTTCTTCTTGCGGCCTTCCGGAGGCAACGAGGCGCTGGCAGTAGATTGGCGTTGCGCGACTCCGAGAGGCGGGAGACCGGCGAGGAGCAGCTCGGAGTATTTCTCCATGGAGACCACACAGCGTCCATGGCTGCCCGCTGTCCGAGCCCATCACCAAGCTCGAGTGGGAGCTTCGGAAAGCGGCGAAGGGCGGTGCCCATGCGTAACTGAGCGGCGCCGCAGATATCTCGACCCATCTCTGCGATGGACGGGCGCAGGACCGTTTCCTCGGCGGAAGGAGTCGGCCTGTGTGGCCCGGGTGCCGACATGGCGGCGTCCTTCGTCCTCTCACAGTACAACGAGGTGGACACAGGGCAGCGAGGATTCGGCGAGCCGGCGTGGAACAAGCTCCCGGTCGATCTCAAGGCCGCCCGCCTTGCTCGAGCCCCCAGTACCATCGCCAAGTTCGTCGACAAGACCCTCTTCATCGCGGACCCCGAACCCTCCTCTATCTGGAAGTGGAGTCATGGACGATGAGAGCGGAGGACGTGCGAGGACGACCCGGCAGTGGCTCCAACGATGCCCCTACGCTTAGATTTCACCTTTCCAGTTGTTCTTTTGCAAGAGCCAATTTATTAAATCCCCGGGATGCGGGGTGCATATGTAAGACTATTATCGCCTTTTAATTATGTCGCACTTTAATGTGTTTGTTAATCATTTGTGTGCCGAGTTGCTTTCTTCCGACTCGTTCGCTTTTTCCCCTCTTTGGCTGTGCCCTTGCCGGCCGTACGTCCGACTTGCGATCGTCCAGCCGGATCAAGCGGGCCGCTGGGTGAGGCCGACAGTATTTCAGTCGAACGAGCCGAGTTCGGCAATCCGACACTTTTATGAAAAGTTGCAAGTCAACTCGCTTTTACTCTTTCCCTTAGTCGTTTTTCGCGTCTTAGCTCCCTAGGCCTTACTCACTTGACGGACAAGCGGGTTAGATCTGTAAACCAGATCGGAGAGCCGTATCGAAGCTCGGATCACGTTGCGGAACGGCCAGCGTGAGAGGGTTCAAGCCAATTGGCGAAACAAAGGTAAATATGCGAAAAACTTGTCGGAAAGCAGCGCTCTTGGCGCAAGCTTTTTCATAAAAAGGGATACAGGGATACATACATTCCTCCTCTCATGTGTACGGGCGGAGTAACCTGACATTCCGGGGACGTTTAGTCTCCTCGTCAGCCTTATCTGTGATTTTCTTAGCCTCTTGGGCATCTATGAGATAGTAGGAATCATTGCCTACGCCTTGCTCACGATGAAGGGACCACTCCCATGGGGATGCTAGTTTATCCTGTCCGGCTGTCCCGTTGGATCAACCGGAACACTAGGTCTCCTTCTCGAATACTAAGGTCTTGACCTTCCGGCTGTGGCGACGGAGGCTCGGCTGGTATACGGTTGACCTGGACTCGGCCATCGGCGGCCTCTTCGACCACGTCGACTCCATCTTCGCGAGCTTCTTTGGCCTCGGCTCATGTAGAGCTTGATCCTTGGCGCGTGGTGCTCGATATCGGTCGGCGGGCGGCTTCGGCCCCAGTGCGAGAAGAAGGGTGTGAAGCGGCGGCGGTTTGGCGTTGTCTGTGGGCTCCACGACACGTGGCTCGTGCTCTTTAATCAGTGGCTGTCTGTGACTCAGCGCTCCACCCGTAGGGGCAGTGCGGCTGGGATCAAACCATTGTGCTCTCACGGCCGTTGGTTTAAGTTAGCCACGGACGATAGGTCATCAGGATCCCCATCTCTCAGCGATAGCGTTTGAAGATGCCCTCGGCGAAGTTGCTTGCCGTTGTCGGTGGTGATGCTATGCGGGTAGCCATATCTCACGATTATTTCCTTGAGGAATGTGACGGGTGTGGAGCCGTCCGGCTTCTTGATTGGCTTGGCTTCGATCCACGGTAGACTTGTCAATCATCACCAAGAGATGAGTCACGCCTCGGGCTGTTTTGAATGGGCCCACCATATCCAAGCCCCATACGGCAAATGGCGGGTAATGGGGATGGTCTTCCAGGCGGACCGGCGTGTTCCTTTGCTTGGCGGCGTTGGGCCGTTGCACTTCTTCACCGGTTCTTCTGCGTCTCTTGGCGCAGTCGGCCAACGTCCGGAAGGCTTTGGCCACTATGGCTCGGGAGGGAGCGTGGTGGCATACTCCTGCGATGGTTCCCTTAGGAGTTCAATCCTTCGACCGGCTCGGCCTGCCATTTGGAGCACCCGCTTCCACGCTGCGTTTCTGACTCGTGGTTGATGATTGTATAGGCCTTGGCCCTTCTCTCATCTTGCTGGCTGGACTCTGTCATCGGGCGGCCTGCCGTGGTGAGGTGAGAAGGAATTCTTGTGCCCCATGAGTACGCATCTTATCTCGAATACGCTGACCAACGGGGTCTCCCGCGTGGGAGCTTAGGTTTCGGCTTGCATGGTCGCGTAGGGTTAAACATGGCAGGATTCGACTTGCTGGCCGAGTGTCAGCGATGACCGGGTTGGGTAAAAGTCCGGAGTTCGCTTATAATGCGACGAGTTATTTACCCCCAACCAAACTTGAGCGGTAAACCCCGAGTTGGGCCCAGGAATCCCCAGGAGTGCAGCCCAAACATGAATATTGAATCCGAATCCGGTGACGGTATGATGGACGGCTTCTTGATAACCGCCAAAGCGATGCCCGGCGGAATGGCTTGCCGAGTTGAGCCAATCTTGGACAAAGGCGTCGGCCGCCTCGTTGTTTGCTCGTGGCACATGGTGGAATTCGCGGCCGAAGGCGGATAGCTGCTGGACATGGAAGCGGTATCGAGGCCATATTGGCGTCCTTCGCGTCCCAGTCGCGATGCTTGTTGTATAACCAAGTCGGAGTCGCCGACGGGTATGCGACGCACGCCAATCTCCTTAGCCAGCTTCAGCCCATGTATGAGCGCTTCATATTCCCACTATTGGATGCGGCGAAGTGGATCTGCGGGACGTAGTCCAGCCGGTCTCCCTTGGGGAGGTGATGACGATGATGCCAGCTCCCAAACCGTTGCGCATCTTCGAACCGTCAGAGTGCATCTTCAATCACGTGGAATCGGCACGAGCGGCGAATGCACATCTCAGCCCCGATCGACGAAGAAGTCAGCGAGGATCTGCGACTTGATCGGTTGTGCGTGGCTCGTAGAGGATGGTGTGGGCGGCTAATCAGTGCAGCAACCGACGTTGGCATCCTTGCTACTTGGAGTGATTTCCGCCAAAGGTCTTTGTGGCAGCCACCTTTGATGGGATGTTCTTGGAAGTAATGCTTGAGCTTCTTGGGCAGCCATGTGAGCCAGCCAGTAAGTTGACCTTACAGTAGTGGGGGTAGTTTCTTCGGCGGGAGAGCACTTGGTAGGGTGGTGTTGCGGGAAGTGACGGACCGAGCCCCCGCTCTCTGTTTTCGGCTTCTTTGCGTTCCACCACTAGGACAACGGCGACCACTCGATTGGTGGGCACGATGTACAACGACATCGGGCTCCATTGAACCGCGTTGCAGGTTGGTGCGGTTGAAGCACGCGCTTTGGGTCCGAGGAAGGCTTCATCACTGCGGTGACGGGCCAGGCTTGTCCGCCTTCCTCATCAGTGATACGAGGGCGATTGCCTTCTCCCCCGGCCGGCTGACGAGGCGGCTCAAGGAAGCCAGGCAGCCAGCGACTTCTGGACGTCCTTGAGGCGCTGCGGCAGCTCCATCTTCTCAATGGCACGATCTTCTGCGGGTTTGGCTTCGATTCCTCGAGAGGCAGGTAGCCAGAGTTGGCTTGGCCAGCACGCCGAAAGTGCACTGGCCGGGTTGAGCTTCATGCGGAATCTTCGCAGATTGGTGAAGGTTTCTCTCGGGTCATCAAGGGTAGGCATCTCCTTGGTTTTTACAACGACATCATCCACATATGCGTGAACATTTCTGCCGATTTGATCCTGCAGCACTTTTTGCATGCACCTTTGGTAGGTGGCGCTTTCATTTTTCAAGCCGAATGGCATAGTCATGTATGTGATAAGCCCGTACGGGGGTAATGAAGCAGAAGTCTTTATTTGATCATCGGGATTCAAAGGAACGGTGGTAGCCTGAATAAGCATCTAGGAAAGACAACAATTCACAGCCGGGTCGAGCCTATGACTTGATCTATGCGCGGCGGGGGGGGGTCCATCGGGCACGCCTTGTTGAGGCTAGTGTGGTCGATACACATCGCCCGAGGCGGGTTCTTCTTCAAAACCGGGGCCAGATTTGGCCAACCGGTCCAGGGTGCGATGCTTCCATGATGAAGCCGGCAGCTAGGGGCCGGGGCGATTTCTTCACCGATGGCCCTCCTTCCGTTCTTCGGCGAAGCGCACAGAAGGCTGCTCACGAAGCAGCCAGGCGGACGTGGAGGTGGTGCTCGGCCAGCTCCCTCGGAACACCCGGCATGTCTCTTGGAGTCCATGCGAAGATGTCCGATTCTCACGGAGGAAGTTGGTGAGCTACTTTCCTGTTGCTTGCTCAGCGCCTGCCAGGTGAGACGTACTTGTCGAGCTGCGCCGGGTCGGCGGATCTTCTTGGTGTTGTCATTGCAGGCTGGAAGTGGGTCGTCAGTAGGTACTGCGGCCAGCATGTCTGTGCGCGGACTGGCGGGGAACGCGGCGTCGTGGATGAGCTGCTTCTCGGTGGCGATGACAAGCGTCTGGGCCTTGGGGCTCTGCGTGGCGCGGTCCATGGAGGCGGCGTGTTGGCCGGCTACGTGATGACCTTTTGGACGGGCAGCTTCATCTTCGGGTACCCATAGTGGGGCACCGCCATGAACTTAGTCAGGGCCGGCCTGCCCAGGGGGCGCGTGAGCGGGACTCTGAGGTCCACCACCTCGAGCTCGATTCTCTCGGTGCGGAAGTGATCGGCTTCGAACATCACCTCCGAGCGTGATCGACGATCGGGCGGCAGCGATGGCCGGGCACGATGCGG